>CM033392.1:12502373-13094740 GCA_019426215.1 Buddleja alternifolia | reverse complement strand
AAAAACTTCATTAAAATGAAACCCATTGCAATTTCCGCATTCCAAAGAGAATAAAAGAAATTTCAGCACTAGGTGGGTAGTAAGAGAAAACAAAAAAATATCCTATTAGAAAATTGGAGCTTTGATTGAAATTCAAACCCTAGTTGACTCAAGCCATAATCACCGTATTGGAGCCCCTCCCCTTCACAAAGCCTCTGATTTACCTGAACTTCCATTGTGAACCCTTTCAACAAAATTGTATGGAAATTGCCTTAATGAGGGGAAGCAGCAAGAATTTTGTAGAAGAGAGTAGAGAGAATTTTTAGTAAGGAAATAAGAACTAAGTGAAAGATAAGTGCTGAAAGGGGATAATATTTTTGGCTTGGAATTAGAAAGTGAAAAATTAATTAAAAATAGATAAAGGGAATTGGCGGGAGGCGAAAAGTCTCACGAGCAAATTCTTTGCCTATATAAAACGACAGCGTTCCATATCATTTGCTACGTGAAATGTGTCATACTAATTAATAGTTTGCATACATATGACAAAAATAATACCATTGCTGAAGACGAGAAGTATAATCACCAAGCTAAATATCTCAACTCCAAGTAACCTATAATAAAAAGAGGAGCAATTAGCAAATATTTTATATAAATTAAAACTATATTAAAGGAAGTGAAATTGGAATGATTCGTGTGGAACACTAGAATGTAATCAATCATTAACATTAATAACTAGTTTTAGTTCCAAAATTTCAGCATGACATAGTTGACCAAATACAAATGTCAATTCTCCAACCAAATACATATCCTAGTAGCCAATCAACCTCAAAACTCTAATGTATATGTTAACTTAATGCATATATATATATATATATATATATATATATACACACACACACACTAGCTTTTATGCTCAATGTAATACCACTTTGATAATACATTTTTAATAACTTTAATAGATAATACTCTTTTAAGTCTTTTGACTTGCAACCAAGAAATTAAATTAATATATAAAAGGATAAGTAAATGTTAAGTTCAATCTTTTCACAACTTATAAGATTCCTTTTCACAACTATGTGACACTTTAGCAGATGCTATTTTCTACTTTTTATATATCTCCAAACAGAATGTATAGCTGGCAACGGAAAGATGGATAAAGGAATATCACATTACCCTTTTTCTTTTCTAATATTTGTAATTCCAGACATAAACAAGAAATTTAACTCACCCATTAACCTATAAGAATCCAGAGGAAAAGCTATGAAAAATAAGAAAGAACCTGAATTCGCCAATACAATCTCCTAATGTAGAAATCCTCCAGCCCCAAACAGATCGGCACATAACCCTACCATCAACATTTCAAATCAAACCTCATCAGACAGACAACATCACATTAATTTTACATACAAATGTATAGAGATAGGGATGATACCTGAAGGTTGCTGTGTGAGCACCAGTCGAAAATGTTGAGACCAAAAAAATTAGAGACAATTACAACAAACATCATCCTGCTTCAAATAATCCTCTATTACTTCTGGAAAATAACCCATAAAACCGAAGGTCAATTTTTTTACACTCCCATATGAAAATCCCCATGTTTTTCTACACACCTATAAGAAAATTCCCATGTTTACATGGGGGTTTTCATATGGGTGTGTAGAAAAACATGAGAATTTTCATATGGGTGTGTAGAAAAATTCACCTTCGAGAGTGAAATTACAGAAAATCAGTCATGTAATTGAAGCCCCCATCTTCAAAATACATCTTATTTACTCCCATGTGTAGAAAAATTTACCTTCAAAAGTGAAATTGGAGAAAATCAGTTAAGCACATGGAACCCCATCTTCAAAATACCTCCTATTTACTCCCAAAATTTTGTAAATGTGGGAAGAAATTGCTATGAATGTAAGAGAAATTTTTGTGAGAAGAAAATAATGTGGGTTTTGTGAGAGAAGTGGAAGAGATTTTTTTGATATCAAAGAAATTGAAAAATAACATATGTCTGGGAAGTGAAAAAATTGGGAGGGAAAGCATTTTTGGAGCCAACACTTTTCGTACACTACTATATATATGCATAACTTTGTGTAGAAAAATCAAAAGCAAGCTCCCTTTAGTTCATTAGAAATTAGTAACATGGTTATTTCTTATGACATATGACCCTCAACTTAGTTATTCCCGAGAGAAAGAAGTTTTGAGCATATGGGAGTTGAAAATGGAATATGACTTTCAGCATGATTCCTATCAAGTTAAAGCATAATTTAGAAGTAGCTTGGGCCAAAAACGAAATAGAACAGCTACTACTGACAGTTTTGGTATAATGCACATAACTTTGTGGCGAAAAATCGTAATGGTGATCCGTTCAATGCAATGAAAACTACACACATGAAGCTTTCAAATGGTGTATGTCGTGCATCCTGGTTCCTCCCGAGTTAAAGCAGATTTTAGTAGAAACTTGGACCAAAAAATATAAACCGAAAAACAATGGCAGGTTTTGATAATATATGCATAACTTTGTGTAGAAAAATCAAAACCAAGCTCCCTTTGGTTCATTAGAAATTAGTAACATGGTTATTTCTTATGACATATGACCCTCAACTTAGTTATTCCCGAGAGAAGAAATTTTGAGCATATGGGAGTTGAAAATGGAATATGACTTTCAGCATGATTCCTATCAAGTTAAAGCAGAATTTAGAAGTAGCTTGGGCCAAAAATGAAATAGAACAGCTACTACTGACAGTTTTGGTATAATGCACATAACTTTGTGGCGAAAAATCGTAATGGTGATCCGTTCAATGCAATGAAAACTACACACATGAAGCTTTCAAATGGTGTATGTCGTGCATCCTGGTTCCTCCCGAGTTAAAGCATATTTTAGTAGAAACTTCGACCAAAAAACAGAAACCGAAAAACAATGGCAGATTTTGATAATATATGCATAACTTTGTGTAGAAAAATCAAAACCAAGCTCCCTTTGGTTCATTAGAAATTAGTAACATGGTTATTTCTTATGACATATGACCCTCAACTTAGTTATTCCCGAGAGAAAGAAATTTTGAGCATAGAATTGAGCGATAAAAGGGGGAAAAACACTTTGACAACCAGATTTTATCAAAATATGCCTAATTTTTATGTAGAAAATTTGTAATCGATCTCCACTTGATATATCCAATTACCTTCCAAAATTAAGGAGTGCAATCCAATTACCTTCCAAAATTTTCAGCCAATTACAACCAGAAAATTTGTAGAAAATTAAGGAGTGCAATCCAATTACCTTCCAAAATTTTCCGCACCAAAGGGGCTCTCCTAGGGCTCCTCGGGATCGATTGAATCAGCAACGCACAAGAAGAATGTGTAGCTTGAGAAAGAGGAGGGAGAGTGAGATGAAGATTAGAAAGTAAATACAAGAGGAAAAGACTAACCCCAAAAAAAAAACTTGGAGGGAAGGAATATTTGGCTGAAATATTGGTGTTTATTTTGGGCTAGGATAAAAAAAATTAAAAACTAAAATATTTTGTCCAGCCTTCACGTGAACAAAATCTGTAGAGAGATGGGTAAGTAGAAATATGTTGTTATAGCTGCTTTCTATGTAGTGATATTGACATATGCTCTAGTGGTAGGTGCTCATTTTTTTAAGGGATAGGTTGCTGGTTCAAATCTTAGGAATACCTTTTTTTTAATTAAATTTACTACAAACAATATTATAATTTTAGGGGCTGACCCTTTTCACTTTAATTTACTAAGAAACAATATTATAATTAACTAGATTTCGTCAACAAAATCCTTTGCTAAATGGCAACTACTACTTTTATTCAAATAAAAGTCAAATAAGAGTACATGTACGTACATTATAATTTTATTTTTGAAATCAATTATTTTTTAATTTAAAGAATAACAATTGTTTTCTTGGCCATTTACCATTAAAAATTTAATAATATGTTCATGTCAATTAATAATTATATATGCTAAAATTAGCTCATGCAAAATTCTTATGTCATATCTTTCCTAAATGCTAAAGTGTAGTTTTTTTTGTTTTTTTTTTTACTTTTAGGCGAAGGTGAATACACTGACCTGACAAATCCGAACAAATAATTTTTAATCATTGACCACACAAACATTATACTAGAGTAGTTAGTATACTATTGTAGTTTATTATATTAGTCTCCTATCCACGACCAATTAAGATAAATAAAAAAAAGAAATAGAAAATTAAACACAACAAATCCATTAATTATGTCTCTAATTGCTTACAAGAATATCCCAACTTAATTTCAATTTATGTATAACTCATCATTTTATATAGGGTTTAGGGGTTAGGGGTTAGGGGTTTAGGGCACATAACACTTAGCTCGGACTTAAGCTCTATATATAGACAAAACTCAATCCATTGAATTAATAAGTTAGAAAATAAATGAAAGTACTAAGGATATTTAATAATTTAACAATAATTTATATACATAAATAATAGCAACTGACATTTTATAAGATGGTCAATTTTAACCCTAAATCATAAATAACAACTTTCTTAATTTTAAGAAAAAATTCAAAATAAATAACATCTAAAATAGATAAAATATAATATATATATATATATATGCGTGTGTTTTTTTTTTACGTTTTTGTTAACAATAGCTTCATGTTATAATATATTCCACAAAATATTTTTAAATCTATTAGGTAATTATTAACATTTATTTATTATTTAGTTTTAATCATTAGGGTATTCAACATCAATTGCTTTGTTCCTAAAAAACAATATTATATTTCCTCTCATTTTCCAACAAATATTTTTGTTGGCAAATTTTATTAATTTCTTATTTAATTTTACAGAATATTCAGCTACAAATTTAGGAACAAGAAAAATGGAGGGAAGTTTGCCTCCATTTTTTGATGGAACGAAAAATTTGCTACAAATTTTGGGAACGAATAAATTTGTTCTTAATTTTTACAACAAAATCATTTGATGTTAATTTTGTAGGAGAGCTTGAAATCACATTGGTTGCTAAATTTGTAGCCAATTGCCAACAAATTTACTTTGCTTCCTCATTTTTTGTTCCTATTTGATGTTTTTCTTGTAGTGAATTAAATTCTATAATATAAAGGGTAAGTGTTATTTTTTACAGTTCAAGGATATTTGTTACAAGAGCTATAGTTCAGTGGGGTAAAGTGTATTTTACCATTTTAAACTGATAAGACTGGTTGTTGACATTTCCAAAATTTGATTTATTGGGCATACTTATAAAAATCTGTTTTCCTTCAACTTTGAATATCTGATAATCCTGGAAAAAAAATCCCCAAGACTCGAACTCAATTATATATAGTTGACATGAGAATTGAATTAAGTTGTCATTTGATTCGTCGCTAAGTACACTTGTATGCAATCAAACCAGATTTAAACTTAAAAATTCAATTTTGTAACAAACCTTCCTCTACAACTATATAAAATTCTTTCACGGTGCTTTTTGAAGTTCAAGCTAGTAATTAAGTTTAGATTCATATAAGGCCTTTTCGGTTTAATTTAAACGTTTCATATTTTGAATTTCAAAATAAAAATAAAAATAATAGGATAAATTTGAAAATTCAGGGATTATTTAGTTCAGTTGTAAAAAATAATTAATCGAGCCTACAACTTTACAATAAAAAAGAAGAATGATTGGACTATATATAACTTTTGTATTGAGGTTGATGTTAGTTGCTAAACATTGTTGTGCAAGAAAGGTTATTTTTAAGCCGTATTGTTGACTGGTTCAGATTTTAAGACTTTTCCAGTTATAAAACTATAGAGTAATCGATTAGAAATATGGACTGTGATGTAGACGGCCCAAAGATAACCAAATCTCAGTGTATATGATTGCTTTTATTTGATGCTTTAAATGTTCACACATCCTACACCATAAAATATGAATAGGAACCCCCAAAATTAGTAACCATATATAGCTAGGGCATCTCACTCCACCCCTTCCCCCACTCCAGATCCCCTCTTTCTATTATATTGCTGAATATATACAAGATATACGTATAGTGGAGTGGTTACGATGTAGAAAGATAAAATGTCATTTTTTTACTTTACTTTATTTTACTTTTTCCCTCTTTTTATATCATAATGATCTGGTTTTATGTATGTCGCACATATATAATCATATAGTATGAGATACCATATGTTTGTGTAAAAGAAATTTGAATTGATGATCCTATCCCATATGAAACAAAGGATTAAGGCAAATAGTGATAGGAAATAATTTTCTCTTTGTTGGTAGTAAGAAAATTTCGTATGGAAATCACATACAGTATTGGATTAAACTCAAGTATAATTCACAAGATAAATAATCAATTACATAACAAGCGTAGTTCACATATCTTCTAAATTAAAGAATTACACTTGACCTCAATTAAATTGAATTCAATTAGAGTATAATTTTATGCAAGTTAAGGTGACAATGGGCCAGGTTTTGTACAATCATGTTTATATTGTGTCTCATGTATGATACGTATTGCGTGTATGTAGTCATTAGCTTAGAGATGTACAGTAGCATGCATATTCATATTCTTAATTTACTATTACTATTAACAACATCGGAATTAGAATATGTTTTTAGTAATCTAAATTTCTATTTTTCTAATTATTTGCCAAATACAATATTGATGTTCCAATTTGTCATTTGTTTCGAAATTCCATGCCCAAGTTACAAAATGACCTTTCGTCTGAATTCTGTCAATTTTAAGACAAAATTTAGTAAAATTTGAGGATGAAATATTACAAGAACTTAAGATGTTCCATTATTGCCGTAGATTTGTTTATTTAGTAGCTTTTGCTAAGCTCCACCTCTAAACATTACTTTACATAATGCATATTTGGACTAGAATTTAAGTGAGGAAAAATGGCCCCATTTTTTTAATATATAAATGTGTATCAATTATTTTAAGATACAGTGAAAATAAGTGACTATATATCATAAAAATATATAAGTAAATTAAACTAATTAGTAACTAAATGAATAAATCCTCTCGTAATCGAAATATTTTTATTTGTTTTTTAGTGCTTTACCCACTTAAACCAAGTTCCTAACATTAGTCTAAATTAACTAATTGTTGATAATTAATCTTTTCACTCCTGTAAATTACGATAAAAAAGAAAAATTCAAAAAAAGCTTTACTTACTGAAGACAAATGGCTCTGGCAGTAGTGAGAAAAGGACGTGGCAGTATCAATCTCTATGTATGCATATATATACTCAAAAACCTTATGTGAAAACCCCCCACATTTTGCATTTCTCAGCTGTACATCTACTTCTGGTTGGTAGCTTTTTCTCTCTCTCTCTCTATATCTCCTACTTTCTCTCTCTATAAATCCACTTTTACTGTTCTATTGAGTTAAAACACACACACACACACACACACTCTATATGGCTACTTCTGTTGTGATGGCCGGGTCCAGTACTGATCACCACAACACTAACCCAAGCAGCCTGCCCTTGCTCGAAGATCACCAGCCAATACGGCGTAGTTCTGGGAGGAGAAAATCGAAGGGAAGCGATTCGCCATCGGGCGGGCAGACGAAGAAGAATAAACAGCCGCAGAGAGGGATGGGAGTTGAAAAGCTGGAGCGGCTTAGGCAGCAAGAAAGGTGGAAGAAAATGACTGAAATTAATCCTTCATTTGCTGATCATCCTACTTTGATGAACCCTTCTCATGTTAATCCTGTTCATCAGTTTTCGAAGCTGGGCGGGTTTGGGGCTCCGAGTGTGCAAATGGGGTTTAATCAAAGTTATTCGGGTTATCATCATGGGCAAATGGGCTATGGAAATGGGTGCTTGAATAATAATATGGGTAGTAGTACTACTTTTCGGGGTAAGATCAATGGGATCTGCAGTAAAGAGATGATCTCTTCGAGTACCGCTAATGTTGTCAAGTGTTATTCCGACCACTGTAATGCTTGTCATAAGGTATATATATATACCCTCATTTCATTTCATGCAGTTTAGTTTTGTCTTTCAAGCTTTTAAATATAATCTCAAAATTAGTTTGTAGCTAGTATTAATTAAATTAATGGGGTGTTTTTGGTTCATTTTGTTTGTTTAATTTCTTGACCTTTGCAGAAGAAGAGAGTGAATGGTGAAAATCTGGGTTGCGGGAGAGTGAGATCAGACATGTATAGGGAGATGTCCAACGTTAATGGTGGCTACGGATTTTTGGGCTTAAACGTTGGAGACATTAATCAGAATATCATGATCAGCCATGAAAATCAGGGTTTTATTGGGACAAAACTGCCCTTGGTACCACCTCCTCAACTGGGATATGCTGCTGTTCCCAATGGCAAAACGGTAATTATCCTTCTCACACAAAACAACTATATTTATAGATCACCATTTTATGGAAGGCTATATATATTTATATATATATGTGTGTGTGTGTGTGTGTGTGGTGTTAATATGTATAGTTGTAAATTTGTAGGGGGTAGAAGTTGTGGGAGTTCACAAGAAAGGATCAGAAAGAGAGAGTAGTGTGTTGATGGAGTATGAGTTCTTTCCAGGAGGGAAAAGTGGTGGTGATCATTCTCAAAATGATGATGATCAATCAGTGATGATGAAGAAGGTGATGGAAGGTTCTTCCTCTTCCTCAGCCAGTTGCATTGATCTGTCTCTAAAGCTTTCTTATTAATTATTAATTTATTAGCAGAGAGTAGAGATATAGAGATATAAATATGGTGTCTGATATTTAGTTTTTGTCTTTTCACTATTTTGTGAAATGATCTTCTCTACTACACTAAAACACACCCTTTTATTTACCCTTTTCACTGTTAAACTACTTTCAAACTCCTGATTTGGCCAATACATTTTCTGGCTTTTTAGTCTGCGCATCAATCTCTCTCTCTCTCTCTCTCTCTCTCTCTCTCTCTCTCTCAATGTGTGTATATATATATGTCATTGATTTATGATTTTGTGGGACAAATTTTATTAGTAAGTGAATAGCGAGCTAGGTTAATAAGTAAGTTGATGGATAATTTTAAGGGCAAAAAATGGGAGTCGGAAATAATAACTGATAATAATTATTTAAAAGTTTATTGATTTTATAAATCAACCTCTAATTAATTGCAATTGACCATTGAGAAATATTTATAACAAGTTAAAATATGCCCTGTTTAATTTTTTATTTTTTTTATATATATCTATACCAAACTGTAGCTAGGGGAAAAAATCAATGATGCGATAGTATTTAGTAGCAACATCAATTTTATGAAAACTTCACTACTTTTCTCCTAAGAAACCTTCGTTTTGCAATATCAATTATTTAATTTCTAGGGGAAATTAAAGGGAGAGATTGAGATTGTTGACACTGTATATATGAAAATAGATATTCGATTTCATTGAGTCGTTAAATTCGAAACAATTTGCGTTTGAAGGTCACAAAAGTATTTAATCTTCAGTCACCAAAATTCAATTGTATTCACATATATAATGAACAATTCCTCAATATAATTAGCTCATATGTGATTTTTGCTTTTGTGAAAAAAAAAAACAAAAAAAGCTCTAATCGGAACCGATTAAGAATGTTCCAGGTACATATTTATTTAATCCCAAAATGCTTTTAATTTGCTATATAGTAGCAACTATTGTAGTACGTAGTTGGTCTACTCGTATATATATTTTAATCAAAAAACAATATAATTAAATTAGTCTTACCACAAAGCGTTCCATTTATTTTACAAAGTAAGTTTCAATTAACTTCTAACAATCTTATATTACCGACAAATACTCATTTTTTTTCTTCATTGACTTAATCTTAGTAATCCAAATCCGTAAAAATTATGTAATAAATTCAAATGAAAGAGATGTGAAAAAGAATGAAAGAGTTAATTAACCATAATATGTAAAAATTTCAAAAAATTGATTATAAATTTGACATCAGAAGCTAGCTCCAATAATAGTGTAGTATAAATTTATTAAATACAAGTGCACTATTTCAAAACCCTAGAAATTCTGTTGTCTGAACCAATTTAAGAGAGGGATTGCCTTAGCATAGTTTATTTATGCCTTGTAAGTGCTGAAACAAAAGGATTACCTCTGAGGACTTTCTGTAACTGGGACTCAATAAATTTCCATTTTAAGACTACTTTTAAAAAACGTGTAGTAAAGATGGTAAAAATGAAATACTAAAACAGAAATTAAGCAGCAGTAGCAAGTAGTTAGTAGTATAAGTACTATATAGACAGGCTATATATATATATATATATATATATATATTATATATCAGCAAGCTGCAGCGAAGTACAACTTCTGTAAGCACTATAAATTTGTGCAGAACACTCTCAGTAAAACCTATTATAAAGCTGTAAAGGAAAGCTTTTTTCGGACCAACTTTTTTTAAGCTGTGTGATCAACTTCTTTTTTTTTTACCTTCTCGTCCTGCTTATTGATTTTACCTGTAGTAATAAAATCATGTCATAATTGTTCTTGTGGCCAATTATTCTTTTGGGTTTTGTATGTGGAGATTTTTTTTTTATGGAAATGGTAATGGTTTGAATGATGATACTAGGAAAATCACAAATATCCATATTTTTATTGAGTTAAATATATAACAATGGGTTTTATCTTTTGAATTAATTTTTTAAAATAATATTTTGTAGCGCAAAACGACAATTATATTGATAATGTCTTGCAATTTATCTATGATGATAGAAATGTCAGCAAGTATTTGTATTCTTAGATCTTCTTATTTTTTTTTGATATATAACAACACGGATTACAACAAAAGTTACACTTCTTTCAAATCTAAAAGCAGCAGCTCTTCAAGCTCCCTTGGAGCCTCGTCCCAAATTCTTAGATCTTCTTAAAGTGGCAATTTCAGGTGAGATAAAACAGTGAAATTGCTCTCAGAGTTGACGGATTGTAAAATTTGATATATATGTATGGTGAATAATTAATTTTCACAAATCTTAGAATGCGAAACATATTGTCGTACTCATGGTTCTAATTTTCTTTTCTTTTCCTCCGAAACGTCCGAAAAGTTACTCTTTTTCAGTTACAGAAAAGAGATGGAGAAGAATTTTCGAAATTACATTGTTTCCTGATAAATTCTTAATGTTTCCATGATTTCCACGGAAACTCTCACAGTTTCCACAGTTTCCACCATGGTTTCCACCGAAACTATGGAAACATTAATTGAGAGTTTCTAGTTCATTTAGGAAAAGAATTGTTGCTCTATTGCCAAGATAACAAAGTTATCAAATATATGAATTTTAAAAAAAATCAAAATAGAATAAAAAAAAAGAGTAATAAATCTAACAATCTACCAAATTATCCTAAATAGAATCAAACAAATCCATTAAATAATCAACAAAATCATATATGTTACTAGCACTTTGTCGATTTGATGCTCTAGAAATGCAAAATTTGAATCCAACATTACCACTTTATTTGTTAATGAAATTTGATCGATTATTGGAGCAGTTGTATAAATTGTGACAAAAAATATTGACTTTTTGTTAATTAAAAAATGGAGCAACTCTTATTTACTTTATTTTTCTCTGTTCCTATCTTGTTTCTAGCAGTTTGCAAGTTTTCCATGACGTTTTCGAAACGTTTCTGATACGTTTCTTATATTTAGCAATTCGAAACTTATAATCGAAACGAAATTTTAATCCTTGGTCGTACTAAAGTACACAAAACACCGTCAAAAGAAAAAAGACTACTAACAACATCAATAATGAGTTTGCGTAGATACCTTAATTAACAACGTTCGCTAGCTTTCCTAGAAAATATATCTTTCCTCTTTAATAATTAAATCTCCCTCCTATATCCTTTTGTAGAAAATCCATGCATGGATAATCTTCGTGAGTAATTATTGATATATATTTTGTTACCTCTACTGCTCTACGTCAATTCGAATCATCTTGTTGCACATAATATCACATCTTGTATTTCACTTCATGAATTATATATATTTACCATGCATAAGTGAAGTAAAACACAAAATGATACATCAATGTCGAACAAAAAAAACTAAAATACTTTACATTAGTTTTGTGCGAGGATAAATCGAATAAAACAACTATAATCTATCTCCGTACTTCGTGATTAATGATCAGATTATTTGTTCAAGTAGCCTTAAAATGGATCATGACACTTAACCTCCAATATTCCCATAAATTTTAACTTTCGGCTACAATTTAAGACTTTATTTCGTAAACAAAACGAAACAATGTCCTTATACGTAGGCCTTTTTTTAACATGGAAAATTATACGTAGACATTAATTTCCTTACTAAAAGTGGCTCTTTTTGGCACAAATAGACTTGCACAAAACTTGTACATAGGCTAGCGTGGATAATTCTATGCCAATCTTCGTACCATTGATCTTAGTGCATCTAGAACCATTGAAATACACGATGGTGAGTGATAAAAGCCACCCATCCCCATGTATTTTAATAGTCTTAGATGCACTAGGACTAGTGGCATGAGATTGGCATAGAACCACCAATTAGTGCCGCGTGATCACCTCTGTATAAAGTCTTGTACTATGTTTTGATCTAATGTAAATACGTGTGCTTTTGTTCAAAAATAATATAAAAATAGACTTGCACAAATCTTAAAAAAAAGAAAAAGAAAAGGGATAAAATATTAATATGTACGAACAGCATAAAAATGAAACTGAAAAGGCGACTTAGACAAAAATAAAGAGAAAATTAAAAAGGGAAAGTCAAAAAGCGTGGACGGCAGGATTCGAACCTGCGCGGGCAGAGCCCACATGATTTCTAGTCATGCCCGATAACCACTCCGGCACGTCCACTTCTTGTTGTTGAACGCTCATATTTTTCAATTTTGTTTTTATTTGCAACCATAGTTAGTCGTTTTGCATTCACTAACTTATTCCTTATAAGATTAGATTACATATAACTGACAAGAAGTCCTGAAAATGTTTGTTATGTGAGATTGACAATTAAACAAGAAAGAAGGGAAAAAAAAATGTACTAATTACATACTTGGTCAAGACAAGAAAAAAACCGTGTTTGCAAACACAACCAATTACATAGAAGTGATTATAATTAAAATTAATAAAATAATTATAAGTGGATATTGTTTGTATGCATATACAAGTGAAAAGTGAAAAAAAATCTGCAGATGACTGTTTGCTAAAAAAATAATTAAAAGAGATAAATACATCTAAAACAAAAGTATTTAATCATAAAATTACCATAATCAGTTTCAAGCACCTCTTTACCAATTTAGAGATTATTATAGATTATTATCGCTTAACTTAAGAGATTCAGAATCAAAAATTAGGTTTGCAAATACTCTTAAATATGTTATTTTTCGCCATAAATTAATAATCACTTTTTGTAAGGGTTTTCAAACACTCATTGTATATAGAATCATTTCTTACATGAAGACACACAATCGTCCTGCAAACTGTAAGATCAAATTCATAAAAGAATGCAATTCCCTTATTATAGTAAAGAATAGTTCATGATACTTGAAAAAAAAAATAGTTTCTGATCAATCAAATCATAGAGATATATACTACTATATGATTGTGAAACAAATGGTTGTGTTTTGTTTTATGTGAATGGAAACTTAAATTTTTTATAAAGGCGAGTTTCATGCTCATATATATTGTTTTTACCTCTTTGTGATCTAAAAATTGACTCGTATTTTTATATACCTTTGAGGCTTTGACAATGTTATTGATCAACCGGTCCCTTGGTATCTTGAATTATGTTAGTATGTACTCTAGTTAATAAATACAATCATAACTTAAAATGAAAAACCTGGTATGAAACTCATATAGGAAACACATGGTTTCTTGTAAGTATTTATTCCTTTAATTTTATAATTAATAAAAAATACTTTGACACATAAGGCACAAAGTAAATTATGAGTAACTTAGTCGTGAGCTCAAAAAAAAAAAAACAAAGTCGTGAACTCATACCAACATGTAGTTGGTCCAGGGGTAAGAGAGCTGGTTGGATTTTATATATAAATATGTATCGAAAATTTTGAAGTCGAGATAAAATTACCTTACAATACTGCCTGCAAAATTATTTAGCAAGAGCTCCTTATACATGGTTTTAGAGATTACCTTACAATACTGCCTGCAATATTAGTAACTTAGTGGCGTGGATGCATGAAAATGTTACAAGGAGGAAGATGTATTAGAGATTAGAGAAGGTAATTTGTTCTAACCGAGCTGCAACTTTTAATAAATAGAAGTTGCATTTTGTTGGTAAATTCTTAGTTGTAGCACTCAACTTTCATATATTAATTTTTTTGACAATTGAGAAATATGTGTTGAGAACACTTAAATTACCAGAGTAAATGGTGCTTAAACCTCTCAAAGTTTACTTATGAAAATAGTTTATAAAATTTCAAATTTGAGAATTCCTTTTGCATAAACCCTAATAAGGGTAATACTTTTTTTGATCAGCAAAAAGAGGGTGTTAGTGATGGTGACCAAAGCACCCCCCGCTATTCATTGTTCGGGCTCTCGTGTTCACCAGCGAATATATCAGACCAACTCAACAACCAGCGCAAGCAATGGTCCCGTCAGAGTAGCACCACCAAGGACAAGTATAATTCTAGAAGCCGACTGCTCCAGTCAGGATTCGAACTCATGACCTCGGCAATACCAAACCACTTGGGAGTAAGCTTGGAACCACTTGACCACCACCCTCGGTGGTTAATAAGAGTAGTACTTGTTGGAAGGTCTTAACTTGCCGCTCATGTCTTGAACATGACTAATCTCGGCTCTAATACGAGTGTAAACACTTGGATTTACAATACAAGAAAAAGTTGTGAACTATCATGAATTGATTAAAATGTCACGCCATTAACATAATTGAAATAGTTATTTTATGATCTCAATCAACATCTAAATTTTTTTTACTTCACGAAACAAACTCCAAAAAAAATGTCAACTTCATCGTATTTATTATTTGGAGTTTCCAAATATGCGTGTGCATTACTCTTGTTTGCCATTAAAAATCTACAGTTACTTATTCAAAAGAAACTACTAACAAATAAATGAGTATAATTAGATTATTTGGATTTGGTCGTGTATGCTACATATATTTGGGCCAATGGGAGGAACACAAAGTCTAATGTCCACTCCTAATGGAACTTCCGCAGAAATATTCCACACGTCGTCTACAAGTAACCCTAACCCACTGGGCCACGTAGAAAATTCGTGGCATATTCCAAAATACCCCCCAAACTTTTGACTAATTTCATTTCTCCACAAAGCTAAAACCGTAAAACCCCCTCCATATTCACTCCCCACCCCCAGTGCACAACACCAGTCAAAAAAGTCAAAGCAATCAAAACCCTACCACCACCGAAATGCAGCACCCGCCGCCGCCTCCGGACGCCGATCTGCCACTCCTCGCCTCCATCAAGGTCCGCTCCTCCTCGCCGCGTTTCCCTCCTCCGACCACCCCTCACTCCACCGATACCCCCACCGCCAACGCCCAGCGAAGGATCGGCATCGCCGTCGATCTCAGCGACGAGTCCGCTTTCGCCGTCAAGTGGTCCGTCCATCACTACCTCCGACCAGGCGACGCCGTCATCTTGGTCCACGTTCGCCCTACCTCGGTCCTCTACGGTGCTGATTGGGGCTCCGTCGACCTCTCGATCGTCGATACCGAGAACGAGGAGTCTCAGCGAAAGCTGGAGGACGATTTTGATGCGTTTACCACTACGAAGGCGTCCGATCTGGCGCAGCCGCTTGTGGATGCGCAAATTCCGTTCAAAATCCACATTGTGAAGGATCATGATATGAAGGAACGGCTCTGTCTCGAGGTTGAGAGGCTAGGGTTGAGCGCTGTGATCATGGGGAGCCGTGGATTTGGTGCGACCAAGAGAGGAAGCGATGGAAGGCTCGGGAGTGTTAGTGATTACTGTGTTAGGCATTGTGTCTGTCCTGTCGTTGTTGTCAGGTATCCTGATGAGAAGGATGAGCCGGTGGTGTCCGTGGCTTCTGCTGCGGAGGATGAGGAGGAGCCGGAGTTTCATGACGCATCTGATGATCGAAAAGGTTTGTGCCTTTTCTAATTCTCGATAATGAATGTCGTTGTTATTATTTATTTGTGTATGTACCATTTTTACTTGTCAAATGCTATTGTTGTTATGTTCAGTGTGGGGCATTAATTATATGTAAATTGTGAGTTTAAGCGGTCAATCAACTATGAATTTGATCAATTACCGGTACTTAAGAGTTTTGGGACCTTGTGAGCTGTGAGGAATAAGTTAGAGCGCTTTGTGGAGAATTGATAAAATGTTCTTGATGTGTCATTGAGAAATCTGCTTCCAAATTGGCTGCCTAAATTGCTACGTGTGAGATCTAATGCTCGATTGGATGAGTAGAGATAGATGCTATGTGTGCTCTTTATTGTGCCAAATTTAACATTTTCGTTTCTTCCTATGAATCTGAATAAATAATTTCGCCAGCTGTTCTTCATTTGTTTGTTTGTCTAGCTTGAGCGAACAAGCTAAATCTTATATTTATTACATCTAGTATCTTGGTTTCCTTTTCCTTGTTTGTTTCGGTGAATGTGCATGATCAGAAGTCAAATAAATGTTTGTAAAGTTTTGACTCCTAGCTTGATATGTTACTATGTTACAAATTATCACACAAGATATATAGGCTCAAATGGCGGTTAGAATCCATAGTCATATTTGATTAGATTAATTGCAACAAAAATTCTATTCCTGATTGCGCAAATATATGACACCAACAGAGCACCACCGTAAGAATTTTGTGCATCTATCAGCTTCCTAGAATAGTGTATGTTTTGTCTAAAAATGGAACGACTAATGTTTGCCCTTGTGTTAAGAGTTAATAATAATTTGAATTATCTTTCTAGTTATCCAGAATCAATAGTTATGCGGACAGAAATGGACAATTTGATGTGTTTCGACGAAATCACTGCTCTAAAAAATGCTGTATCGTTCAACAGTGAGCATACCAGTTTACGGAATGCACATTTCCATGGTTGTGCTTATAAAATGCTGTTTTTGCTAGATAACAAATCTATTGCTCTTGCTTTGAATTAATGGAATGGCCGACTCCTATCTGTCAGAGTTGAAATATCAGTTAAACTGTCCCTTAATAGAGGTCTTCGAAAAACGTAAAGCTTCTTCTGGGTGTAAGCAACCAAGATACAGGCCACAACTGAAGTAACCTTAGATCAATTATTATCATTGACATGTTTGCGATGGGGCTTAGAAACGAAGAACTTGGATAACTGAACTCAACTTGAATTTATTTTTCATTAACACCAATAACCCACTATCACAATGCCAAAAATAAAGTGATTTCTCTGGGGTAAGTATGAGAATTATGTTATGACCATAGATAGAAAATTCATCAATCCAGTAGGTGAACGACATAGTATATTCGGAGAAGTTTTTTTGTGTCTTTTGGTAGGGCAGATGTGGTTTTTGAAGGAGAAACTACAAGTTAAGATCCTTCCAGTACTTGTTCAATTAGAAGATGTCAATTTTCCGTCCTGTTTAAGTGCTTGCTATAGATAAGTGCTTCTTATGATTAAAATTACAATAAAGAAATACTTAGGATATGTTTGTTTATGTTTTTGAGTTAGAATTCCGAATTTTTTTTGGAAATGTGTACTACGGAGATTCATGTGAAAATGATGTGATGTGTGTTGTGTTTGTTACTGTTTTATAAAAATGGTTGAAATTTTTTAAAATGTGTAAAATCAATAGTGATAGGTTGATGCATGATGTGTTGAATGATTGAGTTCGTTATTTATATAATGATTCTGTGAATAAAGAAATAATAAAATATAAATTAAAAATTGTAAAGTATGAAAGAAAGAGAGATAATGATTGGAGTAAATGATTTTGATTGATGATTGTGTGAAATGATAGATATAGTGAATGATAGTTAAATAGGCGATTGAAAAAGTTAAGTTGAAAAAAGGTGAATTTAGATGAAAATAGTTTATGTTATGGTTTTTTAGGATTCTGTGATCTAGGATATTGAAAGAGGAATTTGAAAACATAAACAAACAAGGCCTTAGGTTTAGCTGAAGATTCTGGCGAGAATAACAATCTATCCT
This sequence comes from Buddleja alternifolia, assembly GCA_019426215.1. NCBI lineage: Eukaryota > Viridiplantae > Streptophyta > Magnoliopsida > Lamiales > Scrophulariaceae > Buddleja > Buddleja alternifolia. The sequence goes on along the minus strand of CM033392.1, from coordinate 13,076,693 downwards.
AAATTATTTTTCTTTCCGATGCCCTTCTTGAAACAAATATCAGCCTACCGGATCCCAAGAAATCTACTGAATCTTATCACTTAGATGATGTAGAAGATGTAGCTTGTTTCCATATGGGCACACGTGGAAGTACGGTTCTTGAAACTGGTCCAGTGGACCATGAAATTGTGGTTTACTCACTCCGACTGACTATAGGACCCATCTCTCATCGGAGCCCTTCTGCGTTTGCATGCTCTATGTGTTCGTTAACAACTTGCTGAGGAGTGCCTGCCCCTTCATGCATTAGTTGCATATTGATATTTATAATGTGAAAATCCTAATTAAATATTCCGGGGTGCTCCTTCCCAATTTTCCGAGCATCTATATGCATATGATTTATTTATTGCATATACATGATGTGATGTTCTAAACGCATGCGCTAGGTGTTCGTTAATGACTTGCTGAGGGGTATCTGCCCATGCATTAGTTGCATATTGATATTTATAATGTGAAAACCCTAAATAAATATTCTGGGCTCCTTGCAAATTTTCCCGACCATCTATGTGCATATGTTTTATTTATTGCATATACTTGATTTGATGTTCTCAATGTACATTGAATTGGTTAAGAAACTTAAAATTTTTAGTTTTTTTCACTAAGCATAACGTTTCATTGGCACCCACATTATCTATAGTATTTAAGGCGGCAAATTCCCATCGATACTGTTGAATAAATATGCCAGTAAAAACTTGGCTTTTATATGGTGAATGATGGGTAGGAGATGCTGCATGTCTCAGCCCGACAATGTGAAACTGGAACGAAAATTAAAAGGAACTTAAAGAGAAGGAAATATACCAATGATTATATTAACTTTACCATTTAATTTAACTCCTGGCATCTGTCGGGTGATGATAATCTGATGATTACTGTCGCATGTTATAGTTTTGATTTGTTAAGTTGTGTTAGGGGTTGTTCCAATTAGGGTGTCATATCTGGTGGCTGATAACTGGGATGTAGTGGATTCAGTTGTTTTAATGTGGTTAGATACATTGAACTGCCAAGAAAAGGATATGAAATAACCGAGGCTACAAAAGAATAAGTTAATGATTGTTCTTAGGCTTGTTTGAATTAGAAGACAGGATGTTCAAAACATACTAGAGAATTTTTTTCTTCATCAGTCAATTCTTGTGAAGGATAAAAAGGATGTGTCTTTGCTTCCTCGGATCATGGTTTAGTAATAGTTGCAAACTTATTTTATTATCTGGCATTTTGCATTCACAATTAATGCCTTTTGCATATCAGTATATACAAAAGCTTTTTCCTTGATTCAATAATCTGTGCTGAAACTTAACTGTTAATTTGAATTAGGCAGAAATGCTAAAAGCGAAATTGGGTTGGCAGATCTTTGATCAACTATTTTCAATTGTCAATTATTTAAGTCCTCGACTATTATATTTATCTCTGCACCTTCTCTTTAACATACTTTTGAATTAAAATTATGATTAATGTTACTAAAAGTTGCATATCTAACAGATTCCTGAATGATACTCGGGTTCATGGCTCCATTTCATGGCTGCAGGTGCGTAATTCTATATATTTTCAGGTTTTTTTCTTCTCATTTGTCAACATCTTCTTCACAAACTTCTTCAGTTCTCGTTTCCTTTGCTTCTGTGTTTCTACTTCTGATGATCATTGCCATGTTTTTGCAGCATGTAAAAGTCATCGTGGTCTACAAACAGTAGTTCAGTTATGAGAATTAATCAGATTTGCTTGATATGTGGAGTGATGTCATCATGTATATGTACGTTTGTTGCTTTTGTTCCAATATTATCTGCTTCTATTGTGTGTAACTTTGTATCATCTTAGATGGGTTTTCATGTGCTGAGTCGTGTTATTTGTCATATGCCTTCCGCGTCGTGTAAATCACTGCAGAATTTTAATACTTTCTTTCGATGATATTTCCGGAGTTTATTCTCTTCAATTTGCTACGCAGTTAGGCTATGTTTAGTTGATCGCATATGACACTGTAGCCAGTCTTTTATCTTTTCTACAAGCGGTTTTTTTTTTTTTTTTTGGATAAAAAATAAGTGTTTTGGACTTTTGGTATGTTATGATACACCTATGTTTAGAACGATGCAAGTTTAGTTGTCTCCAAAAACAAAAGAGAGAAAAAACTGCAAGTTAGGTTTAATTGGATGATATATGCATTTTGGAGGATTTTTTTAATGACAAAAGTGAGAAAAAAATTGTTATAGAGATAAAAAATATGATGTTAAAAATGTGTGTGGATGAGTTTTTTTAAGAGAAAAACATGTAATGATTATGATTGATGTGATATATTTTTTATTGTGAGAAATTTGTTTGGATTGATATTTAGATATAGTTTTTTATAAACATATCTTAGTCAAATTCATTGATTTATATAAAATAGGCAAAATGAATTTTATTTTGCATGTTGCGTTCTTTTGCATTATAAGTTGAGAAATAGTTGAAAGATATCTTGTTAATTGATGGGTGAACTGTCAAATTTATTTTCTCTTTTTTTTTGCGAGAATTTCTTCAAAAAATCAGCTATAATTTTGAGATTTAAAAAAAATAAAAAATTGGCGATATGCCAACTATACATGTTATCTAGAAAAAACAAGAAACTTTCTTTCATAGTTGAGGGTGTCAACTAATTAGGGCCCAAGTGTTGTCTTGATTTTCATAGTCTCCTAGTTGATTTGCACCCTACGTTATATGTTGACCCCACTTTTGGAAGGGTAGATATGAGGTCTTGGACCTTCTAGGAATGATCCCCCGTAGAAAATTTTTAGAGTGGATCGGGAGCAAAAAAATGGGGTGGTTTTCACACCCACTTATCTCGTGTAAATCATCCTATTCCAAATATTTGTGTGGTGAAAAATGGATCGAGAGCAGCACTCTCGTTCCACTATAGAATTACCCATCCCCCATATGCGATAGTGTGTGAAAGACTTTGAACTGTCTGTGATGTGCATATTATAGATAAGATGTGTATAATCAAACTAGAAATCATATGCGGTGATTAAAACTTCAAACCGACTAAAGTATGAAATCAAACTAGTACTCAACACATGTATGGGATATTGATATAATCATACCCCACTTGAGTGTGAATTAAACTAGCGATCAACACATGTATGGGCTATTGTGCTGTCATAGCCCTTAAACAGGATTCAGAGAACTTCACAGAAACTTCAATTCAAATATATGAACAGTGCAGAGAGCCACAAGTGTTTATCTGTTTACTAGGAATAAGCTTTCGGCCTCTATAATGGTCCCCATCCCCATCCCCATCTCCATTTCCATCCCCACCTCACCTTTGGCATCACCCCAAAGATAATCACCATCACCATTATACAACCCAGCAATGTGCCACGAAGCTAATTTACATCACAATTTTTATATATTTGCATTTTGCACCTCTTTCTTTCCTTCTTTTCTTTTCTTACCCGAATTATAATCCTTTTCGACACCAACAGTTGTTAATGGGTTGTTTCGCGGGGCCTGGAAAATTTCACCCTACCTGTTTGAGTATTACTAAAGTGAATTTGTGAATATTAGATGAAAAATACGAAAAATGTTGCCCAACGCCATTTCAGGAGTAGCTAAATGAATGGGTTATTTCATCTACTCCACATTTCATTGTTTATCACCTGTACACATTTTTTAACATGTTTTGTCACGATTCGTTGTATCTTGCACCAGATAAAGAGATCTTTATCTTTGAAGTTTAGAAAGCAAGTTTTGAATTGACAATTGAGGTGGAACACTTTATTCGGTTTTCCCGTCCAACGTGAAAGATAAACCAGAGATGGACACTTTATTCCGCTCCGGACCAACTTTAAACGTAACCAATCGATAAAAGTAGAAAAATATCCCATGCCACCATTGTCAAATTAGGGATAAATTGTTGTCTAATTTGATTTTGAGTTTTGATCCATGTGATAAATAAAATCGTGATCCCAAGAGTGTAATGAATGCTAATCGAATAACACAATGGCACATTTGCCACGTTCTTAGATATATACCAAGCAAGCGACTATACTAACCAAGCGCTTCACGTAATTGTGTTGATTTTGACCACTTATGCCCATGGCCTTTCGAAATTTCGGTCGAAATTTGGATTTTCGGGGATCTCTAAGTGAAATCTCACCTTCGATCCAATTTTGCAGAATATATATCGAAATTTCTCGAAATTCTTCAAAATTTAAAATTAAAAAATATATATATTTTGTTAAATATCTACCGAAATTTCCCAGAATTTAAAATAATATTTAATTATTTATTTTTAAATAGGATTTAAAATGAGACCATATCAACATTCAATGTCATGGGCTGAATACTGTCAATATTTAACTAAGAATTTGTACATGCAGTATGAAAATGGAGGAAGGCGAGAGACCAATAATAGCAATTTCGATCCTCCGAGAAACTCATGTGATTTTAAATGACAATTTATATTAAAATTGTGATACTTTGTTTTAATAAAGTTCCTAGGTGATTATGTTATTAATTATTACTTTGCTCTCAAATCATATTTATTTTATATTTTTCGCCATAAATTTTAGTCATACTACTTAACAAATTTCATTATACATATATTATATAATACACCAATAGGGGTTGGTCCAAGTAGTAAATAACTTGGTTCCGTTTAAGTAAGGTTTCGAGTTCGATTCCTTGTGTACGCAGTTACCCCCGTTGGGAGACTCACCCACCAGGCCAGGTGTGTAACCTGGGTCGACCAACAGATTAATCCAACAATGTCCGGGATACTGTGGTTGGTAACCAAAAAATAAATATATATATATTATATAATATAATATTATTTATGTAAAAAATACATAATTATGATAATTAAAATTATCTACATTTTTACTGAAAATTTCTATAATGATTTATCTAAAATCGAAATCAAAATTTCAGATATCTCCCAAATTTTCATCGAAACTTTCCTAAATTTACTACTCGAATGTATACACCAAAACCGAAATTTAATGTCTTGTTTATGCCCAGCATAACTCAATTGACAAAAACAATTTATAAGATATAATAATATATGACATAAAATTGGAATCAATACAACAAATTTTAGCAAAAATCCGGAATCCACTACACTAATTTATGCATACACAATAACTAGGGTCTGGGGTTAATCAAACATAACGAAAAAATTGACACAATATAGTTTGTGAAATTAATCGTTCTGAATATTAGCATGGAAACTACAACAAAAATTCAATGCCGGAGGTTCTAAGAATCTCCGGCGAGTTTGCAAAGGCCTAAGGTAATTGCCGGTGAGTCTCCCTCTTTCGTGGCGGCGGCGGCGGCTTCAGATGAGGTCGCCGGAGTTTGTCCTCCGCCTCGTTGCACCGTCGGAATAGATGCATTACTATTACTCGTCCTTCGCATTTTCAGCGGTCTTAACAAACTCAGTACCGATGGAGAACGATAGTTCGTATCAGATTCTCGAAAATTTATTCTGGATGATCCTAATTCGGAGCTCCGATTCTGCGAGGAAGAACACGCATCTTCATCCTGGACACAAATCAATTCAAAAATTGAAATCAGAAAAAACCTAATTTTCTTTTTTTGTGTTGCAGTCGCGATTCATATGAAATTATTGAAAGATGAATATTTAGATCTGTATCGAAGAAAGAACAAACCTCAGAGTCAAAAGTGTAATCGCGGATTCTCTTCGAAAAATCTTCCTCACTGTCGGAGGAGCTCGCCGCCGTGGTGGCCGACGGCGACGGCGGCTTAGAACTAGAGATCGACCACGGCACGACTTGATTCTCTCCGTCCTCCTCCTCGTCTTCGTCGTCGCTGTCACTATTATACTCGCCGTCGTCGCTTTCGCTCTCCTGAGAATCGGATTCTTCTTCGTCTTCACGCCGATTACCACTCGAAGATCCTCGAATTTCGCGGTGGTCAGCGCAAGCGTGGCAGACGGAGACGGTAGGGCGGAGCTTTGTTCCGGCGGCTTTCCACGGCGTCGGAGAGTGGCAGAGGTGGCAGAGGAGTGTGCGGGAGTGTTTGGCCACCAGAAAATTGGCGGCGTGGACCTTCTCGTCGCAGTCCCAGCACAGGCTGGCTTGATCGGACTCGCAGAACATTGTTGCAGGATTGCTGCACAGCTCACACGCCTTCTTAGACATATTTGAATCTGTATGTATGTATTGTCTTTGATTTTGTTATTTCTGTATAATAATTTGTTGTTCCTTGTTTCTTTCAACTGGATTTCGATTTTGCTTTGCTTGGAATGTGGAATGATAAATCTCTTTTTTTATTTTTGTGCTTTGTTTGTTGAATAAATATAGAAATTTGTGAGGTGTGAGTTAAATGGCGTCTTATAAAAGGTAGTTTAGAAGAGTAGTGGTAATAATGCTGCCCACACGGAAAGTGCGAGTTGTAGTACTCCCTTATTGAAATATTTGATACCGCCTTACTTTTCTGTTCCAATAACAGGAAACCGCCCCAGTATCTATACAATTTTATTTCAACAACGTGATTTTTTTTTTTTTAGAGATAATGACATCTATGGTCCTTTTGATTTTAAGTTTGTGTCATTTTCGTCCCCATACTAATAAAAGTGGCACATTAGTCTCCCAATTATAAATTTTGTTGTACAGTGGTCTCTAAAGTCAAATTCCGGTTGATTTCTTCCGACCAACATAGCGCGTGATTTACACTTAAATTTAACAGGGTTATTTCTATCAATTCAGCCTCATTTTCACCCCAAATAAATTATCCCTAACAAAACAATTAAAATCCCCCTATTCATCAGTTGCTGTAAAAAAAATGGTAAATATTAGGGTTGTCTCAAGTAAAATTTTTCACAAAAATGTCCTTAATCTCACAAAAAGGTGCAAGCATATGTGTGTTGATCAATTTTTGGGTTGAAATCGTCCTTCAATTTCAGGAAATGCAGCTTCGATCACGCGGGTTAAGTTCACCTTCATACAGTAAGAATTAAAATGTTTTCTGGTTTTTTTGAAAGAATCACAAAATTTGGAGAGCATAAATTAAAATATTGAGATAAAGAGGGGGGGGGGGGGGGGTGTCATCAAGCATGTAAAGCAGTGAAGGCGAGGGGAGGGTAGATTTGTGGTTATATAGGGGGGTTCATCACATCAGAACTTGAAAAAAGAAGCAAATAATTATTATTAGATTAGAAATTAAGAAAACACTCTGGGATCCAATTAAATGGTTTATTTTAAGAAAAATTCTAGTCCAGACCTAATTTGGTCGAATCCAGTGTAATTCACCAGGAGAGTGAATTACACTTATTATATAATTGGTCACATATTAAGTGAATTACATGTGGGTTCGCCCAGATCGAGTTTGAGTTTTAGTTGTTAAAATAGTTTTTTTTTTGTCATTTACTTAGGGCCTGTTTTGCTGATATAGAATAAAGTTTGTGGACGTTAGTTTGTGGTCCCGTAATTACTTATGTTGGGTTGTTGGAATTGATGTAAGGAACCATTTTTCCCCTTTGTTGAAGTTGAGGATACATGGAAAAAATGAAAAGAGAAGCAACAAGATTTTTTTTTTCTAGCAGCTTCCCGCGCTTAGAATTTATGGGGGACTAAAGTGAAATTTATTATTTGGGGGTGAAAATGGGGCTGAATTGACAGAAATACCCCTTTAAAATTTAAGTATAAATCATGCACTATGTTGGTCAGAAAAAATCATCCGAAATTTGAGTTTAGGGACCCACTGTGCAACAATATTTATAGTTGAGGGACTAATGTGCCACTTTTATTAATAGAGAGACGGAAGTGATATAAACCTAACATCAGAGGGACCATAGATGTCATTATCTTTCTTTTTTTTTTTTTCATTTTTGATAGTTAATTTCAACAACGTGATTATGGATGTGGCTATATATTAGATTGGAAAAAATCTATAGTTGACCGAGAGCATTGTTTCAATCTACTATTCACCACAAATTCAAAAGTGGTGGGGTGGTTTTCATCGCCCACTCATCCTTTGAAAATCACTCACACCACTTGTGAATATACCGTGGATAGTGGATTGGGAGCAATGTTTACAGTCCACCGTAGAATGATCCGAATGGAATGTCATGGTATATACACTAGACCAATTTCAATATTTCTAGTGTTTATCTTTTTTTACATATTAAGGTGATTGTGTATGATTCCAACATATACTTGTGCAAAAGAGATAATACATAATACACTTTCAGATCATTGAACTCGATCTAACTTAAAATTACCCGAATGTCCTATATCACCAGCTAATGTTTTCTAATTGGAAGTATATTGTACCAACTGATGGATCAATTCAAAATAACAAATGTAATGCATAATATCTGTTAGTTAATTTCATGTGTATAAATATTTGATTGTTCATCATCTTTAATAACTTTTAATAAAGAAGATATTGAAATTAATTCACTTAAATAAATAATAAGGGGAGAGGATGGTTTCTGACAAAAAATTATTGTTAAAGAATACAATGTAAGAATGGATGTAAATAAATACAAAGATTAACATATTTTTAAGTTGTGTTTAGAGTATATGCAACAATAACGATTTTGGAGCGTTGAAGTGTGACTTAAATTTTATTTCAAATGAAAAAAGAAAGTAAAAAAGATAAAATATGCTAAAATAGTTGTCACATAATATCATCTAATAAAATTCGACGGATCTTTTTTGTTTTTTTTTTTAAATTCAAGAGGGAGGGGGATATTCTATATATCTAGCCCGATAAATCTGGGTTGATAGTTATAATCTTGGGCCATAAAAACTCTATCTAACTCCATAAAGGAGGGGAGAGCCACTTCTTGTGGCAGTTTGGATTCGAACCCAAGACTTCTCACATAAAGTGGGAGGTAAATACCATTAGACCAACAGGTCTTGGGTAATTCGACGGATCTTTTGAAATAGTGCGATAGAGCTATATATACCACTCATTTTGCATTCTATACTCATCAAGGTTAATTAGGGCGGTGTGCAAATCCGGTAAAGTAAGACCATAAGATGGATATGTAGATCTTGTTTATCACCATTTTTTTAAAAGAAAATTCTTGTTTATCACGTCCTTGATGACGTGTCTCATTGCCAAAGCAACGATAGATTCTCTTATTTTTGCTGCTGACATGGCTACTTGTGATCCACATAAAAGATTGACCCACGTGAATTTCACCTGGTCCACGAACTCTAGTCCTACTTGGATTATGGGCCCATTTTCATTATTTAATTTGCATTGGATATAGATACCCAATAATTCAGCTCAATGTTTTGGGTTTGCTTATCTTGTCTTTTTTTTCATTAATATATATTTAAATTTTAGCATCAATAAATTAACAAAAAACAAATTAAAATACCTGATCCGAAAACAGGGAGGCACGAATTTAGACATGAATATGCGTAAAATATTTTTATTTTCGATGCTTGACAAGCCCATGTGAACATATCCTACGTGGCAACGAATTCATCACACAGAATTCTTTTCAGCAATTAAGATTGACTTTGATGACATTACAAAAAATTTCTTCATTTTTCTAAAATAAATCAAACAAATCTCAAAATGTCTAGCAATATTCTTCATATTCTTTTAAAATGTTTCAAAGATATTTTGATGGAACGTTGTGTGTGTGTGTATATATATATATTCATTTTATGTGATAAACTTTACCTATTTCATTAACATAGCAACATAATCGCAAATGTCATTCCTTTTCGATCTCTTAGATCAAATAGTTAGAAATAAATACGCTTAATATAACTCCTTTTTTTTTTTATCTTTTCAAGAAATACAATACATATGTGCCTATTACACCAGATAAAATAACATGAAGTTTAGCACATATAAAATAATTGAGTAAGTTTTATCGAGACATTTTTATGAAAGTTTTGTTGTGTAAACTAGATATTTTATAAGATGATATTAAGATATGAATGTTTATCTAACAAGTTGGATGACACTCAAAATCATGAGGAATTTTTGGGTGCCATTTGATTCATATATGGCTTGATGACATGGCATCACAGCAGCCCATAATTTGATTCTGTGTGTGTGTGTGAAAAATAAAGAAAGATAGAAACTTTATTTTATATTATTTTATGTTTGTGGATATGAATGAAAGGATAGAGGAGTTGGAAGGTTCTTTGTATAGAGACCGACTTCCTTTAAATTATATATATATATATATATATATATATATTATTTTTGTGAAAGTGAAATGGAATGGGAGATGGTGAGGTGCATATAATTTGGTGGTATTAAATATATCAAAGTTCCAATGAGGACTACATCTTCCCAAATGGGCCACAAGTATATTACTTAAAAAATTTGAGCATAATAATAATAAATGGGATCTTTCTTGTCCAATGTATTGGCCACATCTTTGTTTCTCAACTTTGAAATATGAAGAAGAAAAATAACAATTATACTTTGAAATTTAACAATAGGGACGTGACATTGTGACTCCTAGAATGAGACTTTGTATGGTCTTGTGCACTTTGAAAGACTTGTTATTCTGTAACATTTTGTTAAATGATGGTCATGTTTGACGTGGTTGAACATTTTGTTATCTTGTTCGGTTTGTTTTAGGATATATAATTATTCATCGAAAAAGAAGACTTGTTAGATGTTTATTCACTTAATACTCGACAATTATTATCAATTTTTAGTGAGTGCTTGTACTGCGTATATTGACATCAACATTTTATTTATAAAAAACATCGTGTATACGTGTATATAAAATTACTTACAAAACTCTAAGGGGATCAAGTTGATAGCATGAACTATTTTAGAATTAGGGAAGTTTACCTTCGTGGAAAAATCTTCTTATTTTTCCTCTTTAAAAGAGGGGCATCATATGTTGATAACACGTCCTTTAATTTAAGGATATGTTATATTCAATTTCAACGAACCCAAATTATTTACAAGATATGTGATTGGATACCTCTAAAAAAATATTTAATCATAACTGTTCAAAAAAAAATCTTTAACCATAACATAAATATAACAACAATTGTCATGTAACCATTTGGGTTGTCCATTGCAAGAATACAACACTGATTAAATTAGGAATTCTATATAAATATTTCGATGCAGCATAATAGCCAAATTAATTAGGATATGTGTACTAAATTGGTTCATGAATGAGTCAAGTATGAACCTGTAAAAGCTTACTCGGGTCCAAATACAAATTTACACATTTTGGGCCTTTTGGGCTTGGGTTGGCCTCCGCTAATGAGTGTTAAGTGTTTGATGAAATTACCAGCAGAAATCTAACAAGTGGAATGAGAGCACTATGTAGTAATGATCCTCAAATTTGTGAGTGGTTGCATCAGATCCTCCAGCTTTACAGCGCTTGTATACTGAGGTAGAGGAACCTCTTACTACTACCACTTATTTTAGAGCTTTCAATTTGAAACACTGTTTTGATGGTAAAAGAAGGAGACATTGTGTATGATGTATCAGCAGTATAATGTAAAACACCATAAATGTGATGACATAATAGTTAAGTTGTTCTTATAGCCAAGAATCGTGAGCGTTTAATTTGTCGATTTCACCAATAATTCAAGACTTCTTAACGTTGATTTAGTTTCCATAATGGACCAGAAAATTATTTCTTGCAAAAAATTATTTTGATGTGAAGATGCAATTGACTATCACTCTAGGATGACAATATAGCATACAGTATGGTGAAAATGTGGAGTCTGTAGCAAATTACCTCACCCGTGTTTGATAAAGTGCATTTGATTAAACTGATTCACAGAAAGATGTAGTCCAAATTCTAGCAAGGTAAGGAAGTCTTGTATGCTCAAAGGAAAAGATAAAACAGCTAACCACAGTTTGACAGAACTCACATTTATTTATGTGTAGCAGTGTAACAGTCATTTCATTTGTTGAACCTGCTGCATTAGAGCTACCTGAAGTTTCAGCGTTTAATATATCTCTTCCCGTGAAAAAACCAGGCTGTTTAGCTTGAGGCAATAACACGTCTTCATTGGCAAGCATCAGAACCACTGAAGACATACTTGGCCTATCTTCTGGGCATTGTTGAACGCATAAAAGACCAATGTGGATTGATCTTGCTACTTCTGATAAGTAGCGTGAGTTTCCAAGACAAGAATCGACCAATTCTGATGATTTTTCTTCTCTGTAAAGCATCCATGCCTGTTCTAATTGAACTCATAGTCAGGCATTGTTTTAATCCAGATGCTATAAGGATTACTTTCAGCTTGCATTTGAATTGGAGGATTTAGAGGTAAGGATTTCAAATCCATAATAACAAATCCCTTGTTTCTTTAGTGTTGGTTCTTTTTACATTACAATTAACATTGGAGTCGATTGAAATCCATAGATCAAAATCTTTCCCTCAAATCCAAATCCTTCAATGCAAACACAACCCAATGTAAAATATAGAAGCAAAGTTTCTCTAGGATGCAACACTTACATGGCCAAGAAGGTTGAGGAGGTGATCTCTATGAGAAAACCCTCTGTTTCTCTTGCCGCTAACAATTTCAAGCACTAGAACACCAAAACTAAAGACATCTGATTTCACTGAGAACAGACCATCTACTGCGTATTCTGGGGACATATAGCCACTGCATTTGCAAACATTGAGCACAATAATAAATTAAAAGAAGTGGAAGTTGCTTGTAATTTATCAATGTATAAATAATCTTACTATGTTCCTACAATTCGGCTTGTGTTGGCTCCAGTCTCATTCCCGCCAAAACTTCTAGCCAGTCCAAAGTCTGATATCTTTGGGTTCATATCAGAATCTAGTAATATATTGCTGGCTTTGAGGTCTCTGTGGATAATTCGGAGACGGGAATCTTGATGAAGATACATAAGGCCACGAGCAATACCATTAATAATGTGGAAGCGCTTAGGCCAATCTAACAATGTGCTTTTCACTGGATCTGCTAAATAAGGGAGGACATGTGTTATTTCTTTTTGTTGAAAATTGTCAATCAAATTTCTGTTAGCAGACAATATTTCTGAATTTGGTGTGACAAATATTTTGAAAAGATGTATTTATTGTTTGTATTTTGTACTCGTGATAAAATGTAGTAGCTGAGTTGATTGGCTGTGAGCAGCCTTACCGAACAGAATCAAGTCCAGACTTTTGTTGGTCAAGTATTCATAAACCAATATGTTTTCTTCTTGTTGAATGCAGCATCCTAGAAGCTTCACTAGATTTCGGTGCTGGAGTTCTGCAATACAGATTACTTCATTCTTCAACTCTTCTACTCCTTGAAGGGAAGTTCTTGATAGACGTTTCACAGCAATTTCCCGTCCGTCTTCTAGCAGGCCCTAGTATTAGTATTTACACATGTTACAGGTATTTTTTCTGAACCCAATATAATTTTGATATAATTTTTTTTGAAAAAATCATCGTTTCTCCACTGTTTACATGTTACTTAGCTTCGTGTAAGTGCCATTATGTACTCTGTGGACTTATTGTACTTGCAATACAATACAAATGGATGAAAATTAATACAAAAAGGTTATTTCTGCTAATTTACTTTAGTCGTATTTGGTACTGGATTTGATTGAGGATCTAGAAATATACAAGTAATCAAGCTTGAGCTAATACTGTTTAGATCTTTACCTTATAAACAGGTCCGAACCCACCCTCTCCAAGCTTGTTGTTGATTGAAAAATTATCAGTAGCTTTAGTTATTGTGTTTAAGTCAAACTGTGGTAGCTCGTTACGATCATTCCCATATTCGAGGTTTGGTCCTCCTGCAACATGAGCAATGTAGAGGATACATTCACTGTGGTAGAGAAAAGATGAGGAGGTGATAATTTGCACTGCACAAAATAACGCTCTTGCTTACCCCTTTTTCTCAGCTGATGAACAATCTTTTTCCTTCTCTGAGAACTCAACATCAGGCTCACGCCTATCAGGACAATTCCCGTTACTAGTGACAAACTCACTATAACAATTTTTGGTTTCCTTCCTTTTGAGTCTGCAGATGTTTCTTATTCATAAGGAAATATAGAAAGAAAGCTAGGAAAAAACGTTATTATTTTGGTATTATCATGACTTGAAAAACAGTGTTAAGCAAATAATAAACAATATTTCCAATAAAAAACACCCTTTTTTTGTTGTAAATGAGTTATTACCTAACTCAGAAGAAGCCATCCTAATGTAGATATCTTGTCCTTGTGCAGATAGCTCTTTGATGTCAACAAGGTCATCAAACCAAAGTAGGCATCCATTTTCCCCTCTGCTTATATCTAGACTAGCATAGGCCATACATGAGCAGTTCTTTAAGCATAATACCTTGCATTCTTGAAGACTCAAACTCTCGTTATACCAAGAATTTCTCGTATCAGGCAATTTAATACCGGAATACTTCAAAAATACATCACCATTTTGGCAATTCAAGGGTGTCCTCCGGACGCACCCGTTTGACCAGTCTGTCCTATCCCAACCTTGTGGATCTTTTGCTACAAATTTATTTAAGCATCCACAAACAGGAGAATCTGCGATATTACAACTACCGTATGCACCACACAATTTGTAAATATCACAATTATCTGTTGGTGAGGTGAAGTAAATGCCCCAACCTTGAGTTCTCTCAACCCAACCCAACCTCTGTGCAACACCACTCTGACTCAATGTAAACCTTGAAATAACTGATCTGTTGAGAAGCTCATATTCATAGTACACCTCATCCTTGTTTATAACAAATTCGAATGTAAAAATATGATTTTTTCACAAGCTTGGTGTCCCACTAAAGCGGAGACCATTCCAGGGTCCGGTTCTAAACTGCTCAACTGCACCTTTTTTTAAGATAAATTGTGGATAACCAGAAGGATCACAACGATATGTAAAGTCGACCAATGATGGATCGTCATTGCTCTTCCAAGATGAGAGGTAAACGTCTAGACGAGTCGTATAGTCCCACCCGAGCTTCATCCCTGGTAAAAGTGTGTCGCTTGGATAATTAAAACTCTGCCATACGAAATTTTTTGGGTTGTCATCGTTTGCATCTTTCAAGACAAGGTTTCCTGAATCAAGTAATTGTGCAACTGGAATTTCCACAGTGGTTGATGTGTTAGTAGACCAAATAATATCATTAGCTTCATTTAGAAGAACTAGATTTCCTGGTTTGATGACTTTCAATACACCTGTTGTATTTGTTAGTGGAATTTCTCTGTTGGCAACCCATACCACAGTCCTTATTGTTACTTTCTTGTACCATATTCCCACATAACGATTCTTCGAATTTCCTGGGCTGAAAAATCCCAGTTCAAAATTCCCACCAGACGAGAGCATAGTCTCACCATCTCCCAAAATTTGAGTGCTATTTATGGTATCCATTGCAAAGGACATTCGCTGGGTGGAGAATAAGGAGGTTATAATAAGAAGTAGAAGAAAATGGTATTCATTGAATATGGTTTTCATAGTTTTCCTTCCTTTTCTCCTTTGAAAATTCGATATGCGGATTAGCGGATAGGTTGACGATAACTAGATGCTTAATACAGAACAGTTGCATATATGTATTCCTTCAACTTTCAATATCAAAACAACAAATAGCAAACTCACAGGGAATGCAAAAACTTTAGGACTAATTTGGTATGGGTGATTAAGGGTGATAGACAGATATATCACCTTTAATCCTTTGTTTGGAATTTATGACGATAGCCCATGATTGATTAAAGGCCCGGCAATTTATCCTCCAAATCGCTGATAACTAATCCCACCCAGGGGGTTGGGATTATTTTATCACTCATTTCAGCCAATAATGGCTTAATATTAATTGACCCAACTGCCCTCAAGGTAAAAGAATCTAGAACCATTTTACCCTTAACATTCCATGTAATTATAAAGCCTCATTTAATATAGTTCTCAATGAAATTGAAGAATTCAGACATGGAACTATGAAAGATTTGCATATCTTCCCTCAGCTACCCACATTATACCCGATTAAGAAGACCTAACTCTCAAATAATGTCTATAAATTCCACCCATAAATCCACACCTCCAATGCCCTCAAGTCCAGCTCGGAAGGAGAATTGGTTGAATGTTAATTATTTATTTTCTTCATTTTTCCGAATGTGTATGCTAAATACCTACAAATTTGAGTTTGAATTTTATTTCCTTCTTCACGGCGATGCTGGGTTAAGTGATTCATTTAGATAGGCGGAAGTTTTTGGCAACGGAATTCTGCAGAAAGATATAATTTTAAGAAAACGACCTATTTTCTCATTTGCCATTTGCCATGTTTGGTAAAAAATGTTTTGGGTGTTAATGAATGCATGTTTTGTGAAAATTGATGAAAGGTGTGTTATGACTTATGAATAATTTTGCAAAAAATACACATTATTGAACAATTTATTTTCCTTAACTTTTGTTCATGAATAGTTTTAATCCATGAGGCGTGAAAAAACTGATCATGTTTTCCTAGGGTCACTGTATTATATGTGTGATATTAGTTTGTGGTAGTTGTGTTTCATACAGTGAAGTTAGCTTAGTAGATTTTTTATGATTATTTTGTGAATAAATCAACAAGAAACATATTGACAGCATACCAGTTTAAACAAAATGCACTAGTATTCTTGATTTATATTCTTGATTTATAAAATGTGGCCAGTATTTTTAATTCAATTGGGTTTAAACTTAATCAGATTTTTTTTTGTTGGATTTTTTGGATAGGCCCACTTAAATTTTGTCCAAAAAGATTAATTGTGAAGCCCAAGCCCACAACCCGGCCTGCCGGTGGCACGCGCACAAGTGGTGAAATGAACCATGGCTAGGTCATCCCCCCTCACAAAAGACACAAAGGTGAGATGACCCAAAGGCCAATCTTTTACCTTAAGTCAAGGACTTATAAGCCCAATTAAACTTTGGTTTATATCCAATGGGGGATATACAAGTTTAAACACCTCATTTTAGAACTTAATTTTTCATTTGTTACAAATCCAATTTGAGAAATTCAAAATACTAAATTCATCTGCTCGGAACGTAGATTAAGATTATTCAATAATTTTTAATATCCCAGATGCTTACGGTGTTCCAATTTCGCATACAAAAGTGGTGGGAACCACACTTTGCAAAACCCATTTTATCCAATAATAACAACTTTTACATACATCTTTAGTTTCATCAAAAGGTTTATAATTATGTTGTCTGTCTGCCTTGACTATATAAACAACCACCAAAGACACTAAAAAGCAAACTATTTACAGTTGATGATATCCATGTATTCATCAAGTGAGGTTGAATTTTTAGCAATTATAATTGTAGTAATTCATCCATTCATAAACGTAGTACCATAATTCTGAGGGTTATGGTCACTTCAGTGAAAAGCGACCTAGTATAAATTGGTTTCAAAAATATTGTTTTATATATCCAGGGGTATAATTGTAACTTTACAGTTATCAGCCATACTATCAACCACACCAAACACTTTAAGTGATAGGACAGGGTTAAAGTATCACTTTTACCAAATGTATGATTGATATCTTATTCTTTAGTATGAACAGTGTATTATCCCAAGTTCTATCTATCATCACGAATCCCATCTTCAATACCAAACTAGCCCAGAGTTTTACATTTGAAGTATTAAGTTGACTGGAGTCTGCCTGAATGCACCTTAGTTTCTTGACTTGGCCTATTGCTTGTGAACTTGTAATGATAAAATTATTGCCCTTGAAAGCACGGCATATGATGGTGATTAGAAGTCCTATATATAAAATGGATTCAACAACAAAGTCAATCAAGATATCTTTTGTAGTTTTGTGGGATCTTCAAAAAGGATGTACTGCAACTAGTGTGGAAATTTCTCGTTCAATGAATGATGATTTTTCCACAAGTTTAATTCCAAACTATGACATTTTTAAGATTGAACTATGGTTTTTTTACTTGAACACAAAGTGGAGCACAAAAAAGAAGGGAAATAAAAAGGGAAGCAACTAGGGGTTTCGAGATAGCCATAGAGAAATGTCTCAAATATGTGAATAGAATTAAGTGGAAAGCAAAAAGAGAATGCTCGCCATATATATCTATATCTATATTTTATTTTATTATTAAAGTGTGGAACTTGACGATGCTTCTTCTAATTGTGAAAAGACATCATTGTCCTCACTTACTTAAATAACCTTAATAATATGTTACGATTTATGTTATTTTATTATAAAAGTGTGGATTTTGATGATGTTTCTTCCAACTGTGAAAAGATATCATAGTCCTCACTCACTTAAATAACGTTAATAATATGTTATTATTTTGTAATTTAAATATATATAGAATGCAATTATGTGTACATGACTCATGACTAAAAAGCTAGAAAGTCATAAGACACCATTATTATCACTTAAATAACTTTACTAATTATATGTTTCTATTTAGCTAGAAGGTCATAAGACAACACCATTATCAACACTTAAATAAACTTACTAATTATATGTTACAATTTCGTAAATTAAATACATATAGGATGCAATCATGTGTACATGAGTCATGACTAAAAAGCTAAAAGGTCATCTAATGACTTTTCAACTACAATTCTTAAAATATTAGTTAAAGATGATTATTAGAAGAATCAGACTTTCACGTGCAATGCACGTGCTTTGTACTAGTACTACTATAAATGTATGGATCTACAAATTGTTTCTTTCAATTGTAAAAAGACACATTTACCCTCAATACTTAACTGTTGATTACTAAGTGAGTAATTAATTCTATTACTGCTCATAATAAATATGGTTATGTTTATTGAACTACTTGTGGTTATTATTATTAATTAATTAAGGATAATTAAAAGTATAGATTTACAAATTGTTTCTTCCAATCGTAAAAAGACACATTTATCCTCAATACTTAACTGTTGATTAATAAGTGAGTAATTAATTCTATTACTGCGCATAATAAATATGGTTATGTTTATTGAACTACCTGTGGTTATTATTATTAAGGATACAAAGTATAAATATATTAAAATGAAACACTTGGATAAAGAAATCATTGATTCTAGACTCGCAGTTTGAATAAAGAAGTATGAACAAAGAAAATCAAAAGATTGTTTCATTGATTTTCATTTTTTGTCAGAAGACTTGACTTGCTTTTTCTTTTTTAGTGAACAAGGAAGACTTTGACTTATATAATTCTACCTCATATTTCCATTTAATCAAAGTCTTTAATAATGCCTACTATAAAAGATGACGATGATATTATCAAATTATTCTTTTGCAATGTTACCAAGCCATAAACACATCTATATCTATATATATATATATATATATACTAGAGTAAAAATGTGGATCTTTAGATGTTTCTTCCAATTGTGAAAAGACACATATGGCCCTTTCTTAATACATCTTTGATATTCTAAATCTAAATTAGTTCAAATGGATTCAGATATTTCTTTCAATTGTAAAAAGAAACATATGACCCTTTCTTAATACATCTTTGACATTCTAAATCTAAATTAATTCAAGTAATAATTAATAAGAGTGACCCTTACTATGCCCCATTAACAGTAAAAGATGGCTGACATATTTCTCTATTTCCCTAATCTCTTTAATTGGAGTTATCAATAACCCTTTCTTAATATGCAATTATGTACCGTTTTATTGTAAAGTTAATAATAATTTATAGAGAAAATCTATATCTATATCTATACTACTATAAAAGTGTGGATCTTTGGATATTTCTTCCAATTGTGAAAAGACACATATGATCCTTTCTTAATACATCTTTGATATTCTAAATCTAAATTAATTCAAATAATAATTAATAAGAGTGACCCTTACTATGCCCCATTAGCCGTAAAAGATGGCTGACATATTTCTCTATTTCCCTAATCTCTTTAATTGGAGTTATCAATAATATGCAATTATGTACCGTTTTATTGTAAAGTTAATAGTAATTTATAGGGAAATTACTAACCCCACCGCCCCTGCCCCCCCAAAAAAAATATTTCATATCCAAAAAACTCATAAAAATATTTTTCAATCTCAAAAACTCATTCTATAAACTTTTTATTCCAAAAAAACCCCAAAAATGAGTATTAACAACTTTTTCGACTAAACTACCCTTCACTTATTAAGCTAACAATTGATCTATTATTTTTTCTTATTCGAATCATTTTGTTTTAATTCTTTCAAATTGATTAATCATAAAATACAGATTTTATTTTGTAATATTAATTCTTTTAAATATTTGTATATAATTTATTTTGATTTTAATATGGTAATTATCTATAAATATATGTTTTAAATTTTTTAAAAAGATTAAAAAATTTGAAAAATTTAAAAATTAAATCATAATTAGTACACTTATCAATATAAATTTTTTAAATAAATAAATTTCATTGCAAAACTACAGTTGATTGATTTTTAATTTAGAAGGCTAAGGGCAATTAAGCCATAAATTTGTTAACCCTAAGTATTTGGGTTTTTGGAATGAAAAGTTGGTGGATTGAGTCTTTTGGATTGACAAATATTATCATGGGTTTTTTGATGTAAAAAGTTTATTTTAAGGGTTTTTAGTAATTTTCCCTAATTTATAAGAGGAGCCCTTAATATGCCTCTAACATTAGTTGTAAAAGATGGCCTCCAGCTCACTCTCTATTTCTATTTTAATTCAAGAGGAAGGGGAATACCTTACATATCTAGCCCGACAAAACTAGGTTGATTTATAATCCTGAGTCATAAAGACTTTGTCTAACACCATAAAGGCGTGGAGAGTCTGGTAGTCTGGATTCGAACCCAGGACCTCTCACGTAAAGTGGAAGGTGGATACCACTTAACCAACAAGTCTTGGGTAGCTCACTCTCTATTTCTACTAATCTCTTGAATTGAAGTTAATTTTTGCTTTTATTTAACTCTTCCAATAGGTGTTTTTTTTGTTAATAAGTTGTTAAACGGGAAGACTTTTAAGATACCCATTAAATTGATATTGATAAGAAATTAACTACTTGGCTCTTTGTTTACTAAACCTTCTTTCTATAAATTGGTGTAATTATGCCACGACAACTAAATTTATTTAGAGGTAATGAGATGGAAGCTATATGTATATTTGTTAGAAATTTGGATTAGATATAGTAACGAAGTTTCCAATTAACATCATTTTCATCTTCTCCTTTTCCCGCAATTCTCCAATTGTAATTAACATCATTTGAACATGTTGATCATCTCTATTTCATCATGCTCTGAGTTTTGTGAAGATAGATGCAATTCTGACGCTAATGGAATTTTGACATTCAATTAACTTTTTCACAACGATAATATCAAATTAACTTAAGATATATTATTGGGAAAACGATATTTTTAGTCTCTGAAGTAGACGAAACGTGTTAGAGTAGTCCCTAAATGGAAAAATTAACAGTACCATCTCTAATGTTCAAATTTTGTTTCACATAAATCCTTTTTGGACATTTTTACCCTTATGTGTGAACACGCATTATGAATGCCTTTTATTGTCTACTTGAGGGACTATAAATTTCTTTATCCCTATATTCTTTTTTAAGTTAAAATATAACATTTATCAAGTATATAGATATAACTCTAAAACTTTTATTTCTAACTTAAAGTATGTATTATGCGATCATATATTCATCAATAAGCTATGTCGAATTCTTAAACAAATATTTAGAAAACAAACTCTTTCATTGATCATAATGTAAACTTCATATTCATGTTCATATTACAATCTCAAGTTGGAGTATATATCAAATCTTTTTGGCTTTGAAGGTTATATTATATCAACTAGAATCAGATTGTAACTTATTCTACACCACTTATTATTTTATTTACGTGTTTAATTGTTTTGCGTGCAAATGTCTTTGTTATTTGATCTTTAGTCTCATGAATTTTACTTAATAATTGAACTTTAAATATAACTAACAATTACATTTAGAAAAAGAAAAAGACTTAAGAAAATATTGATATTCATTTTTGTTGGACTTCTTTCATTTTTCAGACACTTCATCACAAGAAGAGCAAAAGCTTGGCTATGTCATTCACCTATTAAACAATAAAACCTATTTTTGTGATAACTCAAAAATTCTTTCCATTAAAACTTTACAATTAATGACAACTTTGACATTGTCACTGGACATTTTGTTACTAATCTTTTTTTTTTAGTGTTTGTTTATTGTTAAATTTATGCATTTCACATGCTTTTTACGTGCAACGCACGTATCATATACTAGTAGAAAAAAATAGCTAAATAGAACAAGATGTTAAAGGTCCCAAAAAAAATGGAAAAAGAAAAAAGAGAGAAGAAAAATAATAGTAAAGAGAAGTTTATGTGCAAGCGGATGAAATGAAAGCTGGACAGCTGTAATGGAAAGTGATAGAGTTCTAGGATGTGAGGAGAGACCTCTGTATAATGTAATTGTATTATCTGTATTGAATGATTACAATTACAAGGAATATGAAAATACATATACAACAAAGAGGCCCGGACTATACAATATGGGCCAACCTATATATCCAAAACTATATACACTAACACCCCCCCCCCCCCGGAATCTGAGCAGTGGTACCAACGTGAAGATTGGTCCTATGTTGTTTGAACTTCGGCGCATGAAGAGGTTTGGTGAAGATGTTAGCAACCTGATCAGACTAGGTACATACTTCACCACAACATCGCCTATAGCAACCTTTTCTCGGACAAAATGATAATCGATCTCATTATGTTTCGTACGAGCATGGAAAATAGAATTGAGAACAAAATATATGGCACTGATGTTATCGTAGTATACCCGAACTGGTTGTGGTAGGAAGATGCCGAGATCACGAAGGATGAATCTGAGCCAGCAGGTCTCAGCAACGGCATAAGCAATAGAGTGATACTCAGACTCAGTGCTGGAGCGAGAGACAGTGGCCTGTTTCTTGGCGAACTAGGAGATGAGATTGTCACCAAGATAAATTGCATACCCGGTAGTGAAGTGACGACTGTCAGGACAACCAGCCCAATTAGAATCTGTGTAGACAGTAAGAGAATCCAAGGAAGAGCAGCGAATCATCAAACAAAAATCCAAAGATCCATGAATATAGCAAAGGATTCTCTTAACCATCTGAAAATGTATATCACGCAGAGAGTGCATAAACTGACTAACAAGAGTAACAACATAGGCAATATCGGGTCGGGTATGAGTGAGGTACTGAATACCACCAAAAATACTACGATAAGGAGTAGGATCCGAGAAAAGATCACCCTCAAGAGCCGAGGGAGCAGACTTCGCAGATAGAGGATAATCAACGGGCTTCAAACTCATCATATCAAAATGCTCAAGAAGCTCTGTTGCACACTTCTTCTGTGAGAGAAACAGTCCCTGAGAGTCCTTGGTGGCATGAATCCCCAAAAAATAATGAAGGTCGCCCAGATCCTTCATAGCAAACTCCTGAGATAGAAGGGGGATAAGACTAGAAATGGCCTGTGAGTCATTCCCGGTTAAGATGATGTCGTCGACATAAAGTAGCAAAACCATAGTGATAGATCCAGAACGATTTTGGAGGGTTTATTTGGTCTTTTCACAATTGGAAGAAACAAGTATGAGATCTATACTTTTATATTAGTACTAGGAAAGTGCACGTGCATTCGCACGTGAAAATCATTTTAATACAATAAAAGATATATTTAGAAATATTCAAAAGTAATAATATAAAACCTATAAATATTTCATTTAGTTATTTCAAGTGTTGTCAGTCTTTTTAAGTTTATTTGCTATAAGTAGCATAGTTAAGACCATGCAAGAAATTGATTTTTATGTTCAATTAATCTACATGCATTTAGTCAATATTGCTTTTAAGACATGTTAAATATCATTCACATTTCAAATAGTATATTAATAGTAATAATAACAGTGGTACATTAGTAACAATAACAATGTTTTTTCACAATTAGAAGAAACATTAATAAGTCCGTATTTTTATAATATAATATAATATAATATAATATATGACTACTAATATTATCATTGTGATCATTCACTAACAATCAATAATTAATGATCAATTTAGATTTCCAAACAACTAAAAGAATTTCTTTAACGGATATTTCTCTCTCTAGACCAAATTCTCTCTTTTCTCTCAAAAGCAAAAGCAAACGCTTTTGCTTTTTGCTTGTGCTTTATTCTGTCTGCCACGCTTAACAAGCTCCAGGCTAAGGAGCCTCTGTCCGTCACCATGGCGGACGCTTCCTTCGGTCAGCTGCCGCCGCGTCTGGCCGTCGACGAACGTACAATGAAAAGTTCAAACGTGGTATTCTGGGAGACGAGCGTGAATATGTTCCGCCTTCTCCCCTTCAAGATGGCGAAGAGAGTATAGATATGCATGATAATAACGAGACGGAACCGAGACCAAACCAATGGTCCTCCGGAAAACTGAAGGAGGCGTGGAAGAATAGCGCGCCACAACGCCCCTACTATTTTGGTAATGGTGAACCAGAAATTGCAAACCAGAATCCTAACATCGGAATCCCGTCCGTGGTTGACACAGACAAGGTAAAGGAATTGTCATGGCCTAACCTAAACGTACCAGTTGAATAGTGGCAGAAATACGCCATGCCGTACATGCGTGCATTGGTGGTGAAGGTGTTGGGCAGATCCGTTAGCTACACCACTCTGAAACAGAGAATGAATGCACTTTGGCAGGTTAAATATGAACTGGAGCCGGTAGATTTGGGTAATGACTTCTATATGGTACGTTTTTATTCGAAGGAAGAGTATGACCATGTTTTTTCCGGTGGTCCATGGATTGTAATGGGTCATTACCTTACAGTGAGGAAATGACATCCAGATTTTCAACCTGCAAAAGCACAAATATCGTCTACGGTGGCCTGGGTTCGTTTTCCTAACCTCCCTATTGAGCTTTTCCATCCGGACGTGCTCTTCAAACTCGGCTCGCTGATTGGTAAGGTAGTTAAAGTGGACAGAAATATGGAACAATCGATTAGGGGAAAGTTTGCTCGAATAGGCATTGAGATTGACCTCTCTAAACCATTAACACCATTCGTATGCATCAATGGGAGGCCTCAGGCTGTGGAATATGAGGGTCTTCATTTAGTGTGCTTTGGTTGTGGTGCTTATGGACATCGGCAGGAGAATTGTGGTACAGGGCAAGATCATCAACAGGAAAAGGGGGATGCTACGAAGAAGAACAAACCAGTCCATCAGGAAAAGGATATGACGTATGGGCCATGGATGTTGGCTCCATCACGACGTCGCCAAATATCACAACACACGGGACAGGTGGGGATAGCACAAAAGGAATCGAACATGACATTCATGGCAACGAGGAAGAATGGATATGAACATAGTGAAGGGAATAATAATGGGAAGGATACGTCGTGGAATACTACTAGTGATGTGTCCAAACGGACTAATGGGGGGGCTGCGAATAAGAATAAAAAGAATAACGGGGGCTCTCGATTTACAGTTTTGATCGATGAAGATGAGGAGGGAGAGGGTGCTATCCGGATTCAAGGTCTGGGGAAGGCTCATGGAGGATCGACAAGTGGAACTAAGAGCACAACTAGGACTACTCGGACGCAAAACAAGAAGGACAGGCGTACAATAGCCAAAGGGAAAGAGAAAAGTGATTCTAACGTGGAGGTTAACTTGGACCGAGTCCCACCAATAACGAAAGGTACAACATACTCTATAGTAAATAACTCAATTTCTCAAAACCCCGTTGATAA
This sequence comes from Buddleja alternifolia, assembly GCA_019426215.1. Lineage (NCBI taxonomy): Eukaryota > Viridiplantae > Streptophyta > Magnoliopsida > Lamiales > Scrophulariaceae > Buddleja > Buddleja alternifolia. The sequence continues at coordinate 13,051,039 of CM033392.1, read as the reverse complement.
TTCAAATGTCCCCGCACATGGCACACACTACCATAACCGAGATAAAGTGGTCTCGGGTCACCACCCCCTCCCCCCCTTTTTTGATGTCTCACAGGGTGATAAGAATTCAACGCGAGGCGAATCAATACATGATGGGGATCATGATCCTGATAAAGGACATGGGTCGAGTGACATGGATCAATCGGGACACGACAGTCCTCATGCACTGGCAAGCACGCCGCATGGGGATTTTGACAAGTTGAAGGAAACGTTTGGGCTCCATACGGATGATTTTATGCGCATGGGGAACAAAGCAGAGATGTCGAATGATGATTTATGCACCGAACTAGGGGATCAAGAATCCCCTGAGGTTAGGGTTTCTTGAGTTTATCTCTTTTGCTAACTATTTTTTTATGAAGTTTATTTCTTGGAATTGTAGAGGAGCTGGGAGTCCTAGCTTCGTTAATACGCTAATGGATATTTTATGTAAGTATAGACCGGTTCTACTTGTTCTCATGAAAACTCGAAATCAAAGAGATAAGGCTAATGCGATTCTTCAGAGAAGTCGATTTGATAAGGTAGAAATTGTGGAGGCACGCGGATTCTCCGGGGGTATATGGATCTTCTGGAATTCTACCGAAATATCTCTGGAATTCTTAGAAGCTAACGATCAGTGTGTTACTACTATTATCCGACAATCTGGTCAAAAAGATTGGGTCTTCTCGGCGATCTACGCTAGCCCTCAACAGGAAAGTCGGGACAGTCTTTGGTCTCACATCGAGAGTATGTCGCAAGGCATTCGCGGACCGTGGCTATTGGCAGGAGATATGAATGTGGTGACCTCTCAAGTGGAGAAGTCGGGAGGGGCGCCGTTTAATTTCAGTAAATGCAGGAAGTTTGTTGAGTGCATGGACAATGTGGGTTTTATTGATCTCATGTTTTCGGGACCTCCTTACACGTGGGCACAAGGAGGTACTTCAGCTTTACAAGAAAGACTTGACCGTGCAATTTGTAACAGTGACTGGAGGGTTGAGTTTCCTCATGCCAATGTGACACATCTTCCCCGTATCTCATCAGATCACTCACCCCTGCTAGTGGAGCTGACATTGATGAAGGGTAGGGAGAATCAGAAAAAGCTTTTCAGAATGCAAGCTGCGTGGTTTCTGGATGATAGATTTTGGAATATGATCCGTGATAACTGGCCTCAGGCTCGTGGTCAGGACATTTATGCCCAGCTAACTAACGCACAGAACAAGGCAGACAATTGGAATCGGGAAATATTCGGTAACATATTTAGTAAAAAGAGGGAGTTAGTGGCTCGTATCAGTGGAATCCAAAGGGCCCAGGGGGTTAACTTTAATCGATATTTGCAAAAATTCGAAGCTAAACTTTCTAATCAGTACCTTGACATTCTACGTCAGGAGGAAGTTTTTTGGAAACAGAAATCTCGCATTCAATGGATTAAAGCTGGGGACCTTAACACGCATTTTTTTCACACGGCAGCTGCCACCAAACGTAACAGAGCTAAAATTCGTGGGCTGTGGGGCAAAAATGATCAGTGGGAATCAGATGAAGTCACCTTGAAAAATATGGCTGTTAACTTCTACCGAGAGCTCTACGGAGTCAGTACACCTGTCTCTGCGTACCGTGCTACAAGGGATTTTCCACGGTTGACAGATGATCAAATTGCGCTTCTTGTAACACAAGTGACAAAAGCCGAGGTTAAGAAAGTTGTATGGGAAATGCATCCTACCAAATCCCCGAGGCCTGATGGTATTCAACCGATTTTTTTTCAAAAATGCTGGGACACCGTGGGAGATGCAGTCACTCACACTGTACGCCACGCCATTACTACAGGTACTATTGATCCTCGTATTAATGAATCCCTTATTGCTTTAATTCCTAAGGAAAGTAGTTCTACACATCTTACTAATTTTCGCCCAATCAGCTTGAGTAATGTTATTCTCAAAATAATCACCAAAACCATGGCTAACCGTCTTAGGAATATTATGGATAGTTTGATTCCCCAGACTCAGAGTAGTTTTATCAAGGGAAGACAAACTATCGATAATGTCATCGTCACTCAGGAAGTTATTCATAATTTGAGAGTGATGAAGGGTAAGAAAGGTTTCTTTGTTGCAAAAATTGATTTTGAAAAAGCTTATGATCGCATTGATTGGACGTTTTTAGAATATGTGTTAGGTGAAATGCAATTCCCCTTGTTATGGATTAAGCTTATTTTGGAATGCACCACCACTGCTAAGCTATCCCTTCTTTGGAATGGTGTAGCAACGGATTTGTTCAGTCTAAAACGAGGCTTAAGACAAGGGGACCCCCTCTCTCCTTATTTGTTTGTTTTCTGTGTAGAAAAGCTCGGCTCTTTGATTACGGAGGCAGTTAGGGTGGGAAAGTGGTATACTATTCCCACCTCTCGTACAGGACCCCATGTTTCCCACCTGATGTTTGCAGATGACTTGATTTTGTTTGGAGAGGCTTCGGAACAACAGACTGACGTTATTAGCAATACTCTACAAACGTACTGTGCCATGTCGGGATAAGCAATCAATCTTCATAAGTCACGGATCTTCTTCTCGAGCAATGTTCCTCGCTCACGAGCCCATTGCATCAGTAGACGTGCTAATTTGGGCCTCACTCGAGATCTGGGTAGGTATTTGGGAACACCATTACACCACTCAAGGGTCTTGAAGAAAGATTATCAGTTTATCGTGGATAGGGTTAAGAAAAAGCTGAAAGGTTGGAAACGAGATCATCTGTCTATGGCTGGTCGGACAACTTTGATTAAAGCAGTTACAGCCACGATGCCCTCCTACTATATGCAGACATCTTTAATCCCAGTCGGAATATGTGAGGCGGTTGACAAAGCTAATAGAGCATTTTTATGGGGTAGATCCGATGACACGAGGAAAATACATCTTGTTGCTTGGGACACGGTTTGTAGGAATAAGCTATCCGACGGATTAGGCCTTCGACGCACTCATGATGTTAACCTCGCGTTTCTTGGGAAACTTGGGTGGAAGATCATTATTGATGAGCCACGACTTTGGGTACAGGTACTTAGACATAAATATGTGTATCGACAACGTGCTCGAGCTCGTCACTCCACCTCCCACACTTGGAAAAGCATTCAGAAAAGTTTTTTGTTGCTAAACTCGGGGCTGCGATGGAAGGTGGGAAAAGGGGACCGAATTCGATTCTGGCTTGATGTTTGGCTCGGGACGGACACCTTGGATATGCACACGGACGGGACTCTTCAGTCGGATGATCTGGAATGGACTGTTTCTAGTTATTGGTCGGATCTGCATGGCTGGAGATGGGATGAATTATCCGCTCTTAATCAGGATGTTCGCGATCAGCTTATGGAGTATGATTTTACCTCTCAAAGACATGTCGAGGATATGGCTGTTTGGAAATACACGGCCACTGGGAAATACACGTGTAAAAGTGCTTATACAAAATTGTACTCGGATACTGACACGTCAAATTTGGAAGACAAGGGTGCTTGGGATCGTATTTGGGGGCTCAAAGTGGCGCACCGGCGAAATTTTTTTCTTTGGTTAACCAGGCATAACAAGCTGCTTACTAACCACACGTTGGCTCATCGGGGTATTGCGAGCAGCGGGATGTGCAGTTTGTGTAACCAGGAGGAGGAGACCATCTTACACGCTCTTCGGGATTGTTCCCGTGCAGCCATACTTTGGCACCGGATAGTGGCTCCCCGATATCAAACCGTGTTATTTTCGCTGTCTAATCCAGAATGGGTAGACTGGAACATCAAGAGATCAGCAAACAGGTATGAATGGTCTAAAATTTGGAATATAACCTTTACTGAAGCACTAAATTTTTTGTGGCAGGCAAGAAACGAACGTGTGCATGGAAAAGAAGACATGAACCCTAATGCGGATGTGGACAAAGTCCGTAGTCGCGTGGCTAAGACATTGCGAGTTCAACAAAGTGACACCACTGAGGTTGATCATTCTATTTCTGTTCATTGGGAACCACCTGTTCTTGGTACTTGGAAACTTAATGTTGATGGCGCAGTACGTCGGGGGGATGAACTACATGCCGGTTGGGCTAGCATCGGAGGAGTTATTCGTGACCATCATGGTCACTGGATTCGGGGGTTTAGTGGTGGTATAGGCACTTCCACGCCGCTTGGAGCTGAGTTGACAGCTATTTTGTATGGCCTAAATTTGGCTTGGGACATGCACCTCTGTGAGGTGATTGTTGAATCTGATAGTAGGGAGGCTATCTGGGGTATTCAAGAGGGTACGCCCTCGCACCACCACTGGGAGCTTATTGATCGAATCAGATGCAAGATGAAGCTGGCATGGCACGTTGAAATACGTAACATCTGGCGAGAAGTCAATCGTGTGGCAGACGGATTGGCCAAGAAGGGTTTTGAAAGAACACTTGGTGTCATGCAATCCCCGAGTTCGGATTTGTGTAATACTTTGGAACAAAATCTGCGAGGCCTTACTTGGCTTAGACAAACGACTATAAACCCGGGTCTGTCGGGATAGATCGTTAGGGTTTCCCCCTTCTCTTTGTATTAAAAAAAATAATTAATGATCAATTCAAATAACCGGCCACCTTATTCCAGCTCAAAGGTCACAATACAAGTGAAAACTTTACCTTCATTTATTGCTCTCCCAAATTTTTGAAAGTTAAATAAATTAGAAAAACATCAAATTTCATTTCCAACTACAATTATCAAAATTCTCACTCTACCATTTTAATTATTTGCAATAAATATTGTTCACTCGTAATCTTTCAGTCTTCACCTATGAACTAACAAGCTTTCCAATAAAAATAAATGCGTGCATGTATTCAGCAATTTTTTCTTCTTTCATTTGTTTCACCAAATTGGAATTTTTGGGTAGAGGTGTGCATTTATCATGAAAAATAATTTTAACGAATAATTATTTTTAACTAAAAGTAGTTACAACATGTCATATATTAATTTATTTCAATTCACATACATCCCTTGGTATCACCCCATAACTTCTAGAGTCTAGAATCTAAACTTTATACTTCATTTTTTGTTACAAAGAGGGAAAAAAAGAACACCAAAAAGGAAAAGTTACTCAGGAGCTCGAACGCACTACTCCTCTTGCAATTGATCCAATAGCTTTTCAAAGAGATTGTCCCAGATAATAAACTTAAGTAGGAATTAAGCCATAACTTTCAGGTTGTATGTTACGTACCCGTAAGACTTTTATTTGACTTGAATTTGATAGTTACTCTTGAGATCCTTTAAATTTCCACAGAAGGGGTAAAATTGCTTCATTAATGTAGGAATGTAAGGGTTGAATGAACGTAACTATCTATGACTCTTCAACGTTAATGACCAAAAAATTAAGGACTCAAATATTGTTTTTAACTAATATCAATCAAAATTATTTGATTGTTTAATATTAATATCAACCATTACTGTTAAGAAAAATAATATTTATAATAATATATCCTATAATTTTTATTAAGTAAGACTGTAAGAGTGTGAAACCAATTAGTAAATAACTCTTCGACTTCTTTTAATTAATATCAATTTCCATTACATTTCTGAATCTCATATATGACATAGCCATATCTACAACACTTCCCCAATCTTATATTCTCAAATGATTTTCACCAGACATTTAAACAAATTAAACAACAAAACTTTAATTCAACCAAAAAAACAACAAATATCAAAATCTAGATATCAAAAACATCACCAAAATTATAAGAAGAATATGGTCAGGTTATTAATTTTTCTTCATTTGAATTGAGCTAGCTATTGAAATAATACAAGCAGCTTAAAAATTTGGGGATTAAAGGCATTACTTGAAGGACCTTCTAACATAACAAAAGAAAGTTTTCCCTTGGCATAAAGATTTCAATGAGAATGCCGCCATCGAAGGGGTACAAATCCATATAGACAAAGATGCTCATTCCCATCAAATGATGAACAAACATATTTAAATTCTTAGTAAAAAAATTATGCGTAATACCAATATAAAAATCGAATTAACAAATGGATAAAAGTGTGGATGTTGGAAGTGTTTCTTCCAATTGTGAAAAGACCATTTAGCCCTTCATTGAAAATGAATGCAATAATGTATACCCCCAAAATTTAGTCCCACTAACATTTAGTTCCCATTAATATCTATACTACTATAAATGTGTGGATGTTGAAAGTGTTTCTTTCAATTGTGAAAAGATCATTTAGCCCTTCATTGAAAATGAATGCAATAATGTATACCCCTAAAATTTAGTCCCACTAACATTTAGTTCCCATTAATAATATATAAAAGACAGCAACGTTTGACCTTTCATGTAAGATCATTAAAGGGTCATTATTTAAGCAATTAAAATAATTATTAATATAAAAAGAAACTCCATAATTACCATTTATGAGCAACTACCGAATTTACACAATTTGAAGTTAGAGAATATAGTGAAAAATTGCATCCTCCAATTGCAATTGTGAAAGTACATTATTACTCTTTACTTAAATAATTTTATTATAACTTAATTATTATATATTATATATGTTTGTTACAAATTGTGATTAATATAAATAATTGTTTGTTCTTAATAATTAAAAAAATTCTACCTTCCCAACTACCCAAAATGTATGGAACCATATAAGCAAATCATAATAGTAAAGAATTCATATTCACCTTATTAATGTTAGCAACATTTCACATTCAAATAATAAAAATGCCGCCAATAACCATTTGGTTAAGCGGCATTAGCCTTCTACTCTTAAATGAACTGTCAAGTGTTTGAATCCCCACCCATACGATCCCACCCTTGTAATTCAAAACAAATGCCTCACCAACCTTCCAAAATCATTCTAAGATTACTATAAATATAATCTTGACATCTGGCTGTAAATCTATCTATTTTTTTACCAGTTTTATATTATATATAGTTGAATACATTTTATATCAAAATGTTTCATATGAACAAGCATAAGTTTGTATTAGATTTTTTTTATATTTGCAGATATAATACTTTCAGGTTGTATGTTACGTACCCGTAAGAATTTTATTTGACTTGAATTTGATATATAGTTACTCTTGAGATCCTTTAAATTTCCACAGAAGGGGTAAAATTGCTTCATTAATGTAGGAATGTAAGGGTTGAATGAACGTAACTATCTATGACTCTTCAACGTTAATGACCAAATAATTAAGGACTCAAATATTGTTTTTAACTAATATCAATCAAAATTATTTGATTGTTTAATATTAATATCAACCATTACTGTTAAGAAAAATAATATTTATAATAATATATCCTATAATTTTTATTAAGTAAGACTGTAAGAGTGTGAAACCAATTAGTAAATAACTCTTCGACTTCTTTTAATTAATATCAATTTCCATTACATTTCTGAATCTCATATATGACATAGCCATATCTATAACACTTCCCCAATCTTATATTCTCAAATGATTTTCACCATACATTTAAACAAATTAAACAACAAAACTTTAATTCAACCAAAAAAACAACAAATATCAAAATCTAGATATCAAAAACATCACCAAAATTATAAGAAGAATATGGTCAGGTTATTAATTTTTCTTCATTTGAATTGAGCTAGCTATTGAAATAATACAAGCAGCTTAAAAATTTGGGGATTAAAGGCATTACTTGAAGGACCTTCTAACATAACAAAAGGAAGTTTTCCCCTGTCATAAAGATTTCAATGAGAATACCGCCATTGAAGGGGTACAAATCCATATAGACAAAGATGCTCATTCCCATCAAATGATGAACAAACATATTTAAATTCTTAGTAAAAAATTATGCGTAATACCAATAAAAAAATCGAATTAACAAATGGAGAAACCCTCCTTTTTCTGCTGCATTCTCATCCTCTTTGTTCTACTGCATTATTTCTTATTCAAATGTAAGCACAAACCTTCACAAAATCCAATCTTATATAGAAATTTTACCTAAGATTGGTTACAAGTGAATTAGACTTTTAGGCTCCCACACTAAGCGTTGGCCAACTTTTAATTGCTATTAGGGGACATCAATTTGCTAGGAAGTGGGGTACTCTTTTTATGACTAATTACTTCATTATTCGTTATTCTTGTAGGAAAGTGGAGGTGATATATTTTATTATTAATTAATTTTGTAGTTGAGGGTAGGAGTGTAAAATCACAATTGGAACAAACAATAAGATAACCACACTTTTAGTATAATATAATATAATATAATATAATATAATATATAGTGTATAGATATAGATATAGATAGATATAGATATTATATTCAATTTCAACGAACCCAAATTATTTACAAGATATATGTGATTGGATACCTCTAAAAAAAATATTTAATCATAACTGTTCAAAAAAATAATCTTTAATCATAATATAAATATAACAACAGTTGTCATGTAACTATTTGGGTTGTCCATTGCAAGAATACAACACTGATTAAATTAGGAATTCTATATAAATATTTCGGTCCAGCATAATAGCCAAATTAATTAGGATGTGTGTACTAAATTGGTTCATGAATGAGTCAAGTATGAACCTGTAAAAGCTTACTCGGGTCCAAATACAAATTTACACATTTTGGGCCTTTTGGGCTTGGGTTGGCCTCCGCTAACGAGTGTTAAGTGTTTGATGAAATTACCAGCAGAAATCTAACAAGTGGAATGAGAGCACTATGTGGTAATGATCCTCAAATTTGTGAGTGGTTGCATCAGATCCTCCAGCTTTACAGCGCTTGTATACTGAGGTAGAGGAACCTCTTACTACTACCACTTATTTTAGAGCTTTCAATTTGAAACACTGTTTTGATGGTAAAAGAAGGAGACATTGTGTATGATGTATCAACGGTATAATGTAAAACACCATAAATGTGATGACATAATAGTTAAGTTGTTCTTATAGCCAAGAATCGTGAGCGTTTAATTTGTCGATTTCACCAATAATTCAAGACTTCTTAACGTTGATTTAGTTTCCATAATGGACCAGAAAATTATTTCTTGCAAAAAATTATTTTTATGTGAAGATGCAATTGACCATCACTCTAGGATAACAATATAGCATACAGTATGGTGAAAATGTGGAGTCTGTAGCAAATTACCTCACCCGTGTTTGATAAAGTGCATTTGATTAAACTGATTCACAGAAAGACGATAGTCCAAATTCTAGCAAGGTAAGGAAGTCTTGCATGCTCATGGGAAAAGATAAAACAACTAACCACAGTCTGACAGAACTCACATTTATTTATCGAGGGTGTAGCAGTGTAACAGTCATTTCATTTGTTGAACCTGCTGCATTAGAGCTACCTGAAGTTTCAGCGTTTAATATATCTCTTCCCGTGAAAAAACCAGGCTGTTTAGCTTGAGGCAATAACACGTCTTCATTGGCAAGCATCAGAACCACTGAAGACATACTTGGCCTATCTTCTGGGCATTGTTGAACGCATAAAAGACCAATGTGGATTGATCTTGCTACTTCTGATAAGTATCGTGAGTTTCCAAGACAAGAATCGACCAATTCCGATGATTTTTCTTCTCTATAAAGCATCCATGCCTGTTCTAATTGAACTCAAATTCAGGCATCGTTTTAATCCAGATGCTATAAGGATTACTTTCAGCTTGCATTTGGATTGGAGGATTTAGAGGTAAGGATTTTAAATCCATAATAACAAATCCCTTGTTTCTTTAGGGGTTGTTTTTTTTACAGTACACTCAACATTGGAGTCAATCAAAATCCTTAGTTCCAAATCTTTCCTCATATCCAAATCCTTCAATCCAAACACAACCCAATTTAGGATATAGAAGCAAAGTTTCTCCAGGATGCAACACTTACATGGCCAAGAAGGTTGAGGAGGTGATCTCTATGAGAAAACCCTCTGTTTCTCTTGCCGCTGACAATTTCAAGCACTAGAACACCAAAACTAAAGACATCTGATTTCACTGAGAACAGACCATCTACTGCGTATTCTGGGGACATATAGCCACTGCATTTGCAAACATTGAGCACGAAATTAAATTACAACAAGTGGAAGTTGCTTGTAATTTATCAATGTATAAATGATCCTACTATGTTCCTACGATTCGGCTTGTATTGGCTCCGGTCTCATTCCCGCCAAAACTTCTAGCCAGTCCAAAGTCTGATATCTTTGGGTTCATATCAGAATCTAGTAATATATTGCTGGCTTTGAGGTCTCTGTGGATAATTCGGAGACGGGAATCTTGATGAAGATACATAAGGCCACGAGCAATACCATTAATAATGTGGAAGCGCTTAGGCCAATCTAACAATGTGCTTTTCACTGGATCTGCTAAATAAGGGAGGACATGTGTCATTTCTTTTTGTTGAAAATTGTCAATCAAATTTCTATTAGCAGACAATATTTCTGAATTTGGTGTGAAAAGTATTTTGAAAATCTGTATTTATTGTTTGTAATTTGTACTCGTATAAAATGTAGTAGCTGAGTCTCGCAGCCTTACCGAACAGAATCAAGTCCAGACTTTTGTTGGTCATGTATTCATAAACCAATATGTTTTCTTCTCGTTGAATGCAGCATCCTAGAAGCTTCACTAGATTTCGGTGCTGGAGTTTCGCGATACAGATTACTTCATTCTTCAACTCTTCTACTCCTTGAAGGGAAGTTCTTGATAGACGTTTCACAGCAATTTCTTGTCCGTCTTCTAGCAGGCCCTAGTATCAGTATCTACCCATGTTACAGGTAATTTTTCTGAACCCAATATAATTCTTGCATAATATTTTTTTAAAAAATCATCATTTCTCCACTGTTTACATGTTACTTAGCTTCGTGTAAGTGCCTTTATTTACTCTGAGGACTTATTGTCCTTGCAATACAATACAAATGGATGAAAATTAATACAAAAAGTTTATTTCTGCTAATTTACTTTAGTCGTATTTGGTATTGGATTTGATTGAGGATCAAGAAATATACAAGTAATCAAGCTTGAGCTAATACTGTTTAGATCTTTACCTTATAAACAGGTCCGAACCCACCCTCTCCAAGCTTCTTGTTGATTGAAAAATTATCAGTAGCTTTAGTTATTGTGTTTAAGTCAAACTGTGGTAGCTCGTTATGATCATTCCCATATTCGAGGTTTTCCCCTCCTGCAACATGAGCAATGTAGAGGATATATTCACTGCGGTAGATAAAAGACGAGGAAGGGATAATTTGCACTGCACAAGATAATGCTCTTGCTTACCTCTTTTTCTCAGGTGATGAACAATCTTTTTCCTCCTCTGAGAACTCGACAACATCAGGCTCACGCCTATCAGGACAATTCCCGTTACTAGTGACAAACTCACTATAAGAATTTTTGGTTTCCTTCCTTTTGAGTCTGCAGATGTTTCTTATTCATAAGAAAAGAAAGAAAGAAAGCTAGGAAAAAACGTTATTATTTTCGTATTATCATGACTTGAAAAACAGTGTTAAGCAAATAATAAAAAATATTTCCAATAAAAAACACCCTTTTCTTGTTGTGAATGAGTTATTACCTAACTCAGAAGAAGCCATCCTAATGTAGATATCTTGTCCTTCTGCATACAGCTCTTTGATGTCAACAAGGTCATCAAACCAAAGTAGGCATCCATTTTCCCCTCTGCTTATATCTAGACTAGCATAGGCCATACATGAGCAGTTCTTTAAGCATAATACCTTGCATTCTTGAAGACTCAAACTCTCGTTATACCAAGAATTTCTCGTATCAGGCAATTTAATACCGGAATACTTCAAAAATACATCACCATTTTGGCAATTCAATAGTGTTATCCGGACGCACCCGTTTGACCAGTCTGTCCTATCCCAACCTTGTGGATCTTTTGGTACAAATTTATTTAAGCATCCACAAACAGGAGAATCTGCAATACTACAACTACCATATGCACCACACAATTTGTAAATATCACAATTATCTGTTGGTGAGGTGAAGTAAACGATCCAACCTTGAGTTCTCTCAACCCAACCCAACCTCTGTGCAACACCACTCGGACCCAATGTAAGCCTTGAAACAATTGATCTGTTGAGAAGCTCATATTCGTAGTACACCTCATTTTTGTTTATAACTACTCCGAATTTAAAAATAGGATTTTTTTGCAAGTTTGGTTTCCCACTAAAGCGGAGACCATTCCACGGTCCGGTTCTATACTGCTCAACTGCACCCTTTTTCAAGACATTTTGTGGATAACCAGAAGGATCACAATGATATGTAAAGTCGCCCAATGATGGATCATCATTGCTCTTCCAAGATGAGAGGTAAACCTCTAGACGAGTCGTATAGTCCCACCCAAGCTTCATCCCTGGTAAAAGTGTGTCGCTTGGATAATTAAAACTCTGCCACACGAAATTTTTTGGGTTGTCATCGTTTGCATCTTTCAAGACAAGGTTTCCTGAATCAAGTAATTGTGCAACTGGAATTTCCACAGTGGTTGATGTGTTAGTAGACCAAATAATATCATTAGCTTCATTTAGAAGAACTAGATTTCCTGATTTGATGACTTTCAATACACCTGATGTATTTGTTAGTGGAATTTCTCTGTTGGCAACCCATACCACAGTCCTTATTGTTACTTTCTTGTACCATATTCCCACATAACGATTCTTCGAATTTCCTGGGCTGAAAAATCCCAGTTCAAAATTCCCACCGGACGAAAGCATAGTCTCACCATCTCTCAAAATCTGAGTGCTATTCATGGTATCCATTGCAAAGGACATTTGCTGGGTGGAGAATAAGGAGGTAGTAACAAGAAGTAAAAGGAAATGGTGGCATTCATTGAATATGGTTTTCATAGTTTCCCTTCCTTTTCTCCTTTCAAAATTCGATATGCGGATAGGTTGACGATAAATAGATGCTTAATACAGTCTACAGAGCAGTTGCATATATGTATTCCTTCAACTTTCAATATTAAAACAACAAATAGCAAACTCACAGGCAATGCAAAAACTTTAGAGTGCGTCTTTCCATGGTAGTCCAACATTTGAAGTATTAAGTTGACTGGAGCCTGCCTGAATGCACCTTAGTTTCTTGACTTTGCCTATTGCTTGTGAACTTGTAAATTGTAATGATAAAATTATTGCCCTTGAAAGCACGGTATATGATGGTGATTAAGAAGTCCTATATATATATATATATATATATATAAAATGGATTCAACAACAACAGTCAATCTCGTGCATCTTTGCACATTGAATGACAAGTGACGCACGTTAGGAATTATAGTATCAGAGCACGAAAAATAATCAAGAAACAATAAATCTAAGCCTAAAAACGAAGATGAAAAACACGAGGATTTTAACGTGGTTCAGCAAACTTGCCTACATCCATGAGCCAACCTAGGCTACATCTTTATTTCTCAATGAGTGAATCAATCAAATACAATAGTTACAAGCCCCTATTTATAAGTGAAGAGTCTTGACACACAAGAAAATTAAACCTAATTTAAATAGGAAACACAATCCTATTACTAGATAATTAGGAAAACACTCCTAGTACAAGTCAATTATCAAATCCAAGCCAAAATCACTTAGGAAATGACAATTCCTTGCTCCAAGTCACTATTCACGAGGTCAAACCCACATTGATCACTCGGTGAGAACCTTTTTTTTTGGGCTTATTTCTTGACTTTATTGACTTCTCACAATCTTTTGTATCAACCAGTCTCCACAAACCCATCAATCTCTCACTTGGAGACTGATCTTCAAATTTTTGAACTCAATTTGAACCACCACTTCACTTTTCCAAAGTAGACCTCAGTCTAGTCGACTCATCTCCAAATCAAATGGAGATCAAACCCCGACACCTCTCAATGTCTCATCAATTCATTCGTCCTCTAGTGTCACCCACTTGACGAACTCTCTGTGTGAACATCATTCCCTCGTTTTGAACCCTCGCCACTAGCCTATTCTTTTGGTGATCAACCAACTTCTGAATATCCTGACATATCCATCTTAGTCAATCTGACCCTCGGATATAGTTTACTCCAAACCGCCTCGGTCAACCTGTCCTCTGACATCTTTCCACCAAGGACTTTTTCCAACGGCAATCTCGAATCTCTCACATATCTGCTCTCTGCCCCTGCATGAGCTATGTCTAATCCATCTGCCAATTCGGTTTTTCAATGGCTAACTCGGGCCACTGACACATTTGCTCGAGCTCCCACTCCACGAGCTATGTCACATCCCTCTGCCAATAAACCCTACGACTCCGCGACTCTACCGATCCGGCTTCACATTCTGCCACCATGACTTCCGACTCCACAGTAAACCCATCTCAGTGCTGCTTCCTGTCGTCTTGGTTTCTTTCTACGTGGCCATGCCTCCACAACCCTGCCTCCCTCGGTCTCTCGAATACACGGTTCTGCCCTCTAGGCTACCGACTCTGTCACTCTGACCTCTGGCTTGGTGAATTTGCTTTCTTGGCACCGTAACTCTGCCAACCCCGGTCTCTGCAACTCGTTTGCTTCATCAACACAGATTTGCTCTTTGATCTCTGGCTCTACGGATCTGCCTCTGGCTCCGCAACTGCTCCCATTAGCTTCGTGTTCTACCTACTTGGTAATACAAAACTGCCTCTGCTGTTGCGAGTCTGCCTATTTGCTAGCACCACGATTTTCCAACATTTTCTCGTTAACGTTCAACGGGATTACTCTTCTTTGGTTGGCGATCTACCCGATCCCATCCTCTTCTGTCATCTTCTCCGGCTTCACCACGACCTGAATTCGTGCTCTCTGCAACAAAATCGTCGAGCTTGATTATTCTTCCATGTCCTACCATCATTCCCACGATGAAATCCGCGTTTAACCAAAAACGCTTTCCCATAGATCTAGATTTAAGACGCGCTTTTCCTAAATCTTCAACCTGGCTCTGATACCAGTTGTTATGGTTGGTAGCATCAGAACACGAAAAATAATTAAGAAACAATAAATCTAAGCCTAAACATGAAGATGAAAAACACGAACATTTTAACGTGGTTCAGCAAACTTGCCTACATCCACGAGCCAACCTAGACTACATCTTTATTTCTCAATGAGTGAATCAATCAAATACAATAGTTACAAGCCCCTATTTATAAGTGAAAAGTTTTGACACACAAGGAAATTAAAACCTAATTTGAATAGGAAACACAATCCTATTACTAGATAATTAGAAAAACACTCCTAATACAAGTCAATTACCAAATCCAAGCCAAAACCACTTAGGAAATAACAATTCTTGCTCCAAGTCACTATTCACGCGGTCAAACTCGCTTTGACTCAGTCAAACCCTCGTTGACCGTGGTCAAACTACCTTTGACCGCCCGAGACCCTTTTTTTTTTTGGCTTATTTCTTGACTTTATTGACTTCTGACAATCTTTTGTATCAATCAGTCTCCACAAACCCATCAATGCAACTACAAAAGTTTCGGTCGTGAACATTATCATCGCCATTATGATAATGCAACTACAAAAGTTTCGGTCGTGTTGCTAAGGCATCAGGCTAGCAACACTGAGTTCTACTAAGTCAATCTCGTGTTTGCGATTCGTACAAGTTCTTGGGATGATAATTCATTCTCTCTCCCAGTGCATGCATGAGACGGTTAAATGAACCATTAGAAGAAAGTTTTAACATGACAAAGTGTGTTGATTTGATCAGGATGATTGCTGATTGGGTCGTTACCACGGTTTCAGTTTCACCAGTCCTAAATTTCTAATGGTCAATACCGGGGTTTGAATTTAATGGTATATATATATATATTTATATGTCTTTTGTCCAATATATCAAGATATCTTTTGTAGTTTTGTGGTCAAAAAGGATGTACTGCACTAGTGCGGAAATTTCTCGTTCAATGAATGATGATTTTTGCACAAGTTGAATTCCAAACTATGACATTTTTAAGATTGAACTATGGTTTTTTACTTGAACACAAAGTGGAGCACAAAAACAAGGGAAATAAAAAGGGAAGCAACTAGGGGTTTCGAGATAACCATAGAGAAATGTCTCAAATATGTGAATAGAATTAAGTGGAAAGTAAAAAGAGAATACTCGCTAACAATTACACGTGTCACTTACCCAATACCTTTGCAACAAGAGATCGAACATGGTTTGCAATAAAAGATCACATTTGACCCGTACCCCGATTGGGGGTCAATTGGGTATTGTCTTATTTCTAAACAGAATGGCGGGTAATTATTCTTGGAGGTCCCTGGTCGTCATAAGACATTCGTAAATGTCTAATGGCAAGAGTTCGGCATTGGCACAAAATTGTAATAATTTTGGGGGGAAGTTGCAATATTAGTCTTGTAGGATAGAGTATGTTACATTTTTAGCCGAATTATTTATGAACTTGCATAATTAGTTTCATATGATTCATTTTTTTTGGTATTTTTAGTCTAGACGTTAAAAATTGAACGAAAACCGTTGGTTTGATCATGTGTCTTGCACGTGATGAGTAATAAAATTAACGGAACGTGCGATTCGTTCAACTTTTAACGAATAAGACTAAAGTTGCAAAAAAAAAAAAAAAAAGGGAAGAAAAAAAAATATACATCACATAAGACTAATTTTGTATGACTATAAATAATGGGACAAAAATTGCAACATACTCTTATCTTATATAACTAATATGTCTTTTGTCCAATATATTAAGATATCTTTTGTTGTTTTGTGGTCAAAAAGGATGTACTGCAACTAGTGTGGAAATTTCTCGTTCAATGAATGATGATTTTTGCACAAGTTTAATTCCAAACTATGACAATGGTTTTTCACTTGAACACAAAGTGGAGCACAAAAACAGGGGAAATAAAAAGGGAAGCAACTAGGGGTTTCGAGATAGCCATAGAGAAATGTCTCAAATATGTGAATAGAATTAAGTGGAAAGTAAAATGAGAATACTCGCCAACAATTACACGTGTCACTTACCCAATACCCTTGCAATAGGAGATCGAACACGGTTTGTAATAAAAGATCACATTTGACCCGTACCCCGATTGGGGGTCAATTGGGTATTGTCTTATTTCTAAAGAGAATGGCGGGTTATTATTCTTGGAGGTCCCAGGTCGTCATAAGACATTCGTAAATGTCTAATGGCAAGAGTTCATCATTGGCACAAAATTGTAATAATTTTGGGGGGAAGTTGCAATATTAGTCTTGTAGGATAGAGTATGTTACATTTTTAGCCGAATTATTTATGAACTTGCATAATTAGTTTCATATGATTCATTTTTTTGGTATTTTTAGTCCAAGATGTTAAAAATTGGATGAAAACTCTTGGTTTGATCACGTGTCTTGCACGTAATGAGTAATAAAATTAACGGAACGTGCGATTCGTTCAACTTTTAAAGAATAAGAGTAAAGTTGCAAAAAAAAAAAAAAAAGAAAGAAAAAAAAAACATATACATCACATGAGACTAAATTTTTTTTTTTTTTTTTTTGGAAATCCCAAGGTAAATCTCCGCCGGTCACCCAACAGAGCAAACCTGTCTATACGCAATAGCCCACAAACCACGTATGGAGATAAACCGCCCTAGGTAGCCCATAGGCGACGAGCTCGATAAGCGCAGGGCCCCCCAGGGTAGGACAGAGGAGTAAACTCCCCAGACCAAACATCACCTGGGTTTTGAAACCACCCCCCAAGGGCAGGATAGGGCAGAAAAACTCTACTTATCAAGCATCACCTGGGGTTTAAATCTAGGTAGATTCTCACTGCCAAAGGCCTTGTGACCGCTAGGCCACACCCCCTTGCTTAGGAGACTAATTTTGTATGATTATAAATAATGGGACAAAAATTGCAACATACTCTCATCTTGTATAACTAATATGTCTTTTGTCCAATATATCAAGATATCTTTTGTAGTTTTGTGGTCAAAAAGAATGTACTGCAACTAGTGTGGAAATTTCTCGTTCAATGAATGATGATTTTTGCACAAGTTTAATTTCAAACTATGACATTTTGAAGATTGAACTATGGTTTTTTACTTGAACACAAAGTGGAGCACAAAAAGAAGGGGAATAAAAAGTGAAGCAACTAGGGGTTTCGAGATAGCCATAGAGAAATGTCTTAAATATGTGAATAGAATTAAGTGGAAAGTGAAAAGAGAATACTCGTCAACAATTACACGTGTCACTTACCTAATACCTTTGCAATAGGAGATCGAACAAGGTTTGCAATAAAAGATCACATTTGACCCGTACCCCGATTGGGGGTCAATTGGGTATTGTCTTATTTCTAAAGAGAATGGCGGGTTATTATTCTTGGAGGTCTCGGGTCGTCATAAGACATTCGTAAATGTCTAATGGCAAGAGTTCATTATTGGCACAAAATTGTAACAATTTTGGGGGGGGGGGGGGGGGGGAGTTGCAATATTAGTCTTGTAGGATAGAGTATGTTACATTTTTAGCCGAATTATTTATGAACTTGCATAATTAGTTTCATATGATTCATTTTTTTGGTATTTTTAGTCCAAGACGTTAAAAATTGGATGAAAACCGTTGGTTTGATCACGTGTCTTGCACGTGATGAGTAATAAAATTAACGGAACTAGCGATTCGTTCAACTTTTAACAAATATGACTAAAGTTGCTTAAAAAAAAAAAAGGAAAAAAAACATATACATCACATGGAGAATTTTAAATAAATAATACAAAATTAAATCAAAATTAAGAAAATAATACAACAAAAAATAGGCATCAGAAAATAGCACATTCTGCGCTCGGGTAGCGCGGAACGGGCAGATTCCGCGCTGCCCAAGCGCGGAATGTAATATTTAATTTTTTTTTTTAATTTCGCTCATTCTAGTTGACCGCTGCCCATTTCGCGCTGGCTGAGCGCGGAATGGGCTATTTTTTTTTTAATATTTCGCCCATTCCGCGCTGCCCGAGCGCGGAATGGGCACATCTTACTCTTCCCGGTTTCTTTCTTCATTCTTCCTTCTTCTTTCTTCTATCTTCACTTCTTTCGAATTCTTTCTTCCTATAATTTTTTTGCACGTTTCTTCCTACTTTCCAAACAAATCCTTCCTCAAAAAATCCTCTCCAAATTTAAGAATTTAAGGTAATCTTTTACTTTCATATACTTTTTGTTTAGCTAAATTCGTTTATAAATTATATTGTAGAATTTATGTTAATTCGAATCAAATTTGAGTTTAAATTAATTCAATTTTTAGGTTATAATTTTGAATTTATATGTATAATTTCAAATATTTAGGTGTAATTTGTATTATAATTTTGAATTGAATTTAATTTTTAGGTATAATTTTGGATGTTTAGGTATAATTTGTACGTCTAATTTAAATTTTTAGTTATATCTTGTATGTATGTATGATATTGAATTTGGTGTTTAGGTATGTTTTGGTTTGAACTTTGATATAAATTTTAGGTATAATTTTGGATTAAGTATAATTTGTATGTATGTAATTTCGGATATTTAGGTATAATTTGTATGTATAATTTTGAATTTTTAGTGATATTTTGTATGTATAATATTGAATTTAGCATTTATGGTTTGAACTTTGATATAATTGTTAGTTTGTTATATCATGTTGAATACAATTTATGTTTCCATATAAGTTTGAAGTATAATTTCAAATGTTTTAGGTTTACATAGAATGTATAATTTCGAATGAGTAGTTATAACTTTTAGGTTTAATTAGTAATATAAAAGTATAATTTTATTTTTTGAACTATAGTTTGTACGTATAATTTTGAATTTAGTGTTAATTTATGGTTTGAATTTTGATATTATATAGAAAATGCCGAGGGCGAACACAGTTAATGTTTTAATATACACGGATGGTCAAATTATTGAAGACTCAAATTCAGTGAGATATAGCAGTCGTCCAATCACTAACATGAAAATACGTCGTACGATCACATATGCTGAATTGCTGGAGAAGTTATATATGAGAACAAGAAGAACTGATCCGAATCATTTTTCATTAAAAGTAATTTTAAAATTTGAATTTGAAAAGAGAAATGTGATGAGGGAGAGGACAATGGAGATCAAAGACGATCATACTTTAGCGTTTTTCTTGGATCGTAATATTGTTGATGAATTCGTCTAGCTATATATTGAGAAAGAACCAATTCAACATCAAGGTCAATACAGATCGTCGTTAACCCAAGTGACGTCATTACAGCCACCCCAATTCATGCCGTATTTTACACAACCCACGATTCCAGATTTAAATACGCAGTCACAATCACATGTGTTGGAAAATCGTGAGTTTCAGGATTTTTTTTCAAGTGGTGTGGGGAGTTCTACAATTCACGATTTGCATCAAGGTAGTTTATTCTTATTTTTACATTGTGTCATCATATTTACTACCAAATTTTATATTTGTATAGATTATTTTTCTTTTCTTTACAGAATGTAAAACAATTTAACCTTTTGTGATTTGCATTTTTAGGTGCTTCTACAACAGGTCATTTGTTTGGGCGTTTGGAAACTGTACAAAATTCCCCTTTGGTAAATCCTCATTCGAGGAATTTTGACATGCAAGCAGGTAATTATGAATCTTCTAATAAGTTTCATAATGTTGTATTCTTTTGATTCGTGACTTGTTATTCTTATCGTTACATATTGTAATCATATTTATATTTAACTGCAGGCCCGTCTACACAAAATTCCCCTTTGGTAAATCCCCATTCGAGGAATTTTGATATGCAAGCAAGTAATTATGAATCTTCTAATAAGTTTCATAATGGTTGTATTCCTTTGATTCATGATTTGTTATTCTTATCTTTACATATTGTGATCATATTTATATTTAATTGCAGGTCCGTCTACACAAAATTCCCCTTTGGTAAATCCCCATTCGAGGAATTTTGATATGCAAGCATGTAATTATGAATCTTCTAATAAGTTTCATAATGGTTGTGTTCCTTTGATTCGTGACTTGTTATTCTTATTTTTACATGCTATCATCATATTTATCCTTATTTGCAGGTCCGTCTACACAAAGTCGTCATGAATTTGAGCATCCCAATTTTGGCTCTAGTGATTTTGCAAACATTGAGAATGATGATATTGGGATGATGATGACAGTGATGATTCTGACTGTTCGATCCATATTCATACAGACGACGAGATAGAAAAACACGTCAACAATGCAATGAGGGATGAGGATGAAGATGATGAGAGTAATGTACCAATGAATGAAGATGTCCCTCCCACAAGAGCTGAAGAAAGACCTCATGAAGTGCTCCCATTCTACTCCGCCACATACCCAGAAGTAGAAGGTGATTCACTACATCGACAAAGTGCAGGTTTTTATGATCATACGAAAGGTTATCTTCGCAAAGGCCAAGTTTTTGACAACAAATTCAGCTAGCAAGCAGCGGTGAAAAACTACCACGTGCAGCTTGCATGGCGCGAGTTTAAGGTGACAATTAGTAATTCGACAGTGTATGCCGTAAAATGCAAACATGGATGGCCTTTTAGATTGCATGGAAGTTTGTTGAAGAATACTAATTTCTGGAAAATTACAAGGTATGAAGGGTCACACACATGTTTTGCTGAAAATTGTTCCAATAACCACTTTAACTTGGACATAAACATGATCGCAAATGAACTTCTACCAGAAGTGAGGAAGGATCTGTCATATAAGGTCGGTCTAATTAGACTAATGGTGTCAAAAAAATGGCAATTTGATATTTCGTATGGGAAGGCTTGGTACAGTTTGCGACGTGCAAATGAGATTGTATACGGCACGTGGGAGGATTCAGTTACATGGTTGCCTAAACTTTTGGGAGCTATCCAGAAGTGGAATCCAGGTACGGTTGTTGAATGGCGGCACAAATATGAGGATCAAAACCCAAAAATGCTGAAATATTTGTTTTGGGAGTTCAAACCATGTATAGATGGATTCCGATATTGTCGAAGAGTCATATGTGTTGACGGGACTCATTTGTACGCACGACACAAGGCTAAGTTGTTGGCCGCACCTCTAGCATTCGCCATCGTTGATAATGAGTCCAACGAGTCTTGGTTATGGTTTTTGCAATTGGCCTGCAAACATTTTTTGATGCCTGATGAAGGTGTTTGCCTTATTTTTTATCGTCATAAGGGCTTATTAAATGCTACTCAATATATGGCCGCGTTTACCCCTTCCCTGGGAGCTCATAGATATTGCCTACGACATGTGAGTTCAAACTTTAATTCTCAATTCAAAAGTAAAGCTTTGAAGGAACTCTGTTATATAGCAGGTATGACACATAACGTCCGAAAGTTTGACCAAGCAATGGAACTTATTGGTAATAAGGATCCGGTTGCGTTGAATATTTGAAAGGTATCCCACAAGAAAAATGGACACTAGCATATGATGGAGGGATGCGGGAAGGCCTTATGACGACGAACATGGGAGAAAGCTTAAACAATGTGTTAAAAGGTACTCGACATCTTCCACCCACGGCAATTGTTGAGTGCACATTTCATTGCATTGTGGAATATTTTGCTGATCGAGTGCGAATTACTTTGGCAATGAGGGAACAGCCCCTGACGACATACGCATATAAAATGTACAATGAGTGGGCAAGAAAATCCTCAAACCACACAGCAACAATTTTTTCTTGGTTGGATTATACGGGTCAAGTTAAAACTCCCCGACAGATGGGGTCCGATAATCATACTTACACGGTCGATATCAAAGGTAAATGTTGCTCTTGTGGAAAATGGACTCTTAATCGAATTCCGTGCTTACATGCAATAAAATTATGTGAGAAATTACAGATTAGGTCGTCCTCGAATGTTGAAAAATATTACCTTGTCCATGAATATTTGAAAACATATCAAGGGAGGTTCTATCCGTTTCCTAAATCACATTATTGGGACACCCCCAAGTTTGAGTTGGTCCATGACCCTGATCTGAGGAAGCCACCTACTGTAGGTCGATAGCGGAGTACTCGAATTCCCAATGAGATGGACTGGCCCGAGTTAGACTCAGATTATTTGTAGCGTGGTGTTGACAATTAGACTCAAATTTTATTAAAATACAATTTTTTTTGTTGATTTTGTGGCTCATATTTGGCCTGTTTCTGTGCATTTTTTGGCTATGACTTGAACATAGAAATTGCAGGTGGTGTTGTGAACTTTGTGGGGCTGCAAGATTTGGGTCATTTCAATGCCCGAGTGAAGAAATATGATGTTTCAAAGCAGCCCCACCTGTTTAAAAAACTAGTAATTTTTGTTGTTTTCGTCTCATTTTTCTCCCTTTTTCGTGCGTTTTCAGGTTTCGACTTGAAAATAAAAAATGTAGATTTGAGCATAAACTTCGTAATACAACAAGAATTGGGTCGTTTCGATGCCCGAGTGAAGAAATATGACAAGGCAAAAAAAAAAAAAGCAGTTTTTTTTTTTTAATAAATAATGACTTTTTATTTGTTTCCGTCTCATTTTTCTCCCTTTTTCGTGCATTTTTGGGTTTCGACTTGAACATAAAAAATGTATATTTGAGCATAAACTTCATAATACAATAAGAATTGGGTCGTTTCGATGCCCGAGTGAAGAAATATGACAAGGAAAAAAATAGCAGTTTTTTTTAATAAATAATGACTTTTTATTTGTTTCCGTCTCATTTTTCTCCCTTTTTCGTGCGTTTTCGGGTTTCGACTTGAACATAAAAAATGTAGATTTGAGCATAAACTTCGTAATACAACAAGAATTGGGTCGTTTCGATGCCCGAGTGAAGAAATATGATAATGCAAAAAAAAATAGCAGTTTTTTTTCATAAATAATGACTTTTTATTTGTTTCCGTCTCATTTTTCTCCCTTTTTCGTGCATTTTCGGGTTTCGACTTGAACATAAAAAATGTAGATTTGAGCATAAAATTCATAATAGCATAAGAATTGGGTCATTTCGATGCCCGAGTGAAGAAATATGATAAGGCAAAAAAAAAAATAGCAGTTTTTTTTAATAAATAATGACTTTTTATTTGTTTCCGTCTCATTTTTCTCCCTTTTTCGTTCGTTTTCGGGTTTCGACTTGAACATAAAAATGTAGATTTGAGCATAAGCTTCGTACTACAAAAAGAATTGGGTCGTTTCGATGCCCGAGTGAAGAAATATGAGAAGGCAAAAAAAAAATAGCAGTTTTTTTTAATAAATAATGACTTTTTATTTGTTTTTGTCTCATTTTTTTCCCTTTTTCGTGCGTTTTCGGGTTTCAACTTGAACATAAAAAATGTGGATTTGAGCATAAAATTCATATTAGAACAAGAATTGGGTCGTTTCGATGCCCGAGTGAAGAAATATGACAAAGCAAAACAAAAAAATAGCAGTTTTTTTAAATAAATAATGACTTTTATTTGTTTCCGTCTCATTTTTCTCCCTTTTTCGTGCGTTTTCGGTATTCCGCTCGAACATAAAACTTGTAGATTGTTATATAAACTTCGTAAAACAACAAGAATTGGCTCTTTTCGATGCCCGGGTCAACAAATACGACATGGCAAAAAAAACAAAAAAAAAACAGTTTTTCTTAAACAAATAATGACTTTTTCTTTGTTTCCGTCTCATTTTTCTCCCTTTTTCGTGCGTTTTTGGGATTCTGCTCGAACATAAAACTTGTAGATTGTCATATAAGCTTTGTCAAACAACAAGAATTGGCTCGTTTGGATGCCCGGGTCAACAAATACGACATGACAAAAAATTTAAAAAAACAGTTTTTTTAAAACAAATAATGACTTTTTCTTTGTTTCCGTCTCATTTTTCTCCCTTTTTCGCGCGTTTTCGGGATTCTGCTCGAGCATAAAACTTGTAGATTGTCATATAAACTTCGTAAAACAACAAGAATTGGCTCGTTTGGATGCCCGGGTCAACAAATACGACATGGCAAAAAAAATTAAAAAATAGTTTTTTTAAAACAAATAATGACTTTTTCTTTGTTTCCGTCTCATTTTTGGGCTATTTTCGTGCATTTTCGGGATTCCGCTCGAACATAAAACTTGTAGATTGTCATATAAACTTCGTAAAACAATAAGAATTGGCTTGTTCGGATGCCCAGGTCAACAAATACGACATGGCAAAAAAAATATTAAAAAATCAGTTTTTTTTAAACAAATAATGACTTTTTCTTTGTTTCCATCTCATTTTTCTCCCTTTTTCGTGCATTTTCGGGTTTCGACTTCAACGTAAAAATTATAGATTTAAGCATAAACTTCGTAAAACATATACACAAATACGACATCGCAAATACATATACATTACTACAAAAATGACCTATTACAACGATTTTTTTTTGGCCAATTACAGCGGTTTTAACCGCTGTAATAGGTACCGCTGTAATTGGTTAAGGCCAATTACAGCGGTTAAAAACCGCTGTAATAGGTATACCCTATTACAGCGGTTATAAAAAAAACCGCTATAAATTTTTTTTTTTAAAAATTTTTTTTCCCGTGCTATTACAGCGGTTATGGAAATAACCGCTGTAATAGGTAGTATTTTTTTTCTCTTTTATAATTTTACTGTGTTGGAATGACACGAAATTCGCACGGTCATAGCGAAACGGCATTCCGAACAAAACGCAAAAATTGTGCTCTCGTGATTTTAGCCATCTGAGATCGTTTAAGGCCTCAAATTTGCGTTTTAATACAAAAATACCCTATTTTCTTAATAAAACACAAATTTGAAGCCTTAAACGATCTCAGATGGCTAAAATCACGAGATCGCATGACATGTGTTTTGTTCAGAATACCGTTTCTATATGACCGTGTAAATTTTGTATCATTCCTACATCGCAAAATTTCAACCGAGAAATATTTTCGTAAATACACAAATATACGTACACCCACACATACACAAATATACATACACCCATCAACATATACACAAATATACATACACCCATCAACATATACACAAATATACATACACCCATCCACACATACAAAAATATACATACACCCATCAACATATACACAAATATACATACACCCATCCACACATACACAAATATACATACACCCACATATACACAAATATACATACGCCCATCAACATATACACAAATATACATACACCCATCAACATATACACAAATATACACATACCCATCCACACATACACAAATATACATATCACACACACAAATATACATACCACACATACACAAATATACATATACACCCACATATACACAAATATACACACACCCATCCACACATACACGAATATACATATACACCCACATATACACAAAATAAATACACCCACACATACACAAATATACATACACTCACACATATACATATATATATATAGAGGAAAAGAGAGAGAAAGAAAAGAAGCTTACGATCGTCGTGGTGGTGGCTACGGCGCCGGTATGTGGCGGCGGTGGTGGCGGCGGCGGCGGTGGTGCCGAGCTTTTGGGGGGGGGGGTGAGGGAGGGATCGAGAGAGAGAGAGAGAGAGACCGAGAGTAGTGAGAGAGAGAAGCTGAAATGGGTTTTAAATTTTGAGGGTGAGAGAGAGAGAAGCGTGAAGATGAAAAAAATTCAAATTTTTTTCGTTAAGGCCTATTACAGCGGTTCTTATAAGAACTGCTGTAATAGGCATTTTTTTGTTTTTTTTTTTTTTGGTGCCCTTTTACAGCGGTTCAGTAGAGAATCGCTGTAAAAGGCCTATTACAGCGGTTCTCTACAGAACCGCTGTAGTAGGCCGCCTATTATAGCGGTTCTCTACAGAACCGCTGTAATAGGCCTGACGCATATTACAGCGGTTCATGAAAGAACCGCTGTAATAGGTGCCGCGTTTTACCTATTACACCGGTCAGCGGTTCTCTACAGAACTGCTGTAATAGGCCGCCTATTACAGTGGTTCATGAAAGAACCGCTGTAATAGGTGCCTCGTTTTACCTATTACAGCGGTTCTTTCATGAACCGCTGTAATAGCCCCCTCCGTTCAGCGGTTTTTCCAAAAACCGCTGTAATTGGGGCGCTGTAATAGGCTCTTTTTGTAGTAATGATACAAACCAGAATAACAGTTTTTTTTAAATAAATAATAACTTCAACATAAAAGGAGCAGTTTTTAACTATAATACAAACCGAGAAACTAAACTACCCATGTGGCCTTATGCCCAGATGTCCCCCTGTGCCATACTGTCGAGGGTGCCCCGTCCTAGTAGACCGTCTTGGCCTTACTGTAGCTTCTTCACTCATTTGGTTGTTCATATCCAAAGGGAACGGAACATGCGATATATTCCATTGCTGTTCCACTGGTGAAGGTTGATTCAAAGTTTGGGGAGGGGATCATTAAAGATGAAGTCAACGAATGAACGCTCCATTGATGGATCATTAAACCCGGAATAGGAGAAAGGCCCACCTCGGTACTCAGGTGAAAACCCAGAATAGGAGGAAGGCCCGTCTCGGTACTCAGGTGGAAACCCGAAGTAGGAGGAAGGCCCGCCTCGGTACTCAGGTAGAACCCCGGAATAGGAACGCCCACCTCGGTAATCAGATGTAAACCCGAAATGTGAAGGCCCGCCTCGGTACTCAGGTGGAAACCCGAAATGTGAACTTCCGCCTCGGTACTCAGGTGGAAACCAGGATGGTCCGCCTCGGTACTCAGGTGCTGAAGTCGGGGCTGAGGATGGGCCATCTTCATCATTATCATCATCTTCTATACCTTCAGAGTCTTCCAATGCACTCCGGCTTCTCCTCTGTGGAAGCATGGTTTCTCCTCCACGTCTATGACTGTGAGAACCAGATGCTACATCCCCATGACGTCCACATGTGACTAGATTTGCGAGGCCGGTGAGACGCGATCGCACTGTCCAAGTACCCTCCTAACTCCATGGCTACTTTGAGGGGCTTTTCCAATAGTATTTTCCAGGCCGAATGCGATTATACTGAAAAGATAAAACAAAAAAGTTAAGCAAAAAATCATAGGAAAAACAATTATATTAGAACAATAAGTATATTTACTAACCACATTCTGCAATAGAGGGGCCGACCCTGTGTGATGTCCCACTGTTCTCCTAGTCAAGGTGGGTGAAATATAACACCGAGTGATTCTATCATACCACTGGTTGTATCCCGGCTCTGTGTCGTTTCTACCCTGAATAGGTTGTCCAGTCACAGTTCTATTGCCCCGATCATTCCACATTTCAATATAGATATCATTTTCGTTTGCCCAATTTATATTTCTCCCCCTATGGTCCCTTCTTCGCTCAGGTACAACATGACGTGAAATATTTTGCCAGAGTCCAAACTGCAGCAAAACACGCTCAGGACGATGATGCTCCACGACGTCGAAGAATATCATCGGAACTGATGCTTTCCACACAACAATGTCCAAGCATTCAGGTGGCAACTCGCCGATGTCTTCATCATTGAAATTGTATGGAGTCCAGATAAACTGAAATATGAAAAAGGTATTAAAAAAATTTTAATATAGAAGGATATAATAGAGATATAATATCATAGTATAAAAACATTATGATAATTTTTTAACTCACATGTCCTTCGGCCATCTTATCAAGTCCATCTCTAATTTTTCGGACACTGTGAGCGACAACAATGTCATTTCTAATAGGGCGATACCACCTTTAAACATCAATCACGCAATTGGGTACAAAAATAAGGTTTTTCCTAATTAATTTTTGTTAATTAATTAAAATTCATGAAAATATCAGTAAATTACCGTGCATCATAAGGAGCTCGGGCAATACCATGCTCATCAATTCCTGCCACTGGCTCTGGAACGTTACTGGGCCTAACAACCAAAATTCTAGACCACGCCCATATCTGTTAATGAATATATACACATAATTAAAAATCACAAATTATCATAAAAAATAACATAACAATATTTAAATAATCATCCTCCCCACCTGTAATAATGGCACACAAGCATCTATATTTTTCTGACCTACACTGCATGCTTTGCTTAGCCCTCGGTATAACCACACCAACACACCACTCCCCCAGCTATAGGTGTTTGTTGCGTTAACATCTTCAAATAACGACAACCATAGTACCGGAACAACATTTCCGGTGTTGCTGGGACACAACACGCCAAGCAACATAAGTGCCCAACAACGGGCTATCTGATCTACCTATATTTCGTCAGATTCAGGGGTGATTTGGGCAGCAGCCGATGTCACATGGTTTACAATCATCCCGATTTTTAGTTGAAAACCTTTTTTTTCAAAATCTTGCCTAGTCATTGAAAACCCTAAGTGTTCCAAAATATAGGCTGCACACTCGTCATAACTTTGTAACACACGATTAGTTATTAGAGGTCGACCATCGACTGGAAGACCAAATATCATAGCAATATGCTGAAGAGTAATCGTAGCCTCTCCAGTTCTGAAATGAAATGTATTGGTCTCCGATCGCCATCTCTCGACTAGCGCCATTACAAGACCCATATCATTTGTCCATGGCCCTAACTTATATACCCGATATAACCCCATGTGTTGCAGTTTTAATAAGATTCGGTTATGTGGGGTCCTTCCATAAGCACTCTTAAAATATGCACTGTCCGCCCGTCTAGCACGGAACACGAAATTGGGGGACTCACCAACCTGCTCGGACATATGATTTGTCTGCCCGGTCAACACCGTTCCATCTATCGGGCCATATATATGATCAACAAACTCCTCCGCCATCCTACATTAAAATAAAATAAAAGGTTATTTTCAATTAAAACGATACTTGAGCTAATTAGAATAATACAAATTAATATTTCATAAATTCAAACACATACATCACAAAGAAATAAACTTATGTGACAAAATTAATC
Source organism: Buddleja alternifolia (assembly GCA_019426215.1). Taxonomy (NCBI): domain Eukaryota; kingdom Viridiplantae; phylum Streptophyta; class Magnoliopsida; order Lamiales; family Scrophulariaceae; genus Buddleja; species Buddleja alternifolia. Next base: position 13,021,328 of record CM033392.1, on the reverse strand, counting down.
CACACATCTATAATTTGAAATTATACACATCAAGATTAAACATCTATAATTTGAAATTATACCTAAAAATTCAAGATTATACCTAAAAAATCAAGATTATACCTACTAATTGGAAATTAAAACATCAATTCAAAATTATACCTATAATATGAAAATTATACATAAAAATCGGAGTTTATACCTAAAAATTAAAGATTATAGATAAAAGAATTTTGATATTCAACATACTAATTAAAAATTATACCTAAAATTGATATTATACCTCCTAAACCCTAAAGTATAGATAAAAAATTTAATATTATAACTAATAATTCGACATTATATTTTAAAATTCAAAATTAAACCTTATATTTCAAGATTATAGCTACCAATTCAAGAATAACACGATAATTCAAAATTAGAGCTAAAAAATAAAAAATAAACAAATTATATCAAAATTATACCAACCCCTAAACCCTAAACCATAAAATATCAAAATTATAGCAACAATTCAAAATTAAACTACAAAATTCCACAAATTTTAACCTAAATTGATAAATTCCACAACAATTCGAAATTACACCTACACCCTAAATTCAAAATTACACTACAAAATTCCACAAATTTAAACCTAAATTGATAAATTTCACAAAAATTCAAAATTACACCTAAACCATAAATTCAAAATTACATTACAAAATTCCACAAATTTAATTCCTAAATTGATCAATTTCACAAAAATTCAAAATTACAAAACAAAATTCCACAAATTAAAACACTAAATTGATAAAATTCAACAAAAATTCGAAATTACACCTAAAACCCAAATTCGAAATTACACAACAAATTCGAAAATTACACAAAAATTTAAAATTACACAACAACATTCCACAAATTAAAACACTAAATTGATAAAATTCAACAAAAATTCAAAATTACACCTAAAGCCCAAATCCGAAATTACACAACAAATCCAAAAATTACACAACAAAATTCCACAAATTAAAACACTAAATTGATAAAATTCAACAACAAATTCGAAAATTACACGAAAATTCAAAAATTCAATTTTTTTAAACCATAAATTCATCAATTACACAAAAATTCGAAAATATAATGGCTTCTAGACATTTTATAAAGCAATAATATATAAAATTTACCTTGTATTGTTGAGGATGATGAAAAAGATGAAAAATAAGATGAAGAAGATGAAGAGAAGTGAGAGGAAGGAGGAAAAACTGAGAGAGAAAGAAAGAAAGAAAAGGAGAAAGGCGCTTGCAGACTCTGCACATGGCAGGCTTTACTGCCATTCCGCGCTGCCCGAGCGCGGAATGGCAGCAAACTTAAAAAAAAAAAAATGCCCATTCCGATCTCGGGCAGCGCGTAGTGGGCAGATATATTTAAAATAAAAAATAAAAAATTACATTACGCGCTCGGGCAGCGTGGAATCTGTCCGTTCCGCGCTGCCCGAGCGCGGAATGTGCTATTTTCTGATACCTATTTTTTGTTGTATTATTTTCTTAATTTTGATTTAATTTTGTATTATTTATTTAAAATTCTCACATCACATGAGACTAATTTTGTATGATTATAAATAATGGGACAAAAATTGCAACATACTCTTATCTTGTATAACTAATATGTCTTTTGTCCAATATATCAAGATATCTTTTGTAGTTTTGTGGTAAAAAAGGATGTACTGCAACTAGTGTGGAAATTTCTCTTTCAATGAATGATGATTTTTGCACAAGTTTAATTCCAAACTATGACATTTTTAAGATTGAACTACGGTTTTTTACTTGATCACAAAGTGGAGCACAAAAACAAAGGGAAATAAAAAGGGAAGCAACTAGGGGTTTCGAGATATCCATAGAGAAATTGTCTCAAATATGTGAATAGAATTAAGTGGAAAGTAAAAAGAGAATACTCGCCAACAATTACACGTGTCACTTACCCAATTCCTTTGCAATAGGAGATCGAACAAGGTTTACAATAAAAGATCACATTTGACCCGTTCCCCGATTGGGGGTCAATTGGGTATTGTCTTATTTCTAAAGAGAATGGCGGGTTATTATTCTTGGAGGTCCCGGGTCGTCATAAGACATTCGTAAATGTCTAATGGCAAGAGTTCATCATTGGCACAAAATTGTAATAATTTTGTGGGGAAGTTGCAATATTAGTCTTGTAGGACAGAGTATGTTACATTTTTAGCCGAATTATTTATGAACTTGCATAATTAGTTTCATATGATTCATTTTTTTTTTGGTATTTTTAGTCCAAGACGTTAAAAATTGGACGAAAACCGTTGGTTTGATCACGTGTCTTGCTCGTGATGAGAACTAAAATTAATAGAACGTGCTATTCGTTCAACTTTTAACGAATAAGACTAAAGTTCACAAAAAAAAAAAAGGAAGAAAAAAAATATATATCACATGAGACTAATTTTGTATGATTATAAACAATAGGACAAAAATTGCAACATACTCTTATCTTGTATAACTAATATGTCTTTTGTCCAATATATCAAAATATCTTTTGTAGTTTTGTGGCCAAAAAAGATGTACTGCAACCAGTGTGGAAATTTCTCGTTCAATGAATGATGATTTTTGCACAAGTTTAATTCCAAACTAAGACAATTTTAAGATTGAACTATGGTTTTTTACTTGCACACAAAGTGGAGCACAAAAAGAAGGGAAATAAAAAGGGAAGCAACTAGGGCTTTCGAGATAGCCATAGAGAAATGTCTCAAATATGTGAATAGAATTAAGTGGAAAGTAAAAAAGAGAATACTCGCCATATTTCTTATCTTATCTTATCTAAACTATTTTAAAAGTATGAATGTTAGGAGATGATTTACATTAAGTGGAAAGTAAAAAGAGAATACTCGCCATATATCTTATCTTATCTTAACTTATCTTAACTATTCCAAAAGTATGAATGTTAGGAGATGATTTATATTTCTTAACTTTTTTGTTAAGACCAAAATAACCCTATGTTAATAATCTAATATTATTCTCAAATAAAAAAAAAACATATATTAATGCTATCATGCATGAATTTAAAATTAATGTTACCATGCATGAATTAAAAATTAATAATAAGCAGGCTTGTTCAATGTATATAATTAATATGAATATTGAATGATTCACAAGAATATGAATGGGTGAAACTAACATAATTTCCTTTTGCATACCTTGCTGCAAATTCCATTCAACAATCTAACGTTAACATCCATCTTTGAAATTTTAATAATTTATTAGTCCTCAATTGTATCGTTTTCCCAAATATTGAACCAAGACTCTGATTTGAACACAAATTCACTACAACTTTTTGTAATTCCATCCTAATTATGACAAAAGTAGTGTCTTTAATTGAGATCAGTTGCTATGGTCATGCATTACTTCTCATGCGGGCAGACTATTTTCCTATTGTTAAAATTTGAAATTTAATGAACTCCATGCATCCATCTTTGCGGTTCGATCCACTTTCGATGCTCCAGGAAATGAAATGATATTTTGTAAGTGTTCTTCTTCCTAATCCCAAATACTATCGGAGCCGAAGAACCCAAAATCTAAATTCAATTGTATTTTGAGTCAATGTAACTTGCAATGAAGTTTCTTTTAGTTTTGTTATTTTGAATTTTAATAAGTTAGGTGAATGTGATACATAGTATAATATTAACTTTTCGGGAAAAATAATTGATGATCACTTTTATCATGTATACAAGGATGTCTATGTCAATATGTGTTATCATATTTTTGTGATTATTTTCTGGTTGGAGGGAAAGTGATTTCATCGCTTTGAGTCTACTGGTATGTGTTTATTCTTCTTTACATCCTAATTAATCATACCCTTTTGCTCAAGTTTTCTAAATCCATGGTCTTTTACAGAAATCTATTAACAATCTATAAATTTTCCAATAAAGGTCCATCAATGCATTACTATTTCTTGAATTTTAGACAACTTTCCCTCTTTTTTTTCCCTGGATTTGTTTTTCCATCTAATACACTTACGCAATGTTTGGTTCAAAGAAATTGATAGGGAATAAAGGAAAAGAAAACACAAGAAAAATTATTTTCCATTAATCGGTTATTAGAGAAAATGAAAAGGAAAAGAAAATTATTACGCACTTACTTATGTTGTTTTGAGTTTGTTAAGTTAGTTGCAGTAACCTGTTATGTCGTTTTCCCTTTTCGTATTGAATTATCAACTTTATGTGAGAATTAAAGTATTGACAGTGTTATAATATGAATTCCCCTTGAGGTTTGTATTATTAATCAAAGATATATATAGAGGTTTACAAGACAGACATAATATAAAAGGTAACTATCAATAAAGGTAAACCTAAACTAATAAGGAAACTAATTACAATAATATAATAATAATAACTCTAACACTCCCCTACAGTCAAAAAGGGAGAAGATCAGACATTGAGACTGGTACAAAAATCAAGAAAAAGAGCCGTCGGCAAGCCTTTGGTAAAGATGTCAGCAAATTGGTGAGACGAAGGAACATGTAACACACGAACATCACCCAAGAAAACCTTTTCACATACAAAATGTAAATCCAATTCTACATGTTTAGTGCGTTGGTGTTGTACTGGGTTGGACGAAAGATAAATAGCACTAGTGTTATCACAGAAAATGAGAGTGGATTTGAGAAGTGGACAGTGAAGCTCAAGAAGAAGATTACGAAGCCAAGAGGTCTCAGTAACAGCGTTGGCTACACCACGATATTCAGCCTCTGCACTAGAACTAGAGACAGTATGTTAACGTTTGGAGGACCAAGATAGAAGATTGTCACCGAGAAAAAATCAGTAGCCAGAAGTAGAACGATGAGTATCAGGACAACCAGTCCAGTCAGCGTTAGAGTAGGCAATAAGTTGAGTGGAAGAAGAAGGATGAAGAGAGAGACCGTGAAAGATGGTACATCGAATATAACGAAGCACGCGTTTCAGAGCAGACATGTGATGAATACGAGTATCATGTATGAACAAGCACACTTGCTGAACGACAAAAGAAATATCAGGATGAGTGAAGGTAAGATAATAAAGAACATCAGCGAGGCTACGATAGAGAGTGGGATCAAAGAATGACTCAGAGGAGGAAGAGGATGGTTTGGGAATCAGCAGGTATAGTAGCAGGGTTGCATGTAATCATGTTGGCACATTTGAGCATTTCGAGAGCAAACTTTTCTTGAGAGAGGAAAAGACCGGAGCAAGATTGAGTAACAGAAATACTTATAGTGAAGGGGACCGAGGTTAGTCATGGCAAACTCAGAAGAGAGAAGACGTGTAATATGAGAGAGAAGGGAAGAGGAAGAGGCAGTGATGACGATGTCATCGACATAAAGCAAAAGGTAAGAAATAGAGGAACCCTTGCAATAGATAAAGAGAGAAGCATCAGATTTACTGCTAGTGAAACCGAGAGAGGAGAGATAAAAAGCAAAACGATGATACCACGCGCGAGGAGCTTGCTTGAGTCCATAGAGTGTACGTTTCAATAGATAGACATGATCAGGAGAAGTAGGGTTCGTGTATCCCGGGGATTGTTTCATATACACGGTTTTAGAAAGATGACCATGAAGGAAAGCATTTTTGACATCGAGTTGATGGAGAGGCCAGGAGAGGGAATGAGTGAGACTAAGGTTGGTACGAATGGTAGCAAGCTTGACAATAGGGCTAAAAGTGTTGGCATAGTCAATACCGAATTGTTGTGTGAATTCTTGAGCCACAAGACGAGCCTTGTAAAGTTCTAGTGAACCATCAGAACTGAATTTATGGCAAAATATCCACTTGGAGCCAACGAGGTTAATATTAGAGGGAGGAGGAACAAGATCCCAAGTGCCATTGGAGAGAAGAGCAGAAAGCTCAGCATCCATAGCGTTCTTCCAGAAAGAATTGCAAAGAGCTTGAGTATATGTGTGAGGAATAGGAGAAATGGTAGAGGAAGGTGACGCAGAAAGATTAAAAAGAGTACGTGTTGAACTATACTGAATTTGGAGCGAGTAATCATAAGATGAATAGAAGAAGTAGAAAGAGCAACCGGTTGAGGGGGAGGGGATTTGAGGCTGACATGGACGTTGACGTGACTGCTGACGTGACAAAAGGTTATGTGGCAGGTGATGTGGCGGGTGACGTGGCAGCAGAAAGAAAAGATAATGGGGCAGTTGACGTGGCAGGGGGAAAATAGGTGGAGGGCCTAAGGAAGTCCGACCTGGCAGCATGATACAAGGCGGAAGAGTGGGGGGGTGGGGGTCATCATCGGATGAGAGAAAATTAGTCGAAGGAGAAGAGATAGTGGGAGAAAATGAGGGAAAAGGAAAAATGGATTCATCAAAAACAACATGACGAGAAATAATAATTTTATGGGAAGTGAGATCGAGACACCGATAGCCTTATGGTTGGAGGGATAGCCGAGAGCAGAGGAACGAGGCGAGAGTTTGTGTGCAGATGTAGCAGAGAGGTTGGGATAACAGAGACAACCAAAAACACGAAGGTGGTCATACGTGGGGGCGACTTTATAGAGAAGTTCAAACGGAGTGCGATAGGAGAGGGTAGTGGTGGGAAGAATATTCAGGAGATGAACAGTCATATGTAAGGCTTCTACCCAAAAAGATGGAGATAAAGAAGCTTGAAACAGAAGTGTTCGAATAATATTGTTCACAGTTTTAATGGCTCTCTCGGCTTTCCCATTTTGTTGTGAAGTGTGTGGACAAGAAAAATGAAATTGGACACCATTTTTGTTAAAAAAATTGTGAAACGACTTATTATCAAATTCACCTCCATGGTCACAGGATTTTATTTTAAAATTAAATTGAGTGTGAATGTAGGAGTAAAAATTAATAAAAGTGTGATAAGCATCAAATTTATTACATAAAGGAAAAATCCAAAGAAAATACGAATAATCATTCAAAAATAAAATGTAATATTTAAAACCACCAAGACTAGAAACCGGAGAGGTCCAAAGGTCAGAGTGAACAAGATCAAACAAACCTAAGCTACTAGAAGAAGAGCTAAATAATAGTAAACGTTTATGTTTGCATAGCTGACAGGCATGACAAAGCGAACGAGAAAAAATTTGATTACAAGAAATAAAATTCCTACTATTAAGAAAAGAGAAAATAGCAACTCCGGGATGACCGAGACGACGATGCCAGATGGTTGGATCGAGTTTGGAGTGAGAGGAGGCGAGGGCGGTGGAGGAGAGTCGCACAAGACAAATATCACCATCACTGTCACTTCGGAGAAAAAGGGGGCCAGTCCTAAGATCCTTTACAGAAAAACGGGATGGGTCAAACTCAATAGAACAATTATTATCGTGAGTAAATTGACAAACATAGATAAGATTTTTAACTAAAGAGGGGGGGATGAGAACATTGCTTAGATGAAGAGAATGAGAATTACACTGTAAAGAAAAGGAGCCAATAGAAGTAATAGGAAGTACAACACCGTTACCAATAGTAATAGAATTAAAAATAGTATTAGGTATGATATTAAATAATTTACCTTGGTTTGGTGTCATGTGAGAGCAAGCTCTCTTATTCAAATACCACTGATCCTCTGGCTGAGTAAGGCTCATGGTCTGAAATAATGAGGAAAGATACGTGGGTTGAGTGGAAGTAGAGGCTGCTGAAAAAGCCTGATGTGGAGCCAGGAGGAGGGACCGCTGGCGGGCTGTTGAAGTGAAGAGGCCGTGTAGGGCTGCGGAGAACTGGACCATTCTGCTGGCTGCTGAAGGGGAGCAGGTGAGGTGGGCTGTTGGGTTGAGGCCCAACTCGCCTACTGGACTGAAGAAGTGGACGGGCCACCTGCAAAGAAATTATGAGGAGGGGCAAATTGGCCCAGAATTCTTTGGCCTTGGGGGACTGTTTGGACAAGATGAAAAGAAAGGCCATTAGAGAAACCATTAGTGTTATTAAAATTATTTTTGGAGCCCGTTTGGTTTGGTCCATGAAATGGCCCACGACCATGGCCTTGAAACCGGCCGATACCTCTACCATGATCAGATCATGACCATTGTTTTGATACGTGTTTCGATTATTTGATGGAGGAGGTGTTTGGGAATAGAGGGCAGAGGCCGAATTGGAAGAATTTGAGGAAGGAGGGGTTGAGTTGAATCAAGTTTTGCGAGCTTCATGAATTAATAAAAGATTACGAATTTTCGAGAAAGAGGGAAGGGGAGTTTTTGTGGTGACAATGGTGACGAGGGAGTGGTAAGACTTGGGAAGACATTGTAAGAGTTGTAAAATAAGATCTTGGTCTTTAATGGTACTGCCAAGATCAGCAAGATTATCGGTTAAGAATTTCATCTACTAACAATATTGAGAAATCGACATAGAACCTTTTTGGAGATTACGAAAGCGCTCATTGATTTGAAGAGAGCGAGAAGGTTTATTATTTCTAAAGTTTTCTTCAATAGAAAACCATAAATCATGGGAGGTGGCATATTCCAAATCAATATTTTTAAGAAGCTTTAAATCAACAGTGGAGTAAAATCAACATTTAATAGTAAAGCCAACGGAAAACCATTCATCATCTTTATCGTTTAAAGGCTTTGAGTGATCAGAAATATGATTAAAAACGAAATAGCTTCGGCATAAATCTGTAAACATACCACGTCAGAGTTTGTAATTTGAGTCAAAGTCGGTTAATTTAAAACCAAAGGATGTTTGAACATTATCGGCAGCAAGGGAAGAGTGAAGGGTGGGGGGTTTGGTGACAGGGAGACCGGTTTCGGTGGCGGAAGAGGAATCATCAACATTAGCCCTGATGGGAGAAAAATAATCAAAACACGTAACATAAACACAATAATCACGAGAAAAAGAATCCGGTAGAGATAACAACAAGAATTGTATATTGATGATGAGCCACGAACCAACTTGGAGAAACCAACCGAAAAAAAATAGTAGAAGGGGCTCACGAACGAAACGACATCAAATCGCAAGAGGAGAGGGCGATTTTGAAGTTGTAGAAGGCTAGTATAAGAGAGAGATAGCACGTTGAGGGGAAACAACGATTTAGAGGTAGGGAAGAATACAGAGAGAGAGGGATGTCGGTGGCAAGAGAAGAGTGGGGGGAGGGGGGCGGTTATGGGGGAATTTTGACGTAGGAACGAGGGTAAACTGATACCATGTTATAATATGAATTCCCCTTGAGGTATGTATTATTAATCAAAGATATATATATAAAAATATATATATATATATATATAGAGAGAGAGAGAGAGAGAGAGGTTTACAAGAGAGACATAATATAAAAGGTAACTATCAATAAAGGTAAATCTAAACTAATAAGGAAACTAATAACAATAATATAATAATAATAACTCTAATAGACAGAACTATTTTGAGGTGATATTAGAATTAGCTTTCAACATGTTCATTATATTATACGATCCGAATTCCTCACTTACATGTTGTCAAGTGGCCTATTCCTCTTTTCTTTTAGATGCCAATACATAATAAATAGATACAAATTTATCAATGTATGAGATTTCTCAATGTTTGAGCATTATGTATTATGATAATGATAATTTAGTTGAACACCATCATTTTCTGTTGTTCCTTTGTTTATTTATACCCTATAGGAGTGTAAAGTATGGATCTTGATTGTGGAATTACTGAAAATAAATTTTCTCATGGTAATATATCCATTAGTTAAGTTTTTTTTTCTTTTATCTGCTGGATGATGCAAAAAGGCTTAACTTCAAGGATATTGCAAACCAAATATCAGATAGTCTTGAATCTTGTAGGTATGTTATTATCCGTAGCCTTGAGAGTCATATATTTGAATATAACTGCTAGAAATATGGTTACTTGAAAGGCGAATGTATATTGATGAATTACATAATCTCTTATTAATTAACGTCCAAATAAGAAGTCATATCATGACTTTCGTTTTAAAATCTTTTGCAGTTCTTGATCATGTGTTCACCTATCCAAGATCTCCATCTCACAGGCCAGCACATCTTATGTTCTTGCATTAGCAAAATCAAGCAATTTTTCTAATGTTGAAGCCAATTTTTATTCCAATATACGAAAATGTATAAATAAAAATAATAGGAAATGCTTATTCAAATATTCTCGATTGAGTTAAGAATGTTTATGTAATTATGTAACTTTATTTTTTGTGTTAGATTAATTCTTGATTTGATTTGATTAAAAAAAAAATTTGACATAAAGAATTTATTATTATACGATCAATCATTGTTCAATCAGGATGACAATTAACCTTGCACGTCAACCTTTTTTTTTTCCTTTCTCCAATTAGTATTTTCAATTATATTAAGCCTTGGATGTTTTTTAGATCTCTTGACTTCTTGATTTGCTAACCTTTAACAATGATGTATTTTTAGCATTGAATTTTAGTTACGTTTCTTGAATACTTGGGATAAAATAATTTGTAGACAGTTATATTTTGCTAACCTTTAACAATGATGTATTTTTAGCATTGAATTTTAGTTACGTTTCTTGAACTACTTAGGATAAAATAATTTGTAGACAGTTATATTAAGTTAATTATTCTAAACCTAATTTAATATTAGCTTATCTATTCTTTAACCAAATAATAGAAAATAATTATCTATTCAATGATTATATATAATTAACATCATTAATTCTTATAATAGGGGTTATATATTTTGAAATACATTACTTTTTTAATAGAGGGTTAAAAAGAAAATTGTCCAATAGAAACATTGTTCTAATAGCTACTATCTTTAAAAAAGTTGTAACATCTTTCATGGATCTATTACCCTCGACATTCCATGCTAAGAAAAAGAGAATTTTGAGAAGTATTAGTTATAAAACTGTGGTGTGAAACGGATCTGATTTACCACAATTTTATAAAAACAAAAAACCTAAAAGAAAATCTCAAAGTTTTTGGAAGCACAAGGCACCAAATATGTGGAATTCCTGATAGAAATAATCTATGAGATGGGAGTATTGTGATGATGATAGTTGGGCTGGCGTTGGGGTGACAAAGTGACGTTGTTCAAGTTTCGAGGCCAAGCAACGCATAATTTGCATTTACTTTGCAGAAGAGATGAAAGAACGTGTACAAGGTCCTAATGTGTTTATAATAATGGAGTAATCAATTAATTCTATTAAGAAATACAAAGCTAATGAATTCAACTGAGTTATTAATAAATACTTTCGAATATATATTAAAAGATTCAATGGTCATAGTATATTATATTATATATAAAGCTACAAACAACTTTATATTTCTTATTATGTTTATTTATGTGAAAATTAAGATAACCCATTATCTAAATCCACAAAGTGAAAATTTTAACTTCACATTTCTTATACACTTATACAGTTATACTACAATAAAATTTAAATGTATTTTATCAAAAAATATTTAGACGAACATTTTAATAAAAAATATTCATAAATTTTATTTAATAGAATCTATTACCATTGTGTAGATATCATTCCATATACCTTTTAAAGAAAAAAAGAAAACAGTATAGCATAACAAATTTAATCTTCTAATTCGTTCTAACTACATCTCAGGTCCAACAATTGTCATTAAATTGGAATTCACAAGTTCAAGTTAAAATAAGAAAATATTTACACCAACAGGTTTGGAAGTTGAAATGACCGCACCGAAGAAAATTTCTTCTTTGGCTGCTATATCATAATCACATAATGACCAACTCTCTTCTCTATCCCTGACATATCACCACATTGGCAAGTTGCAAATTATGTGGATATATTGAAAAAACAAGCCTTCACACTCTATGTGATTGCCAATGGGCAATGGATATATGGAAGGATATTGTGGATCGCAAACATCAACCCAAATTCTTTTCTCTCAATTCGAAAGACTGGGTGGATTGGAACTTGAGCTCGACAAGAAACATGTACATTTGGTGTGATGATTGGGACATCACTTTTTACGAAATAGTGAATCATTGTGGGAGGGGCGTAATGAGATGATCCACCAAGACAACATCTTGACGTCGCGGCTTGACATAGCTATAGTACGTAGGTGATTGGAAGAAGCCAGACAAATGGTGCAATGGGATTGGGATATGACGGACAAGATCAACTATGTGGATTGGTTCAAATCGTAGCGTGGTGTCACCAGGATAAATGTAGATACAGCTGTGTGTTGGGATGGAGGACAATTAAGAGGAGGATACGGGGGTAGAAGTCATGGCACAAGATCATAATGGAAAGTGGCTCAAAGGGTTTCGAGGAGCAACTAGAAAAATTGACTCACTATAAGCTGAGCTCTTAGCCATTCTTAAAGGGCTACAGATAGCTTGGAATGCAAAATACAAAAGGATTATCGTGGGTATGGATTGTTTTGATGCATGGCGAAGTACTGACGAAGCAAATTAAGAGCAATGACATTTCGATATTATCACTCATATAAGGGTAATGCTCCACAGAACATGGGATGTGGGATTTCATCATATTCCACTCGAAACAAATCAAGTCGTAGACTATTTGGCCAATGTGGGCATTAATCAAAGAGATGAGCACTTGGAGGCTTCGGGTCCGAACGTGCTATATGTTCATGATCAAGATATGGCGGGCAAAATATGACCGAGAGCTATGGTTATTGATTCGGGTTTGTCGGATTAGGTCGTTAGGGTCACCCCCTACACTTGCAAAAAAAAATAAAAATGATATTTTGTAGTCTAAAACTTCTGCACAATCAAAAGGTTAAAATTCATTTTACCTTCTTCTACTATAGAGAACGCATCAAGTACCCCCAAAATTTTCAAACAGCCCCCTCATTTGACATAAAATCCTTGAAACACCCCTATAAATATTGATAAACCAAAATGTCCATAAACTTATTACATTCTATTTGCCACTTCTATAGTTCAATTTTAATTAATTTTGACCTCGAATTTTTTTACGGTAATATTATTAAATATTTATTGAATTAATTAAAAATTAAACAAATAAAAAAAATATGATTGCAATAATATAGAGAAAATTATAATAAAATTTAAATTACTTCATATGAATTTACATGATTATTTTCTTATAATTTTTTTACTTAAGAAAGAATTTAAAAGATTTACTCTATTTTTATCTTGGATTACTTAGTTGTATTAGTAGATACTACGAAAAAATTGTTAAATTTGTGATTTCTCATTTATATTGTACTTTCATAAAAAAATAATTAAATTATTTATTTAAATGTACTGAACCATATATGCACGCCTCAAAATCATTATTTATACTATTAAAAGAAAGATTATAAACATAAGCGTTAGTCATTTCTCACATAGAAAAAGTTGTGCTCATAAATTAGTATGTAAAAAGCAAATTGCACTAGCAACTGCATCATCTAGACATCCAAAAAGCAAATTGTACAACTTTGTGTTTCTTGTATATTCTTCTTTTTAGGAAGAAGGGTAAAAAGCATTTTGACCTCAACCTATGTCATTGAGAGCAATTTGGTCCTATCTATTAGTTTTGACACTCGACTATTCAATGTTTGTCTGTGATACTTCATTTGACTATCGCCGGCAAAATCTTTTTGAATATTCCATCCGAGTTTGGGTGCAAGGTTCACAAATCATGTAATGAATGGGAATCAGTGATGCACAAATATCATATGATAGGGTGCAAAATGCACAAGTTTTGACAAATTCGAACGGAATATTCTATTGATTACTGTTAAGTGGACTGAAGTGTCACAGTTGACAAAGGTTGGGTAGTCGGGTGTAAGAAATAATAGATTGGGGACTAAAGTTTTCTCAACGACATAGGTTGGGGTCGAAAATGCATTTTATTGTAGGGAGAACATAATTCAATGTATTATAGATCATTGAACCTAAAAACATCAAATGAATTCGCTTTCTTATCGAAGTTAATAGAAAAGCAAAAAATGAATAAGAAAAAAGTGTGTGTTATAGAGGATGCAGTAAAAAACAATACAACCACAAATTAAGAAGGAGAAAACAAAAAAGAAAAGAAAAGAATTGTTTGAAGAAGAATGCAAGTGGAATACTTAAAAAAGTGTATACAGGTGAATTTCAAATTAAACTCAAGACATAATCTGAAGAAAATAATGCAAAGAAGAGATGCGTAAAAATATGAAGAAAACAAGTGATGATGAAGAAACATTAAACAATGCGAAAAAGAAATATAAAAATAAAAACGTGCAGTCAAGTAAGAAAAGGGTTACAAGTCCATCAAGATTAAATAAGAAAATAACTGAATAGACCTTAAAATAATATTAAACCTTATTTATTTATATTTTATGGTATTTACCGTTTCATCCTTTCCTCTGTAGAGCATTTTTATTTTTTAATGAACTATCATTGAGATGTTTCAATTTTTTTTATTTCAATATTGAATTTATCTTTGGCATTGCACACTACAAGAACAGATAAATTCCGCAACAATTTTTTAACTACGACGTGATTTTCGTTGCGGTTGATATTGTTTTGGCAACGAAAAATAGGTATCGTAGCATATTATTTTCTATCAACAACTATTTTAGCACGAAAATTATATTTTGTTGCTAAAAGTGTATTTTTCAACGAGCCGTCGTATGCAAAATTTATTTGGCAACCATTTTTAGCAATTGCAACAATATACTTTGTTGCGTATGAGTAATTCTTTACGCAACGGTTACAATTTGTGGCAAAACCTCATAATGTGTCAATGAAATATTTTGTCCTCTATACGTGGTGAAAGGCAACGAAATATGTTGTTGTGAATGCTTTAGTCAATAGGCAACGACAATAACTCGTTGCAAGACCTCAACATTGGGCAACAAAAAAAAAATCATTCTCTATAAGTGCTTAAAGGCAACGAAATTTGTTGTTGTGGTTGATTCAATAAATAGGCAACGAAATATGTTGTTGTGGTTGACTCAATAAATAGGCAACGAAATATAATCGTACCCGAATATTGGAGTTTCTACACAAAATATTTTGTAGCCTTTGTATTTTTTTAGACGACAGTATATATGGGTGCTACAATGTATTGGGCTACGAAAATTAATCGCATCAAAATGTTGGAACATTTACAACAATTTTTTTTGTAGTTATTTATCTTCTCATAAAACAAATCACATTTTCGGGACTTGAACTCCAAATAAAAAAATAAAAAAGAAAAGAAAAGAACAACAAAGTACTATTGCAGCTGCAGTGAGTTGAACTCTTGACCTGGGGGGAAAAAATAGGTACCTACCATCTCTACTATGACTGTTTCTATGTTCCAATTGAGAACCTTAAACCTATATTTTTGGGAAGATCATATAGCAGAAACATATGAATCCAACAACGAAAATTAAAAATCTCGGGGTCGCCCCTTCCCTCCCCCCCCCCCCTCTCCCCCTCTAAATCCGTCCCTGATTGAAGCTCATACTAATTTTCAAATCCACCAAAATTATAGCAGAAAAGCTCAAATTGCAACGATTTTTTTAACTAAAACATGATTTTCATTGCACAATCTTATAATGTGGCAATGAAAAAAGTTCGTCCCCTATAATTCTTTACGCTACAACAATAACTCGTCGCACAATCTTATAATGTGGCAACGAAAAAGTTCATCCCCTATAAATCG
Source organism: Buddleja alternifolia (assembly GCA_019426215.1). Lineage (NCBI taxonomy): Eukaryota > Viridiplantae > Streptophyta > Magnoliopsida > Lamiales > Scrophulariaceae > Buddleja > Buddleja alternifolia. The sequence continues at coordinate 13,005,800 of CM033392.1, read as the reverse complement.
TGAAAGACAACAAAATACTTGTAGCGTAAAAGTAATTCTTTACCCTACAACATCAACTCGTTGCAAAACCTTATAATGTGGCAACAAAATAATTCGTCCGCCATATGTGGTGAAAGACAACAAAAACGAGTAGTTCTTTACCCAATGACAATAACACATTGCAAAATATTATAAATTTGGGCAACGAAACATTTCATCCCCTATAAGTGGTGGAAGGCAACAAAATATTTTGTTGTGTACGAGGATTCTTTAGGCAACGAGAACTAAATTAAAATATTTAATTAAGTGCAATCAAGAAATTAACATATTAAGAAGTTTAACAATAAGAAGTAAGAGTTATTTATAATTCAATTGTAGAAAAGAAATTTAACAATAAGAAGTAAGAGTTATTTATAATTCAATTTTTTAATTTATTTGGCTAATAATAAAAAGGAAAGACATAAAAAAAAATATAATATAAAGGTTAAGGGACATCTTTGATTTATTAACGTTTGTGCTATATTAGTCAAATTTTCATATACTACTTATAGAAAATCAATCATCAAATTATCTTCTTGATATATTTTTATATATTCTACAGAAGGACATAAGAAAATGGATAAAAGTTGGATGAATGCAAGAAAATTTTCTCCTGAGTATGTACATGGAGTTGATTCGTTTATGAATTTCGTTATGGAACATCTTGGCAAAGAATGCGAAATTAAGTGCCCTTGTGCAAATTGCTTGAACTCGTACATTCATAGTCAAATTAAGTACGTTGTTGGATCAAATTGATGCTTCGAACCACTGTAAAATTCTTGTGCAATTTTCATTCTCCTCTTATTCTAGGGTAAACCCCTTTTATGAAACGAATTTGCACATTGTTTGACGCGGTAGCTTCATACGCTCTAATTGATGCCCTCTTATACACACCAATTGGATCATCAAAAAATTGATTAACACAGTAGATATTTAGTGTACCCAACTCAGTTGTTTGCGACAACACGTACAAAATGTAGCTTAGCTCGCAATCAAAACCCGAGAAGTTGAAGATCGTGACCTCATTCAATGCCTCCAATCCCATTGCTTGCAACTTCCAGCTCTTTACGTAGTTGGATACACTAATGCCCGCGTTTTCCCATGGTGCACCCTACACATGTTAAGTCAATTACAATTTTATTTTAGAAACCCAAACAAAGAACGTGTTTAATAAACCATGTAATAACTAATAAGCGACAAACCATAAAACTTCAAATATTACCACCAAATCGACTTTAAGCTCATTCAAGCCTGTACATCTACTGATGAGCACCAATGTGACAGCAAGATTGTCAACCAGCTTCGAACACCTGATCTCTAGGCGGTGCATATTAACAAAAAAATACCTTGCCATAATGCGATGTAGAGACTCCACATGCGCCAACCTTTGAACAAACAATTCAAAAAAAAAAAAAAAAGGACATCAAAACAACTTCTTAAAAGCATTTGCACTTATTCAAACAATGATAGATAGATATACCCTAACAAAATCAACTGGGACACGTGCTCGTTCGCTGGACAGCAATTCTGTCGTCATTTTTACAACCTCTCGAAGTAGTCGGTATGTCGAGCAAGTTGATCCGATGTAGTTTCGATGACGGTGTACTATCTACTGTAAAGAACGAGGTAACGACCCCAATACTTGTAAATGCCCCGGACCCTGTTCTTCTTGTTTCAATAAAATAATAAGGACATCTACATTGGGGAAGTGTACTTTTATATTCACATTTCCTTGGGGCTCGATTGAATGCCATCTTGAATATTTTTACAGAAGTCAAATATGCCTCAAATTCTGTTAGTCCTCTAAAATCACAGTTGAATAACTGCAAATCATTCAACTCGGGACACCATTTTTCAAGGCGGGAAGAAAATGTGTTATCATACAGCACAATGTGCTTCAATATGAGTCTTTTTAAATTTCGTAAATTATATCTATCTTCCCACCTAACAATGTAGTTCGGTAGATATAATCTTAACTGAACAAGAGTTTGTGACAAAAACAGGCCGTTAGGGAGTGAAGTGGACAACCGGCAGACTAATTTCAATATACGCACAGAATGATCTATTCCAAATGCCACCCACTCTTGCCTTATCCAATGCAATGCCTCGGCCCCCATTAGTAACTCAAAACTCAAGGTTTCAACCACACTTTCATTATGTTCAAGTATAGTGCGATTAACAAAATGAATAAAATCTAAACCATGATAACCCCTTTGTTCGAAACGGTTAATATCGAATAAAAGAGTAGGGCTGGAATACCAACAATGTTGAAAATATTTTGATAAAAGACCCAATCGGGCTGCCTCCACAATGCATGCATCCCTTGATAACCTTCCCATAACATGAAAAATTATATTCTCACAAAGGAAACTAAGTCCATTGTTAGAAATTGTACCTCGTTCCATGGTTGTTTATATGAACTATTCCCTGTTTATTTTCTACTCGTGCAAGATGATCCCCTGTCTCCCCTGTTTATACTCTGTTTCTACTCGTGCAAGATGATCCCCTGTCTCCCCTGTTTATATCTCCCTTTTTTCGTGGAAGATGATCCTCACAAATATCCCCTGTTTATACTCTGAAAATTCTTTGTAGGGTTTGGTGGAGGAAGAGATTGTTCGATTTTGATCCTCACTAACTTTAATTAACCTTAATTATACTCTGATCCTCACTAACTTTAGTTATATTAGCTTTAATTAACTTTAGTTTTTACTCTTAGATTATTGGTAAGGGCATATTTAGCTTATTAGGTAAAAAAATAGTGATAAAAGAGAAAAACAATGCAATGAAACGATGGATCCAATTTTAGTTATACTAACTTTAATTAACCTTTATTGAGGATATGGAATTTCAAGATCTGCCCAAGATCTTTCATCGAGATAAGGAAACAACTTTAGGGTACAAAGAATTATTATTAAGCATAAGCACATTATTAGACATTATTTAATGATAGATATATCTTTTTAAAGTTCAAAACACTACTACAAAAATGACCTATTACAGCGGTTTTTTTTTGCCAATTACAGCGGTTTTAGCCGGTGTAATAGGCACCGCTATAATTTGTTAAGGCCAATTACAGCGGTTAAAAATCACTGTAATAGATACCTATTACAGCGGTTATTTTTATAACCGCTGTAATAGGTATAGCCTATTACAGCGGTTATTCAAATAACCGCTGTTAAAAAAAAAACAATTTTTTTTTCCGGGTCCTATTACAGCGGTTGTGGAAAAAACCGCTGTAATAGGCTACTATTACAGCGGTTTTTTCCATAACCGCTATAATAGATAATGTATTTTTTTTTTAATTTTATTTTTGCGTTTGTAATTTGACCGTGTCGGAATGACACGAAATTCACACGGTCATAGCGAAACAGCATTCCAAATAAAACACAAGTCCTAGCCTTGCGATCTCATGATTTTAGCTATCTGAGATCATTTAAGGCCTCAAATTTGCATTTTATTACAAAAATACCCTATTTTCGTAATAAAACGCAAATTTGAGGCCTTAAACAATCTCAAATGGCTAAAATCCCGAGATCGCATGACAAAGTCATGCGTTTTGTTTAGAATACTGTTTCTCTATGACTATGCAAATTTTGTGTCATTCCGATACCGCAAAATATTTTCGTAAATACACAAATATACATACACCCATCAACATATACACAAATATACATACACCCATCCACACATACACAAATATACATACATACATCCATCCACACATACACGAATATACATACATCCATGAACATATACACAAATATACATACACCCATCAACATATACACAAATATACATACACCCATCAACATATACACAAATATACATACATCCATCCACACATACACAAATATACATACACCCATGAACATATACGCAAATACACATACACCTATCAATATATACACAAATATACATGCACCCATCCACATATACACAAATATACATACACCCATCAAATATACGCAAATATACACAAACTCATACACCCGCACATACACAAATATACACATATACACAAAATAAATACACCCACACACACACAAATATACATATACCCACACATATACACATATACAAATATACATATATATATAGAGGGAAAGAGAGAGAAAGAGAAGAAGCTTACGATCGTGGCGGCGGCGGCGGTGGCGGTGGCGGTAAGTGATGGCGGCGGTGGCGCCGGTAAGTGGTGGTGGTGGTGGCTGCAGAGACGATGGTGCCGAGCTTTTGGGGGGGATAGAGAGAGAGAGAGAGACCGAGAGTAGAGGGAGAGAGAAGCTGAAATGAGTTTTAAATTTTGAGAGTGGGAGAGAGATGTGGGAAGATAAAAGTGTTTCAAATTTTTTCGTTTTGGCCTATTACAGCGGTTCTTATAAAAACAGCTGTAATAGGGTATACCTATTACAACGGTTTTTAGAAAAATCGCTGTAATTGATTTTTTAATTTTTTTTTTGGTGACTGCCTTTTACAGCGGTTCAGAAGAGAACTTTTACAGCGGTTCAGAAGAGAACCGCTGTAAAAGGCCTATTACAACGGTTCTCTACAGAACCGCTGTAATAGGCCTGGCACCTATTACAACGGTTCATGAAAGAACTGCTGTAATAGGTGCCGCGTTTTACCTATTACAGCGGTTCTTTCACGAACCGCTGTAATAGCCCCCTCCGTTCAGCGGTTTTTCGAAAAATCGCTGTAATTGGGGCGCTGTAATACGCTCTTTTTGTAGTAGTGAAAGACACACAACTCTTAGAATTTCTACATTTAATTTTTAAAATTATAAATTGAATATTTTTTATATAATAGGACAAACTTGCATCAAAATTTATTTTCTATGTTTAAAAAAAGGTAACTAGTGTATCTTCTTCTTATTTTTCTCTTTTTTACTCTTAGATTATTGGTAAGGGCATATTTAGCTTATTAGGTGAAAAAATAGTGATAAAAGAGAAAAACAATGCAATGAAACTATGGACCCAATTTTAGTTATACTAACTTTAATTAACCTTTATCGAGGATATGGAATTTCAAGATCTGCCCAAGATCTTTCATCGAGATAAGAAAACAACATTAGGGTACAAAGAATTATTATTAAACATAAGCACATTATTAGACATAATTTAATGATAGATATATCTTTTTAAAGTTAAAAAGACACACGACTCTTAGAATTTCTACATTTAATTTTTAAAATTATAAATTGAATATTTTTTATATAATAGGACAAACTTGCATCGAAATTTATTTTCTATGTTTAAAAAAAGGTAACTAGTGTATCTTCTTCTTATTTTTCTCTTTTTTACTCTTAGATTATTGGTAAGGGCATATTTAGCTTATTAGGTAAAAAAATAGTGATAAAAGAGAAAAACAATGCAATGAAACGATGGACCCAATTTTAGTTATACTAACTTTAATTAACCTTTATCGAGGATATGGAATTTCAAGATCTGCCCAAGATCTTTCATCGAGATAAGGAAACAACTTTAGGGTACAAAGAATTATTATTAAATATAAGCACATTATTAGACATTATTTAATGATAGATATATCTGTTTAAAGTTAAAAAGACATACGACTCTTGACATTAAAGGACACGACGCCTTTTGACATTAAAGGTAACCAGTGTATCTTCTTCTTATTTTTCTCTTTTTTACTCTTAGATTATTGGTAAGGGCGTATTTAGCTTATTAGGTAAAAAAATAGTGATAAAAGAGAAAAACAATGTAATGAAACGATGGACCCAATTTTAGACTAACTTTAATTAACCTTTATCGAGGATATGGTATTTCAAGATCTGCCCAAGATCTTTCATCGAGATAAGGAAATAATTTTAGGGTACAAAGAATTATTATTAAACATAAGCACATTATTAGACATTATTTAATGATAGATATATCTTTTTAAAGTTAAAAAGACACACGACTCTTGACATTAAAGGACACGACGCCTCTTAACATTAAAGGACACGAAGTCTCTTGACATTAAAATGAGCACAGTCACACGGCTCTTGACATTAAAGGACATGGCGGCTGAGTAAAAAATGTCTGCTTAGTAAAACCAAAAATGTCTTCTCTTCCATATATATATATATAGATATATATAATCCCATTTTTTGCCATCACTCACCACTCCTATCGGAAAACCAAAAATTATTTTCATTTTCATCATCAAACTACGATGGAAACTGGGCAAAACAGTGAATTATTATCTGATTATAGTAGTGATTGGAATTTTCAACCCAAATTTTCCATCTGTGAAACTGTATTTGATGACCCATTTTATTCATCTTTCAGTCCGCCACATAAACCTACTTTTAACATTCCAGGTAATTAAATCTGAACTTTTTTAAAAATATTATTATTTTCAATATATGCAATATATTGTTGCATTTTCTTTTTCTTTTTGTATTTAATTTCAGAACTATTGTGGGGCAACTCTGGGAATGAAGTGAGAACAGGATTTGAAGATCAACTAAACCAGCAGCAGTTGCTATTTGATAAATCTACCAATAACGCGACAATGGTGACATTTGATGAGAATTTACATGTAAATGAAGAGAAGAAAATAGTTAAAAGATCAAGGGAAGTAATGAAAACGTTGTCGAGGAAAATGAATTCCCAGTATTTTTACATGCCAATAATACAAGCAGCAAAAGAATTGAATGTAGGGTTAACCCTTTTGAAGGAAAGGTACAGGGAATTGGGAATTAGGAGATGGCCTCATAGAAAACTCATGAGCCTTCAAACCCTAATCAAGAATGTCCAGGGATTGGAAAAAGAGAAAGGAGATGAGAAGTTGAGAGAGTTGCAGAAATTGGAACAAGAGATGAAATTAATGGAAGAGATTCCAGATATGCAATTGGAGGAAAAAACAAAGAGGCTAAGGATGAAATTTTTTCAGCTTAATTACAAGAAAAGAAAGCTTGAGAAGAAAACTAGTTCACTTTAACACCCACCATCAAATAAAAATTATAGAAAAATCAATAATGATTACCTACCATTGGTCATTGTAATGATTAACTTTAAGACCCACCAATCAATGTTGATACGGTATTTATAGGGATGTAAATGAGTCGAGTGGAGCCGAACAAGTTGTTGTTCAAGCTTATAAAATTTGTGTTTGATTTTGATTTGATTGTTAATCGAGCCGATCTCAATTATCGAATAGCTTGATTTGTATTTCAACCTTATCTATTTATATTAATAGTACTAAATAATATATATTTATTTCTAGTTAGTATTACACTTACTATCAAGTGTACTATATGATTATCAAATTGATATCCTTCAGGATAAATGGGCACTTATGCCCTAAACCCTAAACTCAAAACCCTAAGCCCTAAACTCTAATAGAAAAATATTTTTTCTCTGAGGTGAAACACATCCCAAGGTCACACGGGGGCACGTTTTAAACTTAGAAAATTTTTGAAAAAAAAAATGGTTTTAATTGACAGATTACAACTTCAAATTAGGCGTGCCCACGCTTTATTCAAAATTGCAATCTGTCTAGTTGTGCACTAGGCTCATAATTCATGACTTAAAATTAGACGTGCCCACGCTCAATTATAAGTCACACTCTGAATTAAGCACACTTCACCCCTTAGAAAATTTTGGAAAAAAATAATTTAATTAATTAAAAAATAAAATAAATATATATATATATATATATATATAATTTCAGCAATCTTATTTCCTTTCTTCTTCCCCCCTTTCTTCCCGAAGCCCTAATTCTTCAATTTTTTTCCAGCAAACTCACACAAACTTAAACATCACACAAATTCCAACCACCATTGAAACTTCTTCAAACATCATCTCATCCACCATGGGGAGAAAGCCACCACCGGTGGCCATCAACCGAGATCCGACGCCAATGCTACAACTACCAACCTGATTCGTCTCAACCAAACACGCCGCCTCTGCCACACCGCCGAAACCGGCGGCAAAATCAACAGCCGCCGAGGCAACCGCTCCAAACCCGACGCCACCGCGAGTCCCACCACGCATGTTCGCCGCCGATCAGCGTCCTAATTCGCCGCGATGAGCTCACAAACAGCCGCCTCTTTTACCAACTCCGACCGTCGCCCCACCGGATCTCGACGCCGTGACACCACCACCAATCAGATCTGAAGATCGAGGAGGTCCGCCACCGTCAGCCACCTCCTCCACTACAACAGACCCCGCCTTCTCCTCAAAATTCGCAGCCACCACGCGCTGCTCGTCCAATCGCCGGCCTATATTTCAGATCCAGCAGAGGCGACGCAACCGCGAGTCCTCTGCCCACTCCCGCCGCTGGTCATCGTCGCAAACGTCACCACCAAGACCCGACTGCCGCCTACTCAAAACGCCAACCAGATCTGAAAACGCGCCGCTGTTCCGCCGGTCAACCACCAGATCCCGCCGCGATTCATCCATCAACGTCCAGTTTTGTACGGCCTGTCACCATCGTAAGGCCACCCTCATCTTCACCATACGAAACTGTCACTACACCAGCTCCGGCGACACAACTGCAAACTCGCTAGCAACAGTCGCTGAACCACTGCCAGCAGCTGCCAATTTCGGGTCTTCTCGGATGAATTTTTTCGGATCCATATTCCACAGTCCGGATTGAACTCGCGGGTTCACACGTCTACGTTCAGGGGAGTCCCGTTCCTTTATCTCTTTTTATTCCTCTTGCGTGGTTTATATTTATACATTGAGGATAATGCATGAAATAAGTGTGGGGGAGGGGTAAAATCCTTATGTGTGTATAATTCTCTTAGTGTGCAACGAGTTAAGTTAGTGTAAATTTTTTTCAAAATATCAATTCTTTTGATTTGAGAAATTTGATGAAATTTATGAGAGAAGTCAAGCATGCTTATACCGTTATAGTTGTTGAAGTACATGCTTCTTTGAGAAATTTACGGAAGTTTGTAATCTAGCATAATTGTGTATGTGATATTTGACTCGCAGAAATTCGTTGATATTTTCTTAGGTTTAAATTTTGGTGAATTAAATTGATGATGAGTTGAAAATATGAGTATTAAGACCCTATGAAGTAATTTGTGCTTGAAATGTGTATGATATAACCTCTTGTAGCGCCTGGGGCTAACTACACTGAAGGGATTAAGCCTGAGGAGTTTTCAAGCTTGGTAACCTAAGGCCAACTGGTCTGGGATCTATCGGCCCAAACCTGCTACCGTGTTAGTATCCTGATAGGGCTATAAAGAGGGTATCGAATATTAAATGATAAATGATGAACTTGTTGAGTAACAGGGTGCATTCATGACCAATGTTTGTATTCGCGTCAAAAGACAAGTAATTGCTTAAAGTAAATAAAAATATGATATTGGTGCTAAATTGGTTATAAAATGCTTGAGGAGATAGAAATGGATGATGCGAGTTGAATGTTGTATACGCGATATTGTAGTTATGGATTTTTGTGAATTTTTGGAGAGTATGTATGGATACGAAAGTGATAGTTGAGGCATGATGGATATCTTTAAAGAATTTTGTTAAAAAATTTTTGATGATAAGGGTTGATGTTTGGAAAATAAGTTTCTTTCACTTGCTTGTTGTACACTGAGAGATTGATTTTGTGGGTATATCGTCTACAAACCCTCACGAGACACAACTCGTCCACTAGGGTAACCTAAGGGTTTAAAGGCTTGTTGCATACACTAAATGCAATCGTGATACCTACGAAAGTGGTTAGTTTTAGTCATTTTTATTTTTCTTTATTATTGAGTCGTTTGTCTTTGCACGAGGACGTGCAAGAGTTAAAGTGTGGGGGAATTTGTTAGTGTGCATTTTATGCATATTTTACATATATTTCTTTTATTCTTTTATTAGTATTTGAGTTTAAATTATAGATATTTATTATGATTTTTATTTTGATAGGTGAAATTTAGAAAGAAGAAGAAAAATGAAGAAAAAGATGGAGAAAAGGAAGAAAAAGAAGAAGACACATGAAGTTGTATGAGTCTTCCTATTTTGTAGGAGCTTTCCTATTTCTTTTAGAAATCTTATTAATATTTTATTCTAATAAGTAATTAGGATGAATGTAAGAAGATTTTCTCGTGAGTATGTGTGCGGAGTTGATTCATTTATGAACTTCATAGAGGAACATTTGGGGAAAGAATAACACCTACTCTGGTGATGTTTCCAGCATCAAAATGGTGCTTTTTCGGTATTTGTTCAGGTGCTGAAATAGTATTATAGTGCTGAAAATAGAATATTGTTGAAAATTCGTGTTTTATTATTATTATTATTATTTTTTATTTTTTTTTGCTTTATGAATTTCAAAAGTATGATGTTATATAAGATGGTGTTGTAAATTTTTTTTCCTTACAACATTATAGGTAGAAATGGAAAAGCGCAGGATTGATGCTGAAACAAGAGGCGAGGCTGTGGACGTTGATAAAATTGTTGATGACGTTCTTAGGAAAAGGTCATCGTATATAGTAGGATTAGGTTATGGTCCTAAACCAAACAAATCAAGTTCTGGCATGAGGATAGTACATGAAACTTTAAAAGAAAAAGATAGGGAATGTGCGGAACTTAGGGAAGAACGTGCTGCACTTATGGAAGAAATGAATGCTATGAAATCAACTCTTGCCGAACACACCCGTCTTTTTGAGAAGTTGGTTCAGTCTCAAAATCTAAGTAGCTCATGGTAAAGTAAGCAATACCCCATTTGGTTTTGATGTTTTTAAATTTTAAATGACTCTCATTGAATCATATCGCACTTCCGTTGTGCATATTCAAGGATGGTGACTGAGGGCGAAAGAGCAAATGATGCTACATGTCCGTTTTGATTTTAGTTTATTTTATTAGTACTAATCAATGTTAGTTATGCATAGTGACATAATATTTTTTTTAATATTTAGAATTCTGGTTTATTTTTTTTAAAGACATGGTACTTGTTAATTAGCTTCTGATGTATTACTTTGATGAATGATTTGTTATTATTTGAATGATTTCAAGAATATTTTGGACTTTTCTATTTATTAATTGAACGTATGAAAATTAAAAATATAATATAAAAAATTATATAAAATTTTACAATAAATATTCCAAATATTATCTACAATTTAAATAAATCATTGCAGATACTGGTATGTATATTATAGATTAAACGAGACAATGCGCAACAATTTTTTCGTTGCCTAAAACTTGAAAAAATTGGTAAACTAGATGTTCTTTAGGCACGAAATATTTTGTTGCATAAGTTGTAGATTTGGCAACGAATTATGTTGTTGCAGAAATCAGAGCTTCTGCAACAAAGTATCCCGTTGTTGAACCTAGAGAATATGCGACGAATTATTTCGTTGTAGAAAACGGAAATTTTGCAACAAAATATTTAGTTGCGGAAATCAAGCACTTCGCAACAAAATAATTTTGTTGCGAAACCTGACCATTTGGCAACGATATATTTCATTGCCAATCCTAATAAATATTGTGTAGAATATTTGATAATTGGCAACGAAATGTTATTTTGTGCAACGAAATGTATATACGTTTAAGCACGGTTATAATTGTTGCCAATAGTATATGTTTTGGCAACGAACAAAATAATGTACTCTATTGTACACATATAGGCAACGAAATTCATTTTTCGTTGCCAAGAACTTTTAGCAACGTGGATAGCGCAACAAAGCTCGCAACGAAATATTTTCGTTGGGGATAGCTTTAGCAACGAAAATTCCAATTTTTTGCAACGAAATATTTCGCTGCTGAAAACAAAATTCCTTGTAGTGGCAACTACAGAACCATACTAATCTTGTTTGTTTACTACATCCATTTCAATAAGTAGAAATCAAATGAGTCGCGCCTCCATAAATACATATCATTAACCAACATTTGCCAATTTTATTCCATGACGTCCTTTGTAAAACACATCTCAATTTTGATAAATATAATTAAATAACATAGGATGACTGGTGGAAAATATGGCTTTGTATCATCTTCTCAGCTGATGGCTTGAACAATGAAATGACTTTGAAGATAATTTATAATTTATTCATAGAAGCATTTCCATATAGATTTTTTTATTAAGAATGCAAATGTCTTTTATTCATATTTATAGTACATATTAATTATTAATCATTTTTATCTAAATTAGGCAATTTTTTAATAAACACGAATGAATCACGTGCAACACACGTTTTCTTTACTAGTATAGAAAAAATAGCGAAGTAGAATAAGATGTTAAACGGCCCAAAAAAAAATGGAAAAAGGAAAAAAGAGAGAAGAAAAATAATAGTAATGAGAAGTTTATGTGCAAGCGGATGAAATGAAAGCTGCACTGCCTGGACAGCAGTAATGGAAAGGACAAAATCGAACTAGTTCGAGTCTTCGAGATAATCTTGGAAGGGTGATGATTAAATAAAACAAAAAGAAAGCCAGCTGGAACGAGCCATTGTTTTTTTTTTCTTAGGTATTTTCATGTGCCAAGTATTAAAATTAATTTCTTGAAGTATTGTTAGGAGGAAATATTTTAATTAAAATTTTCAATATATACAAGGTGTTGAATTCACTTAGTACTCGACAAGTATAATCAATTTTTTTAAAAAAATTATTTGTAACTTTTTTTGTATTTTGGATTTTGTGTCTCACATGTACGTTACATGTTTTAGAAATTCAACTGAAATATATTTAAGGAATTATTGTGCATATTCGATTTTCGTGCTTGATAATAAGAGATCAGATACTAAGTTAAAATAGTGGTTGAGACTGAGTGTAGTGAGTGCTTGAACTGCGTAATTGACATCAACATTTTATTTATAACAACATTGTGTATACATACGTATAAAATAACTTACAAAACTCTAATCAAGTTGATAGCATCAGAATTTTTCTTCCAAAACTTCCTACTTTTATCTATTTTATTTCATATTTTTTAATTATTTTATATTTAATTCTCATTTTTCCCCTAAACGGTTAACCTTAACCCACATTTTCCTTTTCATTATCCCACTCTCCTAGCTCAATCCCCTCTACCTTCGATCCACCTTCTGTGTTGCCAAGGACGGATTTAGGGGGGTGAGATTTCAATTTTTTTTTTATATAGAATTTGTATGTATATATGGTTTGGCCCCCCCAAAAAACAACTATATATATATTTGCGTTGCGCATAATTAAAATTTGGTTTAATTAAAAACGACTATAAAACGACTATAGAATTTGTTTTATTTAAATTTGTTTTAATTATAAACGACTATAAAAAAATGAGAAAAAAGAAATTGAATTGTAAATAATTCATTTTACCTTTTTTTAAATAAAAAATTCTATTCTACACTTATTAGCATTAGAATTAACAAACACTTCTCCTAAAACATATTAGAAGGATTTTTGAGAAGGAAAAATAAAACACCGCTACCCCGACTTTCTAAAAATCCAACGATGTCGCGCCATCCTCTGCAAATCCAACGTTGTCACCTCCTCCTCCACCATTTGAAATCTCGTTGTTCATCTCCTCTCGCCGTTGCTGCCAGCTACCGACTTTTAATTGTTGCAGATGGTTGGTAGGTAGTTTTGGAGAATTTTTTTTTTGCAAAAGTAAAAAAAAAAAAAGAGCTCCACGGACTTTAATAGGACTATTTGAGTGCATTCGATGTGTGACAAATAAAATATTTGAGGGATTATTTTAGTGCTATTTGGCTTATACTTTTTATTTATTTATTTTGTAATCATATATCATCACCATGTGTCTTTAACAAAATCTATTTCAAGAAATTAAATTTATAATATTAGTATTATTTTTTAGCATATTTATGCATAGATCATTAGTTCATGTATCTTCCTACTTTGATAAAACATTGCATTTTTGTGCTTCGCACAAGTAGATTCATTTTTTTTATCCTATAAGAGTTTCTAATAACGTAGAATATATATTACTATTCATATTTCTACATGCACTAACACTGAATACATTATTTATCATGAGATTATCAAGATAAAATAAATGCAGACAACAGATTACATATGAATACTCATGTCTAAAAGTATTTTTGTAAATAAAAATAAAGAATGCATCATATTTTCACTCAATTCACTTATTTGATTTTATTTTCAAGTACAAATTTGCATTTATTGTTATTAATCACTTTCATTTACATAAGAACTTCTAAATTTACATGAGCAGAAAAATAAAAAAACTTCTACATATCAGATGATTCACTTGTGCAAACATGTTGTAAATTTAACTTATCTATCCTCATATACATCGATTTTGGGTTTGATCAAATTGAATTTGAGTTAGAAATTCCATTTTGAATGCACCATTATTTGGTGTGATTTAAATTGCTAAATTTATTCTTGCTAATTTTTATGATTGACTATTTATCGTCTATTAAAATCATAAATTAAAAAATGAAAAAAAATGATCGTATATAAAAAAGTAATTAGAAATGGGGACGTCCATCTTATAAATTTGATGGATTTAAATTTTCACGAGGGACATTTTTGTCCATTTAAAGTAATTAAATGAGTCAAGTATGAACCTGTAAAAGCTTACTCGGGTCCACTCCAAATACAAATTTACACAGTTTGGGCCCCTTGGACTTGGAGAATTTTAAAAAAATAATACAAAATTAAATAAAAATTAAGAAAATAATACACAAAAAAATTGGTATCAGAAAATAGCACGTTCCGCGCTTGGGCAGTGCGGAATCGGGCCGAGCACGGAATCTGCCCGATTCCACGCTGCTCGAGCACGGAATGTAGAATATCTTTTTTTTTTTTTAATTTTGGGTCATTCCGCGCTCTGGCAGCGCGGAATGAGTATTTTTTTTTTAAACTTTTAATTTTTTTATTATTATATATATATATTAATTAAATCATATTTTTTTCTTTATTTTCAGCTCATTTTTCTCCTTTTTTCGTGCATTTTTGAGTTTCGACTTGAACATATAAATTGTAGACTTTCATATAGACTTTGTAACCACACAAAAATGAACTCATTCCAATACCCGAGTGAAGAAATATGACAAGTAAAAAATGACACATTAGAGCAATTTTTTAAAGAAAATAATAACATCGTCTATGTTTCGGGCTCATTTTTATCCCTTTTTCGTTCATTTTTTAGTTTTGACTTGAACACATAAATTGTAGATTTTCATATAAATTTTGTAACCACACAAGAATGGACTCATTCCGATATCTGAGTGAAGGAATATGACAAGTAAAAAAGGACACATACATACGGATTTTTCAGAAAAAAACATTTTTTCGTTATCTTCGTGATGATTTTTCAACGTCTTCTGTACATTTTCAGGCCTCAACTTCAACACAAAAAATGTAGATTGACTCACAAAGTTTGTAATGGTATGAGAATTGATTCATTTCGATATCCGAGTGAAAAAATACAATATGTTAAAATGGAATGGATTTTTTCAAAAAAAATATTTTTTCGTCATTTTCAAAATAATTTTTCGACCTTTTTTGTACATTTTCAGGCTTCGACTTCAACACAAAAAATGTAGATTGGCTCACAAAGTTTGTAACAGTATAAGAATTAATTCATTTCGATATTCGAGTAAAAAAATACAATATGTTAAAACGGAAAGGATTTTTCGAAAAAAAATATTTTTTCATCATCTTCGGGATGATTTTTCGACATTTTTTGTACATTTTCAGGCTTCGACTTCAACATTATAAATGTAGATTAACTCACAAACTTTGTAGTGGTGTAAGAATTGATTCATTTCGATATCCGGATGAAAATATACAATATGTTAAAAAAGACATATATATACGAATCTTTTGGAAAAAAAAGTAATTTTTTGTCATCTTCGAGATAATTTTTCTACATTTTTTGTACATTTTCGGGCTTCAACTTCAACACAAAAAATGTAGATTGACTCACAAAGTTTGTAACGGTGCAAGAATTGATTTATTTCGATATTCAGGTTTAAAAATACAACATGTTTAAAAATGTTTTTATTAAATTTAATGTATTTTTTCATCCGAATATCGAAATGAATCAATTCTTACACCGTTAGAAAGTTTGTGAGTCAATCTACATTTTTAGTGTTGAAGTCGAAGCCCAAAAATGTACAGAAAATGTAGAAAAATCATCCCGAAGATGACCAAAAATTATTTATTTCCAAAAAATTCGTATATATATGTCTTTTTTAACATATTGTATATATTTATCCGAATATCAAAATGAATCATTTCTTACACTATTATAAAGTTTGTGAGTTAATCTACATTTTTAGTGTTGAAGTCGAAGGCTGAAAATTACAAAAAATGTCGAAAAATTATCCCCAAGATGATGCAAAAATATTTTTTTTCCGAAAAATCTGTTCCTTTTTAACATATTGTATTTTTTTCACTCGAATACCGAAATGAATCAATTCTAATACTGTTACAAACTTTGTGAGTCAATTTACATTTTTTGTGTTGAAGTCGAACCCTGAAAATGTACAAAAAAGGTCGAAAAATCATTTCGAAGATGACGAAAAAATATTTTTTTTGAAAAAATCCATTCCATTTTAACATGTTGTATTTTTTTACTCGGATATCGAAATGAATCAATTCTCATACCGTTACAAACTTTGTGAGTCAATCTACATTTTTTATGTTGAAGTCGAAGCCTGAAAATGTACAAAAAATGTTGAAAAATCATCATGAAGATAACGAAAAAATATTTTTTTCTGAAAAATCCGTATATGGGTGTCCGTTTTTACTTGTCATATTCCTTCACTCAGGTATAGGAATGAGTCCATTCTTGTGTGGTTACAAAGTTTATATAAAAATCTACAATTTATATGTTCAAATCAAAACTAAAAAATGAATGAAAAAGGGAGAAAAATGAGTCCGAAACATAGACAACGTTATTATTTTCTTTAAAAAATTATTCTAATGTGTCCTTTTTTACTTGTCATATTTCTTCACTCGGGTATCGGAATGAGTCCATTTTTGTGTGGTTACAAAGCCCATATGAAAGTCTACAATTTATATATTCAAGTCGAGACTCAAAAATGCACGAAAAAAGGAGAAAAACGAGTGGGAAATAGAGAAAAAAACATGATTTAATTAATATATATATATAATAAAAAAAAATTTTTTTGCCCGTTCCGCGCTTGGGCATCTCGGAATGGGCAAAAAGTTTTTTTAAAAAAATAAATATCCCCATTCCGCGCTGCCCTAGCGTGGAATGTGCTATTTTTTGATTCCAATTTTTGTGTGTATTATTTTCTTAATTTTGATTTAATTTTGTATTATTTTTTTAAAATTCTCCTTGGGCGTGGGTTGGCATCCGCTATTGAGTGTTACGTGTTTGATGAAATTACCAGCAGAAATCTGACATGTGGAATGAGAGCATTAGGAGACTGAGGTAGAGGAATCTCTTACTGCTACCACTTATATTAGAGCATTCAATTTGAAACACTCTTTTGATGGTAAAAGAAGGAGACATTGTGTATGATGTTTCAGCTGTATAATGTAAAACACCATAAATGTGATGACACAATAGTTAAGTTGTTCGTATAGCCAAGAATCTTGAGCGTTTGTCGATTTCACCAATATTTCAAGACTTCTTAACGTTGATTTAGTTTCCATAATGGGCCAGAAAATTGTTTCTTGCAAACAATTATTTTTATGTGAAGATGCAATTGACTATCACTCTAGGATAACAATATAGGATACAGTATGGTGAAAATGTGGAGTCTGTAGCAAATTACCTCACCCGTGTTTGATAAAGTGCATTTGATTAAACTGATTCACAGAAAGACGATAGTCCAAATTCTAGCAAGGTAAGGAAGTCTTGCATGCTCATGGGAAAAGATAAAACAACTAACCACAGTCTGACAGAACTCACATTTATTTATCGAGGGTGTAGCAGTGTAACAGTCATTTCATTTGTTGAACCTGCTGCATTAGAGCTACCTGAAGTTTCAGCGTTTAATATATCTCTTCCCGTGAAAAAACCAGGCTGTTTAGCTTGAGGCAATAACACGTCTTCATTGGCAAGCATCAGAACCACTGAAGACATACTTGGCCTATCTTCTGGGCATTGCTGAACGCATAAAAGACCAATGTGGATTGATCTTGCTACTTCTGATAAGTAGCGTGAGTTTCCAAGACAAGAATCGACCAATTCCGATGATTTTTCTTCTCTATAAAGCAACCATGCCTGTTCTAATTGAACTCATATTCAGGCATTGTTTTAATCCAGATGCTATAAGGATTACTTTCAGCTTGCATTTGGATTGGAGGATTTAAGAGGTAAGGATTTTAAATCCATAATAACAAATCGATTGTTTCTTCAGGGGTTGTTTTTTTTACAGTACACTCAACATTGGAGTCGATCGAAATCCTTAATTCCAAATCTTTCCCTCATATCCAAATCCTTCAATCCAAACACAACCCAATTTAGGATATAGAACCAAAGTTTCTCCAGGATGCAACACTTACATGGCCAAGAAGGTTGAGGAGGTGATCTCTATGAGAAAACCCTCTGTTTCTCTTGCCGCTGACAATTTCAAGCACTAGAACACCAAAACTAAAGACATCTGATTTCACTGAGAACATACCATCTACTGCGTATTCTGGGGACATATAGCCACTGCATTTGCAAACATTGAGCACGAAATTAAATTACAACAAGTGGAAGTTGCTTGTAATTTATCATTGTATAAATAATCTTACTATGTTCCTACGATTCGGCTTGTGTTGGCTCCGGTCTCATTCCCGCCAAAACTTCTAGCCAGTCCAAAGTCTGATATCTTTGGGTTCATATCAGAATCTAGTAATATATTGCTGGCTTTGAGGTCTCTGTGGATAATTCGGAGACGGGAATCTTGATGAAGATACATAAGGCCACGAGCAATACCATTAATAATGTGGAAGCGTTTAGGCCAATCTAACAATGTGCTTTTCACTGGATCTGCTAAATAAGGGAGGACATGTGTCATTTCTTTTTGTTGAAAATTGTCAATCAAATTTCTATTAGCAGACAATATTTCTGAATTTGGTGTGAAAAGTATTTTGAAAATCTGTTTTATTGTTTGTTATTTTTACTCATATAAAATGTAGTAGCTGAGTTGATTCGCAGCCTTACCAAACAGAATCAAGTCCAGACTTTTGTTGGTCATGTATTCATAAACCAATATGTTTTCTTCTCGTTGAATGCAGCATCCTAGAAGCTTCACTAGATTTCGGTGCTGGAGTTTCGCGATACAGATTACTTCATTCTTCAACTCTTCCACTCCTTGAAGGGAAGTTCTTGATAGACGTTTCACAGCAACTTCCTGTCCGTCTTCTAGCAGGCCCTAGTATCAGTATCTACCCATGTTACAGGTAATTTTTCTGAACCCAATATAATTCTTACATAATGTATTTTTAAAAAATCATCATTTCTCCACTGTTTACATGTTACTTAGCTTCATGTAAGTGCCTTTATTTACTCTGAGGAGTTATTGTACTTGCAATACAATGCAAATGGATGAAAATTACTACAAAAAGGTTATTTCTGCTAACTTACTTTAGTCGTATTTGGTACTGGATTTGATTGAGGATCAAGAAATATACAAGTAATCAAGCTTGAGCTAATACTGTATAGATCTTTACCTTATAAACAGGTCCGAACCCACCCTCTCCAAGCTTTTTGTTGATTGAAAAATTATCAGTAGCTTTAGTGATTGTGTTTAAGTCAAACTGTGGTAGCTCGTTATGATCATTCCCATATTCGAGGTTTAGCCCTCCTGCAACATGAGCAATGTAGAGGATATATTCACTGTGGTAGATAAAAGACGAGGAAGTAATAATTTGCACTGCACAAGATAACGCTCTTGCTTACCTCTTTTTCTCAGCTGATGAACAATCTTTTTCCTTCTCTGAGAACACAACATCAGGCTCACGCCTATCAGGACAATGCCCATTACTAGTGACAAACTCACTATAAGAATTTCTGGTCTCCTTCCTTTTGAGTCTGCAGATGTTTTTTATTCATAAAGAAAAAAAGAAAGATAGGAAAAAACAACGTTATTATTTTGGTATTATCATGACTTGAAAAACAGTGTTAAGAAAATAATAAAAAACGTTCCAATACAAACACCCCATTTTTGTTGTAAATGAGTTATTATTACCTAATTCAGAAGAAGCCATCCTAATGTAGATATCTTGTCCTTCTGCAAATACCTCTTTGATGTCAACAAGGTCAGCAAACCAAAGTAGGCATCCATTTCCCCCTCTGCTTATATCTAGACTAGAATAGGCCATACATGAGCAGTTCTCTAAGCATAATACCTTGCATTCTTGAAGACTCATACTCTTGTTATACCAAGAACTTCTCGTATCAGGCAATTTAATACTGGGATACTTCAAAAATACATCACCATTTTGGCAATTCAAGGGTATCCTCCGGACGCACCCGTTTGACCAGTCTGCCCTATCCCAACCTTGTGGATCTTTTGGTAGAAATTTATTTAAGCATCCACAAACAGTAGAATCTGCAATATTACAACTACTATATGCACCACACAATTTGTAAATATCACAATCATCTGTTGGTGAAGAGTGGTAAACGACCCAACTTTGGGTTCTCTCAACCCAACCCAACCTCTGTGCAACACCATTCTGACTCAATGTCTTCCTTGAAATAACTGATTTGTTGACAAGCTCATATTCATAGTACACCTCATTCTTGTTTATAACTAATCTGAATGTATAAATAGGATTGTTTTGCAAGTTTGGTTTCCCACCAAAGTAGAGACCATTCCACGGTCCGGTTCTAAACTGCGTAACTGCACCCTTTTTCAAGACATTTTGTGGATAACCAGAAGGATCACAATGATATGTAAAGTCACCCAATGATGGATCATCATTGCTCTTCCAAGATGAGAGGTAAACCTCTCGACCAGTCGTATAGTCCCACCCAAACTTCATCCCTGGTAAAAGTGTGTCGCTTGGATAATTAAAACTCTGCCACACGAAATTTTTTGGGTTGTCATCGTTTGCATCTTTCAAGACAAGGTTTCCTGAATCAAGTAATTGTGCAACTGGAATTTCCACAGTGGTTGATGTGTTAGTAGACCAAATAATATCATTAGCTTCATTTAGAATAACTAGAATTCCTGGTTTGATGACTTTCAATACACCTGATGTATTTGTTAGTGGAGTTTCTCTGTTGGCAACCCATACCACAGTCCTTACTGTTACTTTCTTGTACCATATTCCCACATAACGATTCTTCGAATTTCCTGGGCTGAAAAATCCCAGTTCAAAATTCCCACCAGACGAAAGCATAGTCTCATTATCTCCCAAATCCTGAGTGCTATTTATGGTATCCATTGCAAAGGATATTCGCTGGGTGGAGAATAAGGAGGTTATAATAAGTAGAAGAAAATGGTATTCATTGAATATGGTTTTCATGGTTTCCCTTCCTTTTCTCCTTTCAAAATTCGATATGCGGATAGGTTGACGATAAATAGATGCTTAATACAGAACAGTTGCATATATGTATTCCTTCAACTTTCAATATTAAAACAACAAATAGCAAACTCACAGGGAATGCAAAAACTTTGGAGTGTATCTTTCCAACATTTGAAGTATTAAGTTGACTGGAGTCTGTCTGAAACTGAATGCACCTTAGTTTCTTGACTTGGCCTATTGCTTGTGAACTTGTAATGATAAAATTATTGCCCTTGAAAGCACGGCATATGATGGTGATTAGAAGTCCTATATATAAAATGGATTCAGCAACAAAAGTCAATCACGTGTTTGCGATTCGTACAAGTTCTTGGGTCCCATGATGATAATTCATTCTTTCTCACCCAGTGCATGCATGAGACGGTTAAATGAACCATTAGAAGAAAGTTTTAACATGACAACTTGTGTTGAATTGATCAGGATGAATGCTGATTGGGTCGTTACCACGGTGTCAGTTTCACCACTCCTAAATTTTCTAATAGTCAATACCATGGTTTGAATTTAATGGTGTATATATATATATATATATATATATATATGTCTTTTGTCCAATATATCAAGATATCTTTTGTAATGTTGTGGGATCTTCGAAAAGGATGTACTGCAACTAGTGTGGAAATTTCTCGTTCAATGAAAGATGATTTTTGCACAAGTTTAATTCCAAACTATGACATTTTAAAGATTGAACTATGGTTTTTACTTGAACACAAAGTGGAGCACAAAAAGAAGGGAAATAAAAAGGGAAGCCATAGAGAAATGTCTCAAATATGTGAATAGAATTAAGTTGAAAGTTAAAAGAGAATGCTCACCATATATATAGAAAAAAATAGCGAAATAGGATAAGATGTTAAAGGGCCCAAAAAAATGGAAAAAGAAGAAAGAGAGAAGAAAAATAAGGGTTCGTTTGGATGGACGTCTATTTTCAATTTCTTATTTTTCATAAATAAAGTAAGAGAAATTATTTTTAAAGAAATAGAAATATGAAAAAAGAAGTGTGTTTGGATGAGTCTTTTTTATAGAAAAAATTGTAATGATTAAGTGTGACGTGATATTTTTTTTTGTAAAAAAAAATCTTTTTTTGTAAGAAATTGGTATGGATAAGTTTTGTTTTTGCAAGAATATTTAACATATTTAAGCTAAACTCATCGATTAAGGCATCCAAAAATATGCAAATTGAATCTTATTTCGTAGCTTACATCATTTCAAATAAAGATATGAGATTATCTTGATGATTATATCAATATATTGACGGATAAAGTACTTTTAACTATTAGGTGGACTGTCTAATCATTAATAGTAAAATTCTGATTTTCTGAGAAAAATTTAATAGAAATATCAAGTAAATCTATTTTTCAAATAAATTTAAGATTTTTTTCTGAGAAATTGTGTGTAGTATTTTTTTGGGATATTTTTAAGAGATGTTAAATATGTGTATTTTTAATAAAAAAAATCTCTGAAAAATTAAAAAATGAGAAACAACATCCCATCCAATCAGCGCAATAGTAATGAGAAGTTTATGTACAACCGAATGAAATGAAAGCTGGACAGTAGTAACGGAAAGGACAAAATCGAACTAGTTCGAGTCTTCGAGATAATCTTGGAAGGGTGATGATTAAATAAAACAAAAAGAAAGCCAGCTGGACCGAGCCATTGTTTTTTTCTTAGGTATTTTCATGTGCCAAGTCTTAAAACTAATTTCTTGAAGTATTGTTAGGACGAAATATTTTATTTAAAATTTTCAGTATATATGAGGTGTTGAATTCACTTGGTACTCGACAAGTATAATCAATTTTTTTAAAAAAAAATTATTGTAACTTTTTTTGTATTTTGGATTTTGTATCTCACATGTACGTTACATGTTTTAGAAATTCAATTGAAATATATTTAAGGAATTATTGTACATATTCGATTTTCGTGCTTGATAATAAGAGATCAGATACTAAGTTAAAATAGTAGTTAAGACTGAGTGTAGTGAGTGCTTGGACTGCGTAACTGACATCAACATTTTATTTATAGCAACATTGTGTATACATAAGTATAAAATAACTTACAAAACTCTAATCAAGTTGATAGCATCAACTATTTTAGAATTAGGGAGGTTTACCTTTGAGGAAAAATCTTTGTTACTTTTTCCTCTTCAAAAGAGGGGCATCATATGTTGATAATATGTCCTTTAATTTAAGGATACTAGAAAGTATCACGTGCTAAGCGCACGTGGTGATTCGATAAAAGATTAAATTGAAGTAAATATATCTAGTTTATTGCCAAATTAATAACTGGTTAAGAATTGATTATTTGATAGTGTCTATTTTATACTTTTGGCCCCAAGCATGGCTGTAAATGAACCGAGCTCGATCCAAGCCTGATGAAATTTTCATGCTCAAGCTCGAGCTCGATTATACTTTTTTGAGCTCGAGCTCGAGCTCAAACTCGACGAGCCTAATTTTCTAGGGTTCGAGTTCAAGCTTGATGTAGATGAGCTGAGCTCGAGCTCGAGTTCGAGTTCGAAGTAAAAACTACTTATTACCTTTTTAGAAAATAAAATATTATAAATTCTGTTTTTTTGCTTATAACAATATGTTAATAAGATAGAGTATACATGATTCAGATAAATAATAAATAAATATCTTATATTCAATAAGTATTTGGAAAATAGAGGAGGGTGTCGTGAAAACATGATTTCATTAAATTATTTTATAGAAAAGTATATCATATCAACTAAAATATATAATCTTATAATTGTTGTTGTTGTTTTGCACGATTTATTATTGTGGAAAAACTCAACAATTTCCACAGTGGTTGATGTGTTAGTAGACCAAATAATATCATTAGCTTCATTTAGAAGAACTAGATTTCCTGGTTTGATGACTTTCAATACACCTGATGTATTTGTTAGTGGAATTTCTCTGTTGGCAACCCATACCACAGTTCTTACTGTTACTTTCTTGTACCATATTCCCACATAACGATTCTTCGAATTCCCTGGGCTGAAAAATCCCAGTTCAAAATTCCCACCAGACGAAAGCATAGTCTCACCATCTCCCAAAACTTGAGTGCTATTTATGGTATCCATTGCAAAGGACATTCGCTGGGTGGAGAATAAGGAGGTTATAATAAGAAGTAGAAGAAAATGGTATTCATTGAATATGGTTTTCATAGTTTCCCTTCCTTTTCTCCTTTGAAAATTCGATATGCGGATTAGCGGATAGGTTGACGATAACTAGATGCTTAATACAGAACAGTTGCATATATGTATTCCTTTAACTTTCAATATTGAAACAACAATCAGCAAACTCACAGGGAATGCAAAAACTTTAGAGTGTATCTTTCCATGGTGGTCCAACATTTGAAGTGTTAAGTTAACTGGAGCCTGCCTGAATGCACCTTAGTTTCTTGACTTGGACTTTTGCTTTCCCTTGTAAGCACGGCATATGATGGTGATAAGAAGTCCTATAACATGGATTCAACAATATGGTTGAAGTTGCTTCGTGAGTGCTGGGCATGAGACGCCTGTCATTTTCTTGGCTTGAGACAGTTCGAAAATGATTTCCAGAATCAGAGTATAATACTGATTTACTCCTAGACAGTTGGATTCATTCTCTCCGTCCATTTCCATGTATATGGACCGAGAATCATATAGCACTACAACCAAAAGTAAGGTTAGTGACAAGATTGGAAATGACAATGTTATTGTCATTAGATATATATAATGAGTGACAATAATTTTTGCTTTGTCACAAAAAGAATTTTGAGTGACAAGAATTTTTTTAAAGTTGTCACTATTGACAATTAGTAACACATGTATAGTGACAATACAAATAGAGTGACAACTATAATTGTTGTTACTAAGTTATCACTAAAGGTGTGTCAGTCATTAGTGACAACAAATTCCTTGTTACTAAATATCAAGAGTGACAACTTCTATACAAATCTTGTCACTATTAGACATGTAAAACCTATTCTTGTGACAAAACAAAAAAAACGTGTTACTAAAAATTTACAATTAGTGACAACTTTTACCTTGTCACTTGACATTTTGTCATTAATGTATTATTTTTTTATATTGTAGGCAAGACATCTAGATTTTTTGGTACAAATTCTACTTGAAAAATCACAAACTAGATAATACCACACCTACTGCACTGGCCAATTTAAAAATGGATATTGTCCTGGACCTGGAGTTTTAGATGAAATTTTAAATAGTATGTGCAAAAAGGTTTTCATGTTGTTATTTGTTGGTTTTGGCTTCTCTTTTTCCTTCCTATATATTACAATTAAGCATGTTGAATGACAAGTGATGCAACTACGAAGTTTCGGTCAAATATATTGTGAACATTATCCAGTGACATTAGTCCAAATATGTCGAATTGAGTTCACCCTTATAGTCACGGCATCAGGCTAGCAACACTGATCAGTTCTTGGGTCCCATGATGATAATTCTTTCTCTCCCAGTGCATGAGACGGTTAAATAAACCATTAGAAGAAAGTTTTAACATGACAGGTGATGTAACTACAAAGTTTCGCTCTCTGGTCCTATGACATGGTTATTTTAGGAATCAATGCGCATAAACGAATAAATGTGAATGAGAAGCAAGAAAAATAACGACATAGGATTTATGTGGTTAGGCCAAGAATGCCTATGTCCACGGTCTACACTACAGGTATTTTATTGATTGTATGATGAAGGATACATATTACAAGAGAAAAGTATGTATATAAACCCAGCCCTAAACAGTTCAAAACGTGTCTTTTTTGACCAAACTTGGTCAACACACCGCCGGAACGTCGCGGCGTTCACTCCTGAATGTAGCGGCGTTGATATCCAGGAGCCCCCAGCTGCGAACGCCGCGGTGGTTGGTGCTGGAACGCCACGGCGTTAGGTACTCTGTCCGCTATCGCCGCAGCGTTTTCCGCCAACGCCGCAGCGTTTTCCGCCAACGCCGCAGCGTTACCGTCCAGTACCGAATCTGCCTGTTTTTGTCCGTTTTCTTCCTTATACTTCGATCCGAACCGATCCTCTTCCAATCAGTCTACATATTCCATCAGGTTATTGACTAGAAACATATAATCATCTGATAAATAGAAACTAATTATTCCCTGGGACTATTTGACATTTCTGGTTCACCCTCTAAACTAATAAGTTTATCACTTCTCCCTTGAACTAACTGTGTGAATATATTGCACTTATGCCATTATTTATACATTTTCAATATCACTAGAAAATATCATGTGCTTGGCACGTGGTGATTTGATGAGAAGTTACATTGAAGTAAATATGCCTAATTTATTGGAAAATTAATCACTAGTTAAGAATTAATTATTCGGTAGTGCCTATCTTATACTTTTTATTTATTTGTTCTGTAATCATATATTATCACCATGTGTCTTTAACTAAATCTTATTTCAAGAAATTTAACTTTTGATAAAATAATAATAATATAATTTTTTAGCATGTTTATGCATCGATCATTAGTCCATGTATTTTTCCAGATTTGCCACTACATTGCATTTTTGTGCTTCACAGAAGCAGGTTCATTTTCTTTTATTCTATCAGTCTTTCTAATAATATAGAAAATAGAACACTTTTCATATTTCTACATGCAGTAACACTGAATACATTCTTTATCATGAGATTATAAAGATAAAATAAATGCAAACAACATATTACATATGAATACTTATATCTATTTTTTTTATTTTTTTTTTGTAACTAAAATAAAGAATGCATCATATTTTCACTCAATTTACTTATTTGATTTTATTTTTAAGTACAATTTTGTATTTGTGTTATTTTAATCACTTCATTTACATATGAACTTCTAAGTTTACACGATCTGAAAAATAAAAGAACTTCTACATATAAGATGATGATTCACTTGTGCAAGCATGTTGTAGATTTAACTTATCTATCTTCATATACTTCTATTTTGGATTTGACCAAACTGGATTTGAGCTAAAAGTTCCACTGCGAATGCCCCATTATTTGGTTTGATTTAAATTGTTTAATTTATTCTAGTTAATTTTTATAATTGATAATTTATCGTCATTTAAAATCAAAAATAAAGAAAGAAAGAAGATGATCATATATAAAAATAATTAAAAAGGGGCAAGTTCATCTTTTAAGTTTGATGGATTTAAATTTCCACATGGAGGGACATTATTATCCATTTAAATAAATTAAAAAGTAAGTGGAGTGTTGATATCAATTTTCTAAAATTGTAAACATCATATTACATAAAAACACTCGTGTTTGTGAATTCTTTTGAATTAAGTACAAAATATATCATATTCTCACACTAAAAGTACTTATATGATTTTATTCTTAAATATGATTTTTTTTATAATTGTTATCATGCTAATAACTTTGAGTACGTACAAAAAATTATTAAATGTTCTTGTATAAGAAAATGATTCATCCATATCCCAGAATATGCGTCTGTGTCTCACAATTATTACTTTGTTTTTATTTTTATGTCAGAATAAGGTATAATTTTTTAAATTATCTTTTTAATCTTCAAAGTAATGATCCGACACTATAACAATTTACTGCTACTTACCAAATACTAAAAATGTTTATAGAATTTAAGATTATCAAAATTAATAACCAACTTTTTATTTAAGTTGGAATATTGAGAGTGGGTGTAAAAAAATTCTTTTTCTTTTTTGGTGGTTGTGAGTAAAAATCTATTTTATTTATTGGTTAGTATTTTAGAGATAAAAGGAATATATTTGTTTTCTCATATTAAATAGTGTCCTATTACTAACATATTTTTTTTATCCATAATATAAGAGTTTTCAACTATTAAAACAATTTCAAATACTACTAAATAGTCTCCTACTCCTCAATGAATTCTTTACTTAATAAATTCAAAAAGTAATTAATTAATTATTAATAGTAAGGGTGGGTATGAAAGTCTTTTCATAACGGAACAAACAATTGAGTTATTCACACATTTATATAGGGACTAGTAAAGAGAACTTGCGTTACGTGATTCATCAAAATTTACTAAAATAATTGCAAAAATTAAATAAATATTAATATTAAATATGAATAAAAGACATAACATCCTTACATTGAAATGTTTCATATGGATAAGTTCTAAATTATCTTTAAAGGCAATTCGATTGTTCGAGCATGTACTTGAAGAGGATGCACACAACTTTCACTGCTTCGATAATTTATTAACATATTGACTACATTTTCGTTTCTCCTCATCATTCAAGTTATGGTAGCAATCATAATTTAAATATTGTAACGAAGGAAATTGAAAACTCGGTGGTAGTTCTTACACATACAATAAAAAAAACTTGAAATGATAAATAACTTGAAATCTAAGTAATAAGGTTTACTGTCAGTGATGGAGCTGAGGGGGCTGGTGGTGGCAGCCCACTCCCAACTTTTGAAAATTATATTTTTTCCTATAAATTTTTTAAAAGTTTTAATTTTGCCACCCCCCCCCAATTTATTGTATTCACTTCACCAGGACCAAAATCCTGGCTCCTACTGTTTACTGTGATATTAGGTCTAATCCGTCTTTTTCTTGTTTCATCTTGATGAACGTTGCAACCTTATTTTTACGTGACTTCATAGATTTAATTATTTTTATTTTATTTTTTCAAGTTACTCACTTCTCTTCATCATCACTTAAAATTATGTTATGATGTCTCATTCCTTATAGTGTGTTGCCAGCTATTTTGTCTTGTTTGCATAACTTTTTTCAGAGTTTGTGGTGCGTTTATTTGAAGCTTTTTCGATATAGAAACTTTTTAAAGAGTTCCACTTGCAAATTTCTCCCTACCATTCTTGTTTTTCTTTTTTCTTTTGTCTCCTTAATTTGTGGTTGTACTCTTTGAATTGAATCCGCTATGATACTAAGTTTGCCCTTTATAGTTTCTGATTTTCTAGTAAGTGTGATGAGAAAGCTGAGCTCATTTGATACTTGTAGGCTCTTTGATTTATAATACTTTAATTAATATTCTCTCTAAAAATTTAAGTCTGTCAACATGCTTATTCTTAGCTGTTAATGTTGCTCGCTTTTTCATGTAGTCAACTAAGAGGGCATGTTTTGTAAAAATTTGGTAGCATAGCTCTAATAAGACAGCATATTAATTCATCTTCATTGTCATACTCATTAATCATTAATGTAGAATTTTATTGTTACCTTCATTCTCAATTGGTTCATCATTGTTCCCAACTCTCAATAACAACTAACTGAAGTTAGGTCACTTCTAACCCTCAAATTCTTTGGAACTATATATCTTTATATGAATCTCAAAATAAATAGGTGACTTGATGGTAAATCATAATCAAAAATAATATTGAAGTATGCACTATTCTAATATATGTTCTTAATTTAGTTTGGTCAGTTAATATTTTTATTTTTTATTTTAGTTAATTCAATGATATAGATACCTAGCTTTTATTTTATATTTGTATTATTAGAAAAATGTAGGACATTTAACTTGAATGTTATTTTGTAATCAAACTATACAAAACATAACATTCATTAAAGAATAGTTATATGGTCCATGTCTAATTTGACTAAAATTTTTTTGTCATTCAGTCAAATTATCTATACCTAATATTCTTTTACTTGAAAGATTTTGTAACCCAATTATCTACCATTTATGATAAAAAAAAATCCAAACAAAAAAAAAAAATTAGCTTAGCAATTACTTTTTTAAAAAATCCTTGCAACAGCTAATTACATTTCTATTATTATCACGTTTTGACTTATTTTCTTCCTAATTACGATGGTGTTAAGTTTGCAATAAAATAGTAAATAATTGCACACGCTTATACAACATAAATAAATTTAAATAATTATGCCTTTCAAATCCTTTGGCAGTGTTTGGTTTTGTTTTGGGGTTTTTTTTGGTGAAAATTTTGGTGAAAATATTTATTGGAAGTTGTGTATTTTGATGAAAATGTATTTGGTTTTGTGTTTGATTTTATTTTCAGAAGAGACAAAAGTTGCTGTAGCAGTCAAATCATGTAAGTTTTTGTCTGAAAAGTTGTGTTTATAATTAGTTAATGATTGAAAAATATAATATAATATAAGTTTTAAATGATTATAGTGTAGTTGATGTAATTAGTAGGCACCCTAAAGTGGAGACAAATATGGAGACAATAGCTGACAAGTTTTTTAACAAAAAAAAAAATCCTTTTTGGTAAAAAAAACACAAAACAAACAAGTTTTGGCCAAAATTGGTTTGAAAACAAAACCAAACACAGCCTTTACTTTTGGAACCAAGCTACTGCCAATGAAATGCAAATCTCTCCCCATCAAGTTAAGAAAGAGATACCATTTTTTATACAACATAAACAAATTTAAATAATTATACCTTTCAAATCCTTTACTTTTGGAACCAAGGTAATGCCAATGAGGTGCAAATCTTTCCCCATCAAGTTAAGAAAGAGATACCATTTTCAATACACTAAAGTATTCCTACCCTCAAAAGGTCACCATATTTTGGGGCTATGCTATTAAAAAGTGGCAGAAATCATCATCATTATTAGGAAAAGGTATTTCTTAATGCACCTCCACAATTGTATACACTTGATCAATTCTTTGTATTAGATGAAATTTACTTTTCAAGTGGCATGAAGACCATAACAACTTATCTATCATTCTTGAATACTACTTCAAACAAAGTTTAAGTTTTCATTATTTGCATATATATGAGAGTTTGGAATATATTTTTTGAATTGAACTATTCATATTATAAGAATCATTTTAATTAGTATTAAACTCCACATATCATATACATTGAAAGAAATTATGAAGTATTAATTTCAAGTTCATGCATATCTATTTGGTAATAATGATAAATATTTGTTTAATTATATATATATATATATATATATATATATATATATTAATTCATCTTCATTGTCATACTCATTAATCATTAATGTGGATTTTTAATTTTACCTTCATTATCAGTTAGTTCATCATTGTTCCCAACTCTCAATAACAACTCATTGAAGTTAGGTCACTTCTAACCCTCATATTCTTTGAACTATACATCTTTATGTGAATCTCAAAATAAATCGGTAACTTGATGGTAAAACACAATAAAATATGATATTGAAGTATGCACTATTCTAATATATATTCTTAATTTAGCTTGGTCAGTTAAATAACATATGTTATAACATTAGTTTTATATGAAAACATAAATATAATCCGATCAAATGAATAATATACTAATATAACAAACAACAAAAATAAACCCAAATAATTATAGAAAACTTCTAAATTCAATACAATCGAGAATATTGAAATATACATATATATATATATATATTATGAATTCCTATTGTGAAAATTGTTCATTTTCTGAAAATTCTAAAGGCTTATAAGCCTTCTCATGAATCATCACATGTCAATCATCGTCAATGGACATGACCAGGTAACGGTTGCGACCATTTTTTCATTCCTTCATAATTTGTGCAGAAATAGTCCCTTGAGATAGGTATACATAAATTGATTTTCTAAATTTCTTCAAACTCCATCAACAGAAATTAATGAACTGCAAGATGAAAAAATCATTGTTCCTTCGTATAGTAATTATCCTATCTAACGCAAAAATATAATATGTGAAAATCATTTGACCCATGTCTATAAATAAATTCTTAAAATTGAACCATTCATATTCACAAGAATAATTTAATTGTTAATTATTAATTTCAAGCTCATGAACATTCATATTATATAAATAATAATAATAATAATAGTAATAGTAATAATTATTATTATTATTATATTTTATTAGGGTCTAACATAAAATTGAAAGATCACACTTACGTTCATGGCTATAAAAATGTGAATGTGTAAGTGATATAAAAATTTGTTGTATAAATAATGCATAACTAAAACAAATATGTGGTAAAATAAATCCACAATTAATTCAAAATTAGTTAATTTGCAATTTCATATGTAATGAAACTATGCAAAATTTTGGAAAACAATACTCCCATCTTGTAACCATGCATTTCTGAAAATTAAATATAATATGTATAAAGTTGAAACTTGTATATTTCTTAAAAGGCACGTGATAAATAGTGATTAGTCAAATACTGGTTACAATGTGATTCTTCTCTTATATATATTTTTTCTGTAATTTATTTTTCACTATTCTCTTGACTTTCCTTTGTTTTTTTGGTACATATATATGAAGGGGGTTATCGTGAATTATTTAGTCTGACAAGTCCGGACTTATAGTTATTTCTCTAGACCATTTCGTGCCCATTAGGTCTTGAATGTAGAGATTTGAGTCGTATCTGGGGGATCTGGGGGACTCCTTGACCCAAATCATGGTGGTATCGTTCCCGTCCTTCACTAATTGATCCGCGACTCAATTAACTTCTCGAAAGATAGGAACAATTTTTGTTTGCCAATTCTTCATGAGCATGTTCCAGATCTGCAGAATAGTTCCGAAGTATTTGTGATAGAACGTAGCTTCCTCTATACTCTTCCAAGCCTCCCAACTATCAGTTTCAACAATTATTTTGGGAGCCCGAGTTTCTCAAGCAATGTGTAGACCTTTAAGGATTCCTTTGAGTTCCGCCTGAAAAGTAGTACAACAGCCAATATAAGCTTTGAAACCACCTATCCAGCCGCCTTGATGATTACGCAGTACTCCTCCAATCCCGGCATTACCCGTGGTCTGCCCCCTATCGCAATGAACTGGTACATCTACATTCATTTTGAGGAAAATTAAAAAAATTATCAAGGAAACGAAGTTATGCAAAACTGTAACAAAAACTCCTGAGATAAAATAGCTTATGGGTGACAAACATAATTTTCAGGAAAGTTTGAATTCAAATTAAAAATTTCAAAGAAGTGTTGTGGGTTGAAAGTAATTTTACATATATAGACCATACTAATGCAACTTGACACCAAGTTCTCAGTTCTGAAATTTTGAAACATGCATGCGGCTGAAATTTGTATATATGATTACATTTTTTTTTAAATAATTGTCCATAAGATTGATTACATTATTCTTACGGATTGTCATTAAGGAGTTTTCTTTTACCCTTACATGTCGACATAAAAATATGAACAATACAAAAATGTAATTTCATACTAAAATCAATGATCATTACATGAGAATGCCAAATGCCAAACAGAAAGATAGATGAAGACAAAGAATTAGACTCAAATGAAAGTTAATTTTCGGGTTAGAACTAGGGGTGTACATAAACCCGTCCAACTTGCCCGAACCACTCAACCCGAGCCGATCCGTCTGAAAACCGCTAGTTTAGAATTATTAAATAATAGTGGCGGATTGAAAATATTGCAACCCACCACTTTCGGGTCAGGTGGTGGGTTTAATAATTGTAACCCGCCTAACCCGCAACCCAACCGCTAATCATTTATGTTACAAGTATAAGTGTATACAGTTAAAGATTACACTAAACTTTGAAAACTATATATGCGTATATACTCTCTAATAAAAGTGGTTTATTCATATTCATGTAACATATTTTATTTTTTATTTGAGCAAACAAATTGACTTGTTTGAACACCTGTTTTTATTTGATTTGAACAAAAAATTTATATGTATATGTATATTTTGATGATAAATTAATAAAAAATATTAATTTTATTAATATTTTAGAGTTTTTCACTCATTAGAAATCATGATAATATGAATTTTATTTAATAACACCACTTATTTGTGTATTTCTCACCAACTCAATTTTTTTTAGTTAAATGTACAACAAGTATAATATTTAATTTCTTACTTACTAGTTGTAACTAAAATTAAGTTGTAAAAATTAAAACTATAATTTGATAACCCACCAACCCGCCCGCTAAAATATTAAATCCGACCGACCCGAACCGCTCGGTTTGAAAAGATAATTATGCATTTTCTGTTTGATATTTTGTCAACCCGCACATGTCGGGTCGGGTTAATTTTTTTTTGTAAAACTGCTTGAACCCGACCTTGTACACCCCTAGTTAGAACTAAACACAAAGAAATAGTCCAAAATGAAATGCATTCTTTAGTTAAATATTGACCAGGAGACAATAACAATTGTGTTATCTTCAAGTAATAAAGCATATCAAATGGAAAACATATAGTTTTCATAAAACTACTCAAATGAAATCTTAAAAACTATAATACGGGATTGTAAAATGAAATTTAGAAAAATAATATTTTTTAGGACCTCAATTGATCTCTAAACTGAAGCTATTTACATTTTATGAAAAATAAGAAGAAAATAGCATTAATGTAAACAAAGAGTGCATCAAACCAAGTGAAGAATTCAAGAGTTAGACCAGTTACGGGAAAATTGCAATTTTCATCCCATAAGTTGCTCACATTTCAATTTTGGTCCCATTGGATTGGGATGTGCCACATTTAGTCCCATAAGTCAAATAAAATCTCAATGTTGATCTCATTGGATAGGAGGTGCCACATTTAGTCCCATAAATCAAATAAAAATCTCAATATTGGTCTCATGGCCAAGTTGTCGTCTAAAATTAAATGGAACAAGGCGCGTGCATTGCACACTTCAGTTAGGAATAGTAACTACAGGGAAAAATACAAGTCTTAGAGTGAAATGAGCTAGAAAATTGGCTTACAAAAGATGGAAAATTAGATTGCCCATGGAACCAATATTGAGATTTTATTTGACTTATGGGACTAAATGTGGCACCCCATATCCAATGGGACCAACATTGAGATTTTATTTGACTTATGGGACTAAATGTAGTACATCCCTATCCAATGGGACCAAAATTAAAAAGTGGACAACTTACGGGACGAAAACTGCAATTTTCCCGACCAGTTACATTCAAAAGAATCCCCATAATCCTTGATCATCTGTTGATAGTATTTGCACCAATTTGGTTATATATTGAAGACTATTTATGGAATTTGAAGCAAGACAAAAAAAAAATTACATGTGACTTGACTCTTTCATATTCTTGAGACCATTCATACGGATATACATTGAATAAATTTGTTTACTATTAATTTCAAATTCATGCACATTCATTTAATAACATTTAATAATAATATAATTAGTTGTAATTGGAGGATAATATTAATTTATTATCATAGGGTTATTTTAGTCTTAACAAAAAAGTTAAGAAATATAAATCATCTTATATGATTCATACTTTTAGAATAGTTATATATTATATATTATATATATTATAGATTATAGATTAGATTAGATCAGATAGATAGATTAGATTAGATTTTAGTGAACTCATCTGCTTTACTAATGAGGAGGTTTTTTAATAGGCTTTTTTTTTTTAAAAAAAAATAGAAATATGTTTCAACATGCAAACTACATAAATTGAAGTTCTATGTTTTGATCATCTTTACTCTTTTTTAATGTCATCATTTGTGGATTATAAAAGTATAATCATCAGTTTCAAAGTCGGAAAAATTGCAATTTTAGTCCCATAAGTTGTTCACTTTTCGATTTTGGTCCCATTGGATAGGGATGTGTCACATTTAGTCCCATAAGTCAAATAAAATCTCAATGTTGGTCCCATTGGATAGGATGTGTCACATTTAGTCCCATAAGTCAAAATAAAATCTCAATTTTGGTCCCATGAGCAATCTGATTTTTCATCTTTTGTAAGCCAATTTTGGGACCAATATTTAGATTTTATTCGACTTTATGGGACTAAATGTAGCACATCCTATCCAATGGGACCAACATTGATATTTTATTTGACTTATGGGACTAAATGTGGCACATTCCTATCAAATGGGACCAAAATCGAAATTTGAGCAAGTTACGGGATGAAAATTGCAATTTTCCCTTTCAAAGTAACTACAAATGGAAAAAATTACTAATGTTTCACATTTCTTTTCTGACATATGAAAGATTAATCAAGCAATAGTAGTATACTAGTATATTAGTACTACTCAACATACTTGCCTCTAAGTGGTCATACCCAAAAGTTTTAATCATTTAATTGTCCATACTCGTAAAAAATTATCAATAAAAGGAAATAAAGGAAAGTTTGTTTGCGTATATCCCAGTTCGGAAAATTATATATAAGGTTGCATTTTGGATTGAGTGGTTTGGATTTGGAATCCGGGATCTCAAATGAACCCAACATCAATTGATTTTTAAGATCTATCAAATGATTGGAAAAAGGAAAAAAAAAAAAAAAACTGAATCTATTCACTTATTCTACCTGCCCTCGGGCCATGTAATGGTAACTTCATTACCTGAATATGCTGCATTTGTAGTTATACTCTGAGCATAAAAAACATCTCTTTCTGTGGAAAAACCCGGCTGCTTAGCCTGAGGCAATGGAACTTCGTTCCCCAGCATGGAAACCACGAAAGACATGCTTGGCCTATCTTCGACACATTTCTGTGTGCAAAGCAGCCCCACGTGGATCGTGCGTAGCCCTTCAATTGAGTCAAATGAATGGCCTAGAGAAGCGTCAACTAGCTTCAGCGAGTTCTCTTCTATTTAAAGTGACCATGCCTGTACAAATAATTGAACTCTCTAAAGATGATCTTTTTATCTACAAATGTTAAGTAAAGATTAAATTACTACGAAACAACACTTACATGTCCAAGAAGGTTGAGATTGTGATCATTGGATGAGGATCCTCTGTTTCTCTTTCCACTCTCAATTTCCAGCACTAGGACACCGAAGCTGAACACATCTGATTTTACTGAGAACAAGCCATCTACTGCATATTCTGGAGGCATGTAGCCACTGCGATAGAATATTAACCAAAAAACCAATGTTACAAGATTATATCAAAGTGAATCAGATATTTCAACTTGTTTTGAGTTGAATTCTTACTTATTGAGATGAATCTACCAAATAAAATGGATATAATACAAGAGCATAATCGCCGAGATTTGTCGGACTTGCAAAACTCAGAAGTTTCACATGCAAAATTCACTTATGGAAAGTGCCCTATAGAAGGCTGAAATTCATGCTATCATATCTTACCATCCTTGTAAATAATTTGTAGATTACAGCACCTTTCCTTGTTCTTATACATGTAAATACTCATATAAATAGATACATTTCTCCTCATTCCTCACCAAGAGAGGAGTTTACAATTTCAGTGTTTCTTTATGGTATCCAGAGCCACTGGTGAGGAACTAGAAGTAGAATATATCTCTTCCAAAATGCCAACTTCAAACTCCAAAACCTCTTACCCATATCCTGCTTCATTGAACATTGGTAATTTTGTCTCAATGAAACTCACTCCAAACAATTATTTGTTATGGAAAACCCAAATGTCTGCACTTATTGAAAGTCAAGAAATGTCTGGCTTTATTGATGGGGGTTACCCAATGCCAGATCCTATTACAGAAGGTGCTGCAACAGACGGAGCGAAACAAACTCCAAATCCAGCCTATATAGCTTGGCGGCGATCTGATAGACTTCTTCGCGGATGGATTACGGGCACTCTATCCGAAGAAGTACTAACACTAGTGGTTGGCCTCGAAACTGCTAGTGAGGTATGGATGACTCTTGAGAATTCGTATGCTCTCAATTCTCAAGAACGAGAGTTCCAACTTATGCAGAACATGAGCCTACTTCGCAAAGGTAATGACTCACTAAATGAGTATCTTAGAAAATTCAAAATTATTTGCGATGAACTTGCAGCTATAGGAAGACATGTCCCAGACAAAAATAAAGTATTTTGGCTGTTACAAGGCCTTGGTCATGGTTACGAAAATTTCGTGACCACCATGCTTAAACCCCCTGTACCTTCCTATCAAGAGATAATCCCCCTTCTTCAAAATCATGAAGCCAGAAGCACAGCTAATGTAATGGAAAGCCAAACTCCAATGGCCTTTTATGGGCAGAAAATTGGTGCTGGGCAATTCAAAAAGAGAGGTAATGGGCCTAATCACTTTAACTCCAAAGGTAAAGGTTTCATTCAATATGGTGCTAAAACCAATAATCAAAGAAATAGTAGCACTCAGTCTTATGCAGGAAATAAATCCAATCACTCCTACGGTGGAAACAAAAGTAACGGAAAGAAATTTCCTACGAATGAAGAGACCATCGTAGTGTGTCAGATTTGTGATAAGAAGGGGCATACTGCTATCAATTGTTATAACCGATTCAATCACTCTTATCAAGAAAACAATGCTCCCGAAGCACTAGCAGCTCTCACTATTTCTGAAGATTCAAATGCTGAATGGTTTCCTGATACGGGGGCAACTGCACACATGACTGCAAACTCGGGTAAGTTAATTAACTTAAGGCCATATACTAATGGAGATGAAGTAATGGTTGGAAATGGACAATCTCTTCCTATTACTCAGATTGGTGATGCAAAAATTGATTGTGGAAATACTTTTATAAAACTTAGCAATGTCTTGCTAGTTCCAGGAATCAAGAAAGATTTATTATCCATTAGTCAACTTACGGACAACATGCCTTATATTTTTGAATTTGATAAGGATGGATTTGTGATCAGGAACAAAGACACAAGAGGAATAATAGCAACCGGATCAAGAAGAGGTGGTCTCTATGCTTTCGATAATGCACGACAAGAAGCTTACTTTGCGAATCGATTTCGTAGAACAAATAAAGCATGTTGGCATCAGCGATTGGGACATGCTCAATTTCGAGTTGTTGAGTTTCTAGCTAATAGAAAACTCATAGAATTTGATTCAAATAAAAATTTCAAGAATCTCTTTTGTGATAGTTGTCAACTGGGAAAATCATGCAAATTGCCTTTTCTTGTAACAAATGATGATTGTGATAGCCCCTTTATGAAAATTCATTGTGATTTATGGGGACCTGCCCCGGTAAAATCTATCGATAATTATCGATATTATGTTATATTTATTGATGGTTTTACTAAGTTCACATGGTTCTATCCCATAAAAAGAAAATCAGATGTTTTTAAGTGCTTCACTCACTTTCATCGCTATATTGAATGCCAATTTGACAAAAAAATTAAAATCTTTCAAAGTGATGAAGGCTCGGAATTTGCTCACAAAGATTTCATATCGTATCTTGAGGATCATGGGATTCGTCACCAGTCAGCATGTCCAAAGACACCTGAACAAAATGGTATGGCTGAACGGAAGCATAGAAATATCACGGAGCTGGGCCTGACCATGATGTTTCATGCAAAAGTTCCATCACGGTATTGGGTTCATTGTTTTGCTATTGCTGTCTACTTGATAAATCG
The DNA here is from genome assembly GCA_019426215.1 of Buddleja alternifolia. Taxonomy (NCBI): domain Eukaryota; kingdom Viridiplantae; phylum Streptophyta; class Magnoliopsida; order Lamiales; family Scrophulariaceae; genus Buddleja; species Buddleja alternifolia. Next base: position 12,966,208 of record CM033392.1, on the reverse strand, counting down.
ATTGCCAGCAGCAAAACTAAATATGGAGTCTCCATTTTTTCAAGTTCATGGGAAGCACCCTGATTACTCTTCTTTGCGTGTGTTCGGGTGTAAGTGTTTCCCCTACTTAGGTGACTATCGCAAAAATAAATTGGAACCAAAATCTCTACCGTGTGTTTTTCTTGGATATAGCATCAAACATAAAGGTTACAAATGCTTATATCCAGTGACGGGCCGCATATTTATTTCACGTCATGTCGTGTTTGACGAAACTTGCCTACCTTTCACTAATCCGAGCTCATTATATGACGGGACACGCTTTGAAGGAGATATTTCCACTTATAACGAGTGGATTGACTCTTGTGATACTACTTATCCTATTGACATTTTTTCTACAGGAAATGAATTGAGCACCTTGAAGTCTGGAGCATCCGATACTAACAATATGCCATATGATTCTACCAATCTGAGTTGTTCTGATGCAGCTAACTCATCTCCCCAAATTGATATTTCATCCATTAATGATGTTCCTCTAGAAACTGAGACTCCACCAAATAATCTCACCATCGACTCGAACTCTATCTCAACGCCGGAGAATGATTCAGCTGATGTTAATGAGAGGCCACAATCACTCTCTTCTCCTGCTCAAGCTGCACATATTCCAGAATCTCCACCTATCCAGATGATAACTCGCTCAAAGCATGGAATTTGCAAGCCTAATCCTCGCTATGCTAATCTTCATCTTATCTCCGCCTATGACACCATTCCACGTGAACCAAAATCAGTGAAATCAGCCTTGAAACATGAAGGATGGAAAAATGCAATGCTTGAAGAAATAGAAGCACTTCATCAAAATAATACATGGGATTTAGTTGAACGTCCTATCAAATCTCATGTTATCGGTTCAAAGTGGATTTTCAAAACTAAGCTAAAATCAGATGGAACTCTTGATCGCCTCAAAGCAAGGCTTGTAGCCAAGGGCTATCACCAAGTTGCTGGAATTGACTTTTCAGAGACTTTTTCACCCGTCATCAAGCCAGGAAGTATTCGTACAGTCCTAGCGATAGCTACCGTTAAAAAATGGAATATTCGTCAACTTGATGTAAAAAATGATTTCCTCCATGGACATATCTCCGAATCAGTCTACATGGAACAGCCCCCGGGATTTCATGATAAGAACTTCCCCTCCTATGTTTGTCATCTCAAACGGTCTCTTTACGGGCTAAAACAAGCTCCACGTGCTTGGTTTGATAGATTGAGTTCTTTTTTAATCAACATGGGGTTCTTATCCAGTATCGCTGATCCATCTCTTTTCATATGGCGCTCTTCACGTGGCTTACTGCTTCTTCTAATTTATGTGGATGATATGATCTTAACAGGAGACAATGATGATCTTCTAAACCAATTTGTGGCAGATATTGGTCGTGAGTTTTCCATAAAAGATCTTGGTCCTTTACAATTTTTCCTTGGAGTTGAGGTAAAACACCTTTCTGATGGCCTATTTTTATGTCAAACTAAATATGCTCATGACATTCTGGAATGTGCTCAAATGATTGGTTGCAAACCTATTTCAACTCCAATGCCAATCAAGCAAAAGAAAAATTCACATCAAGATGACCCATTTCCAGATCCAACTCATTACAGAAGCATTGTTGGTGCCTTGCAGTATTTGACATTCACTCGACCAGATCTTTCATACTCCGTGAATTTTGTCTGCCAATTTATGCACAATCCAACAAAAGGAAACTATCAAGATGTCAAGCGCATTCTTCGGTATGTTGCTGGAACACTCGGTTATGGGATGAAAATTCATTCTCGAAGTTCCTTAGAACTTTATGCATTTTGTGACGCTGATTGGGCTGGGTGCCCATTAACAAGACGATCAACCACGGGATTTTGCACATTTCTCGGGAGCAATTGCTTGTCTTGGAGTTCTAAGAAACAACCTACAGTCTCACGATCAAGCGCAGAAGCTGAATATCGATATATGGCTTCTACAACGGCCGAACTTACATGGCTTTCTTTATTACTTCGTGATATCGGGATTCCACTGTTAAAGCCTCCAACTCTGTTTTGTGATAATATGAGTGCTTTACAAATGACGATAAATCCAGTTTTTCATGGAAGGACCAAGCACATTGAAATAGACTACCATTTTGTTCGAGAGAAAGTGGCGTTAGGTAATCTAGTAACGAGATATGTGCCCTCTTGTTCTCAACTCGCAGATATTCTCACCAAACCACTGAGTCGTGCGTCACATCAAACTCTTCGGACCAAACTGGGGCTTTCAATGAATGGACAGCCCCGTTTGAGGGGGAGTATTGAGATGAATCTACCAAATAAAATGGATATAATACAAGAGCATAATCGCCGAGATTTGTCGGACTTGCAAAACTCAGAAGTTTCACATGCAAAATTCACTTATGGAAAGTGCCCTATAGAAGGCTGAAATTCATGCTATCATATCTTACCATCCTTGTAAATAATTTGTAGATTACAGCACCTTTCCTTGTTCTTATACATGTAAATACTCATATAAATAGATACATTTCTCCTCATTCCTCACCAAGAGAGGAGTTTACAATTTCAGTGTTTCTTTATTACTATGTTCCAACTTCCAACAACTCTGCCTGTCTTAGCTACAGTCTCATGTCCTCCAAAACTCCTGGCCAGGCCAAAGTCTGATATCTTTGGGTTCGTGTCAGAATCTAGCAATATGTTGCTGGCTTTTAGGTCTCGATGTATAATTCACAACCTGGAATCTTGATGAAGATACAAGGTTCCCCTAGCAATTCCTTTGATAATATGAAAACGCTTTGGCCAATCAAGTAACTTATTTTTTGCTTGATCTGCCAAAAGAATTTCTATGGAGTTAGTTCCCTTTTCATATTGTTTTAATTCTCTGTATAGAGTTAAAATTGCTTACAAAATAAAATAACGTCGAGACTTTTGGTAGGCATATATTCATTGATCAACATATTTTCCTCTTCTTGAATACCGCATCCAAGAAGCCTAATCAAATTTCAATGTTGAGGTTTGGCAATAAAGATGACTTCATTCTTCAATTCGTCGAGTCCTTGTGTGGAGGTTTCTGACAAACGTTTCACAGCAATTTCTTCTCTGTCATCCAGAACGCCGTAGATGTCACCAAAACTTGTTAGTGTCAAAGGTAGAATTATTTACTACAGTTAATGTTATTTTCACATAGTAACTGTATAAAGCTTTGAAGCAACGTTGTAGTGTTTTACTTTGTACACAGTTAATGTTACTTTGTTCACCCTCCCCTAGCTTAGCTTGTTATTGATTGAAAAGTGATCTGTAGCTTTCATAATTATAGATAATCTGAAGAATGGTAGCTTCTGAGTCTTTTCCATGAATTCCATTGTAGCCATTTAAAATGGCGAAATACAATTTGAATTAGAGAAGATATCGCCTAATGGTAAACTACGTTTTTCTTCATAGTTGTTTTTCGTCCGAATGGAATTAATATCGTCATACCTTCTTTTCTCATATTTTGATCCTTCTTCCTCTTCCAAACATACAGACTGAGGCTCAGGCCTAGAAGAACCATTCCCGCCATTGATGTAAAACTAGCAAGAAGTTTAACTCTTCTTTTCCCTTATAGAATCTGCAAGATTTTAAATCCAAACAAAACATGATAATTAAATAAAGATAGTTCTAATACACTCATAAATTTTTACTCGTTTTCTGCATAAATTCTTACCTAACTCAGAAGAAGCCATTCTAATGTAAATATGTTTTCCACCTGAAGATATATCTCTGATGTCAATCAAGTCTCCAAAGAAAAACAGGCATCCACTTCTTCCTTCTCTTATGTCCAACTGTGTGTAGGCCATACAAGAGCAATTCTTTAAGCATTCTTCTTTACACTCTTTGATTATCATGTTCTCATTAGACCAAGAATCTCGGGAGTCTGGCAATTTAATTCCAGAATACTTCAAAAGTACATCTCCATGACAGCTCTAGTTTGTCCTTTTAATGCATCCATTCGACCAACCTGCTCTAATCCAACCTTCTGCATCTCTTGGAACAAATCTCTCCAAACATCTACATGATGGAGAATTCGCAATATTACAAATCCCATATGCACCACACATCTTGTAATTATCACAATTATCTGCTGGCGGATTCAAGAAGATCACCCAAGTCCGGGTTCTCTCAACCCAAGTGCATCTTTGTGCAACACCATTCTCACTCACTGTAGACCTCGAAAAAAGTGATCTATCTGTAGTATCTTCCCTGTAGTTAACTTGATTCTTATTCATCGTTAACATCGCGCTGTATGTGGGATCTTGTCCTGTGTATGGTGCCCCACTGAACCAAAGACCATTCCGGGGCCCAATTCTAAACTTGACAGCATTACCTCTTTTCAGGAGTATTTGTGGATACCCTGTAGGATCCAAGTGGAGTGTAAACTCTCCTGGAGCTGGATCATAACTGGTCTTCCATGATGAGAGGTAAGTCTCTATACCAGTTACAAAGTTCCATCCTAAACTCATACCTGGTAGATGCGTATCCGATGGATAATCAAAACTTTGCCAAACGAAGTTCTCAGGGCTCTCATCTCCTGATGCCCTCACGACAAAGTTTCCCGAGTCTAATAATTGTGCAACTAGATTTTGCACGGCCCTCGATGTAGTGGATGACCATATGGTGCCATTAGTGTCTTTGAGAAGGACTATAAGTCCTGGCTCTATAACCTTTAACATGCCTGATTTGCTTGTGAGTGGAACTTCTATTCTCTGTCCAATGTATCTGTTTTCGGACCCGAGACCCAAAAAGCCGAGTTCAAACATACCTCCTGTTGAAACCAGTGTCTCACCATCTCTAATCGTCTAAGTAGTATTTGATGGGATTGGTGGAGTCGGATCAAAATAGGGTCAAGAAGAGGAGCCGAAATAGAGCCAAGAAGGGTCGAGGTTGACCGGGGTCGCGAAAGAAGTCAATAGGCTGAAAAATCGGGGTCAAGTTTCTGGCCAAGTGGCGTCGTGGTGCTGGATTTGGCGCCGTTCCACTGGAGGTGTGGTGCCACGACGCCAAATTTGGGGCCACAGCACTACGTGCGCGGACAACTTTTTTCAATATGCATTTTTACGGGTTTTTCGCGTGTTGAGCTATTTTTTGGCATGTTTTGAGTCCTAATTTGATTGGAATTGTTTCCTATTATGTGAAGAATTATTCCGTAGTTGTTTAGGATTGCTTTTCCTAATTTGTTAGGGTTTTAGACTTCTCCACCATTATAAATATGAGAACTCACTCTTGTAAACATTGATTCACTCATTGAGAAATAAAGATGTAGTCTAGGTTGGCTCGTGGATATAGGCAAGTTATGCCGAACCACGTTAAAATCCTCATGTTTTTCATCTTCATGTTTAGGGTTAGAATTAATTGTTTCTTGTGTATTCTTCGTGCTCTGTTACTACCATCCCTAACAATTGGTATCAGAGCCATAGGTTGTAGATTTAGGAAACGTGCATCTTAAATCTAGATCTATGGGGAAGTGTTTTTGGATAAACACGGATTTCGTCGTGGGAACGATGGTAGGAGATGCAAGAGTAATCAAGCTCGACAATTTCGTTGCAGAGAAGCACGAATTGAGGTCGTGGTGAAGCCGGAGAAGATGACAGGGGAGGATTAGATCGGGGAGATCGTCAACCAAAGAAGAGTAATTCCGTTCAACGTTAACGAGAAAACTTTGGAAAATTGTGGTGCCAGCAGAGGAAGATTTGTGTTACCAGCTGGGTAGAACACGAAGCCAGTGGGAGCAGTTGCGGTGCCAGAGGTAGAACCGTAGAGCCAGAGGTCAGAGAGCAAATTCAGGTTTTTGAGAGGAAGCGAATGAGTTGCTAGATCGAGGGGGCAGAGCTACGGTGCCAAGAAAGCAAATCCACCAAGCCAGAGGTCAGAATGATGGAATCAATAATCGAGAGGGTAGAGCCGTGTAGTTGAGAGACCAGAGGGAGACAAGGTTGTGGAGGCATGACCACGTAGAAAGGAACCATGAAGGCAGGAAACGGCGCCGGGAGGGCTTGACCGTGGAGTCGGAAGTCATAATGGCAGGATGCGAAGCCGGGTAGGTAGAGTCGTGGAGTCGTGGTGGGTTATTGGCAGAGGGATGTGACATAGCTCGTGGAATGCGAGCTCGAGCAGATGTGTCAATGACCCGAGTTGGCCATTGAAAAACCAAGTTGGCGGATGGATCAAACATAGCTCATGCAGGGGCATAGAGCAGATATATGAGAGATCCGAAATTGCCATTGTAAAAGTCCTTGGTGGAAAGATGTCAGTGGATGGGTAGACCGAGGCGATTTGAGTGTGACATGTTCGGGTTTTAGAGTAACCTATATCCGAGGGTCAGTTGGACCAAGATGGATATGCCACGGTATTCAGGAGTTGGCTGATCACCAAAAGAATATGGTAGTGGCAAGGGTTCAAAAAGAAGGAACGATGCTCACAGAGAGAGTTCGTCAAGTGGGTGTCACTAGAGGACGAATGAATTGACAGGGAGAAGTCCCTGGATTTGATCTCCATTGAATTTGGGGATGGGTCGAATAGACTAAGGTTCACTTAGGATAAGTGAAGAGGTGGTTCGAGTTGAGTTTGGGTTATTTTGATCAGTCTCCAAGTGGGAGATTGATGGGATTGGTGGAGTCGGATCAAAATAGGGTCAAGAAGAGGAGCCAAAATATATCCAAGAAGGGTCGGGGTTGACCGGGGTCGAGAAAAAAGTCAATAGACTGAAAAATCGGGGTCAAGTTTCTGGCCAAGTGGCGCTGGATTTGGAGCCACGGCGCCAAGTCAAAAATTTGCCACTGAAGGTGTGGTGCCACGGCGCTAGATTTGGGGCCACAGCGCTACGTGCGCGGACAGCTTTTTTCAGTACGCATTTTTTACGGGTTTTTCGCGTGTTAGGCTATTTTTTGGCATGTTTTGAGTCCTAATTTGATTGGAATTGTTTCCTATTGTGTTAAGAATTATTCCCTAGTTGTTTAGGATTGTTTTTCCAAATTTGTTAGGGTTTTAGGCTTCTCCACCATTATAAATATGATAACTCACTCTTGTAAACATTGATTCACTCATTAAGAAATAAAGATGTAGTCTAGGTTGGCTCGTGGATATAGGCAAGTTATGCCGAACCACGTTAAAATCCTCGTGTTTTTCATCTTCATGTTTAGGGTTAGAATTTATTGTTTCTTGTGTATTCTTCGTGCTCTGATGCTACCATCCCTAACAGTATTTATAGTATCGATTGCCATAGAAATTGTATGAATTATCAGTGAGTAGGTAAAGAACAAAACTTTTTTAATTTATCCATGAGTTGAGTTATTTTTGAACCCTATGTTTTAGTTGCTGGAAAGAAATCAAATGCATGTTATTCATACTTTCACTCTTCGGTATATAACATATATATTTTCAAGTGTGTTGATCAGGATGAAAGCTGATTGGGTCGTTACCACGGTGTCAGTTTCACCAAAACTAAATTTTCTAGTAGTCAATACCATGGTTTGAATATAATGTTTTATATTTATGTTTTTGGTCCAATATATCAAGATACTTTGTAATTTTGTGGGATCTTCAAAAAGATCCCAAGACTGCTGGACCTGTCAAATTGACCTAGAAAAGTGCTTTTGCAATCACCATTAATTAGATTTTGTACAACTTTATTCACGTACTTCTTTAATTTTTTTTATTATTATTATTTTTATTTTTTTTGTAGTGGAGGGTGGAAAAACTAGATGAGTCAGAGTTGTAACTTTCTTTTCGTATATAACTAAAATGTAATTGGTGTTTGAAATTATTGATTTTAAGTCCAAATTATTGTGCCCAACTTATGCGGGATGGTTTCTTTTATCGGGCAAACAATATACTAAATACAACATGCCAGCACTCAAATGGTAAAATCTGGATAGGTTGGTCTGAATTCAATAGATTTTGTGCTATGGTTTTTCTTGCGTCAAGGTTTGGATGAGCCAGTGGCCAACCCATGAATGCTGCTTCAGTGTTTTCTTCTTCTTGTAATTGTACGTACTGCAACTAGTGTGGAAATTTCTCGTTCGATGAATAATGATTTTTCCACAAGTTTAATTCCAACATTTTTAAGATTGAACTATGGTTTTCACTTAACTTAAACACAAATATTTGAATTTTTTAATTTGTAACATTATTAATTAACTTGTCATGTATGATAAAGTAATATTCCAATTTCAATCAGAAGGTATGTGAGTGGGTCTAAACTGAAGTTCCATACAACTAAAATCTAGATTACTAGATAATCCAGTCCAAGCCCTATTAAGATATGGTTTGGTACTATTTTAGGTGTGATTTTTCGCCACGTGTTTTAGAATATCTCAGCCACTTATGTATAGATTCACACTTCATATACCAAATTATGATTTTTGTAGTAGTTCAACTTGATTCTGTTGGTTAAAGTGAATAATTTGATTGTGATAAAATGGATATGCAGAATCTGAATCGAGGCGAGAGTTGAACTCTCTATCCTTAACACAATATTGCCCCGTTATAGCCCTTGTATTGGTGGTACGGGTTCGTGCAATTTGTGTCCCAAGATACAACGATTATTCTCGGGATTGAACCACTTCAAAACCGAGACCCATGAACGAAACCCTGTTTCGAACTCTCAATAATAACATAATTCAACTCTTGATTTCATTATTCCCGGAATAACAAAACTCAAAGAATGAATATGAATGAAGAGGAATTGTTATTCGCTCTTAAGAAAATGAATACCCAAGGGGGGCTTATATATAGGGATAAAGAGGGGCATAAGAGTCATTAAACTCACTTTAATGACTCACATGTGATGTGATCAATGACTCATATAAAATCATTAATGACTCACATGTATTGACCAAACAGATTTTGACTGTTATAAAAACGACCAATCACATGTGTGTTAAAATACAGCTCGTACGATCATGGCCATCGATCGTAATGGGTAGTATCTTTAATTCCTCCTCGTTTTACACGGTTGGATCAGAAGAAATTCACGGTAAACCCACATATTTCAAACCACAACTTCAACATTTAATTTCTCATTCGTCCAAACTCGGATTAGAGAAATTCGAAATGCACACGTGTTATTCGAATTTGTTACCGTAAGTACGTCACACGTACTTTATTTACATTCGATTTCCAACAGATTCAGGGTTAAATTGATTCGTTATTCTTTTCTTAGTGTTAATGATTTCAAATGCACATGTGAAATGGTGAAGAAAATTATCAATCTTGACCACTGTGATGATGGTGAATGTATGATCTAGAAGGGTTAACAACCAGCATAAATGTTGTTGACCTTACAGAAATAACTAGTCTCCAATAACTTGACACTGAACTTGTGTAATTCAAGTTCCGGTTAGGGTCGATCTTCAGTCACTTTTTAAGATTGATTTTTTTGCCCATTTCATCTCAGCTTGGTCTTATGAAATTCCATGTCATTTTCAGTGAGTTGTACGGTTCGTTTTGATAAAGACGAAGCTAGAACATGTGGTTTTGGAAATATGTAGGCCTTCAGTAAAAGTGTCCATGAATAGTAGGTGATTCACGTATAGGGCTTCTAATTTCTATTGTTATACATTAACTGCCCCTGGATGCACATTTCTATGGCTGATGCTTCAGATAAGCGATCCTTGCAATTGAGGCTTAAATTTCTCCAACGATTGATATAATCAATAACTGCCTCTTCTTTCCACTGGCGAGAGTTAGTGAGCTCCACCATGCTAACAGTCCTTCTGGTGCTGTAGAAGCGGTTGAGAAATTCATGTTCCAGCTGTTCCCAATTATCAATTGATCCAGCTTCCAAGTCCGTGTACCAGTCGAATGCATTCCCTTTAAGTGACCGGACGAATTGCTTGACGAGATGGTCTTCGTAAGTCCCAGCATTATTACATTTTTCAATGAAATGGGCTACGTGTTGCTTTGGGTTACCCAAACCTTCGAATTGATGGAATTTGGGAGGTTGGTAACCATTCGGCATCTTGAGTCTATCGATTCTTTGGGTATATGGCTTCGTGTAAGCCAACGATGACTTGGAACCTCCATCGAGTTTATCCTTGATAGTTCCCATGATAAATTCCTTCAGCTGGTCAATGGGGATCAATCCATCTGACGATACCTGAAAATCTTCAATGGGAGATTTTTCATTTCTCTTTGATTGTTGCCTTTCAGATGCTTCGGCTTCATCGCGGATTTCCGGTTGTTTTTCTTGTGAGCGACTAGCCTCGCTATTATCCATTCTATTCATCAATTTTGAGATTTGAGAATCTTGTTCTTCCATATGCTTGGCAAATCCCTCGATAATTTTTTTCAAGTTGGCCATTTGTTCTTCCAGAGTTGTAGCATTTGTCATCATAACAGGAGCTATGTTTGAAGTAAATGAGTAACTTGATGTCGACCGAGGGGAGGTTGGAGGAGATTCATCACCATCGCGTATGTTGCTAAGATGATGCAACTCCTTTTCAACAGATCCAAGGAAATGATCAGTTGACTCAGAAGATGTTTGAAGTCTTTTGGACATGCTCCTCGTCATGACGCCGATACCATTGACCGTAGCACTTGAAGAAATTGAAGCGGCGATTTGGAACGATGCGTTCTTCGGGGCATTCACTGTGAAACTTTGAACTTTTGATTAAGTGAAGAGATGAGAGGTAGAGATTGTCCCACTGGGCGTGCCAAAATTTGTAAACAACAAATTTTAAGTCTGCAATTTAACAAACAAGAAATGTTGTACAAAATATATTTAATTGAATCAAACGATTTAATGAGTACAAATCTCTAATTATTTATCCTCTGATTCTTCACTTCAAGAACTTTGATTTGAATATTGGAGCAGAAATCGCTTCTTTGATCTTCTCCAATGTGGATTTGAATGTTTATAACGTTGATGCGAGGGCTCGATAGCTTAATCTCAGATCAAACGATGTAAATGATTTGGGAAAGTTGAAAGCTTCAAGGTTGACTCGTCGCTTTGATCTTCCTTTAACTTGATTTGAACTTCTATAACGTTTATTCGAGGGTTTAGCACCTTAATCTCGAATCAAACGTTATAATTTGATGAATTTTGCTTAGAACGCCTTGAAGTTTGCCTTGAACGCTTTCTTGAATTTGAAGAACTTGTAGAGAGAATTTGGGAACTTCTCTTGTCTTCTCTTGCTCAAATGCACTTGTGAATTGGTGAATGAATCCTTGAATTTGAACCCCTATTTATAGTTGTAGGGGTGGAAGACTTTTCATAATCACCATTATTTAATTATGATTAAAATTGCCACATGGCACCTCATAATTGGTCAATACAATAAGTATTTAAATATCAATTATTCAATTATTTAATTTAAGAATAAAAATTTTATTAAATCCTTAAATGTAAATAAATGAATTTATTTGATATTAATTTACACGTGTCGCCATTTAATTGGCTACAAATTTTAATTGTCTACACCAGTTACAAAGTTCCATCCCAAACTCATACCTGGTAGATGCGTATCCGATGGATAATCAAAACTTTGCCAAACGAAGTTCTCGGTGTTCTCATCTCCTGATGCCCTCACGACAAGGTTTCCCGAGTCTAATAATTGTGCAACTGGATTTTGCACTGCCCTCGATGTAGTGGATGACCATATGGTGCCATTAGTGTCTTTGAGAAGGACTATAAGTCCTGGCTCTATAACCTTTAACATGCCTGATTTGCTTGTGTGTGGAACTTCTATTCTCTGTCCAATGTATCTGTTTTCGGACCCGAGACCCAAAAAGCCGAGTTCGAACATACCTCCTGTTGAAACCAGTGTCTCACTATCTCTAATGGTCTGAGTAGTATTTATAGTATCGATTGCCATAGAAATTGTATGAATTATCAGTGAGTAGGTAAAGAACAAATCTTTTTTAATTTATCCATGAGTTCAGTTATTTTTGAACCCTATGTTTTAGTTGCTGGAAAGAAATCAAATGCATGTTATTCATACTTTCACTCTTTCAGTATATAACATATATATTTTCAAGTGTGTTGATCTGGATGAAAGCTGATTGGGGCGTTACCACGGTGTCAGTTTCACCAAAACTAAATTTTCTAGTAGTCAATACCATGGTTTGAATATAATGTTATATATTTATGTTTTTGGTCCAATATATCAAGATACTTTGTAATTTTGTGGGATCTTCAAAAAGATCCCAAGACTGCTGGACCTGTCAAATTGACCTAGAAAAATGCTTTTGCTATTGTTAGAATTAATTTGTAATTTTCAAGAAATGTGTAGAACAATCTTGATAAATGTACCTAAGAAATATCTAGTAGTCTAAGAAAAATCTAGTATGTGGTGGACTAAGAAATATTTGTTAGAATTAATTTGTAATTTTCAAGAAATGTGTAGAACAATCTTGATAAATGTACCTAAGAAATATCTAGTAGTCTAAGAAAAATCTAATATGTGGTGGACTAAGAAATATCTAGAATATACATTTCCCAACCACCTCATTTCTAGATGTATCTATTGATCACTATAAATAGAGGTGTACCATGAAACTTGTATGCAAGCAAAAAAAAAAAAAACCATAAGCTATATTCTAATAATATAAAAGAGCAGCAGCTCTTATCTTATTCCTTATTCTAAAATCAGTCGTGCCTATCATACTTCTTCCACTAACATTACAAAACTTTTTAAGCATAAAGCTTTTCACCAATAGAAAGCTCATCACACTTCCGCTACTACTCCAACAAATTTGGTATCAGAGCCGTGTAGACGGCTTTGGTCAGTCATCATATAAATCATGGCGACAAGTTTATCCACTACAATGTTCAAGTACTCTCCAAGTGAATTACCAATATTTGAAGGAGAGCATTATGATTATTGGAGCAGCGAGATGAGGGATTTTTTCATCTCTCAAGACTTATGGGAAGTTATAGAATAGGAGTATCCAGAGCCACCCGCTGAAGGAGATCCGACCAAATGGACAGCTACACAAGAAAAGCAATTCAAAGAAAATCAAAAGAAAGATGCGACGGCACTTCGATATATAAAACAGGGGGTAAGTAAATCTATCTATCCTCGAATTTTTAATAAAAGAAAAGCTAAAGAAGCATGGGAAGTTTTACAAAAAGAATTTCGGGGAAATGATAAAGTAATATCGATCAAGTTGCAATCTCTTTGGAGAGATTTCGACAACTTATCGATGAAAGAAAATGAAAAAATTGGAGATTTTTTTTCTAGAGTCTCAACTATCGTAAATCAAATTCAATGTCTTGGAGATACTATTCAAGACAAGAAAGTGGTCGAGAAGATTTTGAGAAGCTTACCTCCAAAGTTTGACCATTGTGTTGCCGCGATCGAAGAATCAAAGGACCTATCAAAGTTGTCGACATTCGAACTCATGAGTTCACTACAAGCTCATGAACAAAGAATCAATAGGTCGACAAATCAGTCCGTCGAGCAAGCATTCCAATCCAAACTCAAGTTTTCGGAGAATGACTCAAGAAAACTTGACTTCAAAAAAGGAGCATTTCAAAAGAAGAATCATTACAACGGAGGAAATTAAGAGAGGCGCAAACTCAACAACAAAGGTGAAGGAAATCAATGTTGCATTATTTGCAAAAAGAATAACCATACTTCACAAGATTGCTACTTCAAGTGTAAGAGATGTCGAATCCCTAATCACTCACAAAGGGATTGTCTATATCAAAAGAATTAAGAAACGAAAAGGGCCAATTTTACAAAAGAGGAGGAGGAAGACCAAGTTTTCTATTCTTGCCTAAAAGTCGAAAAAGAGTCGCAAGATACATGGTATATTGACAGTGGATGCAGCAACCACATGACGAGTAACCGCGACATATTTGAGGAGCTTGACCAAAACTTCACATCGGAGGTAAAACTTGGAGACGGCAAAGTCCAGAAAGTTGAAGGAAAAGGTGTCATTGTTGTCCGCACTAGGCAAGGTAAAAAGAAATTTATTCATGATGTTCTTTACGTGCCGAATCTAGCTACAAATTTATTAAGTGTTGGTCAACTCTTAGAAAAAGGTTATTCGGTAAATTTTGATAATAATAAATGCAAAATCATTGATAAGAAAAATAACACAACAGTGGCAAATATCGATATGGCCCCAAATAAAATTTTTCGTCTAACTTTGCCACTAAATGACCATTGTGCCTTGAAAATTGAAAAATCTGAAAATTCTTATTTATGGCACTTGAGATATGGTCATTTAAATAATAAAGGGTTGCACTTATTAAACTCAAAAAATATGGTTATTGGTCTTCCTAAAATTGAAAAAGAAAATAGAATTTGTGAAGGATGCATTTACGGGAAAATGCATAGATTTCCATTCCCGAAAACATCTTGGAGGGCAAAAACACCTTTGGAGTTGGTTCATGCCAACATATTTGGTCCTACAAGGACGGCTTCACTAAACAATAAGAGATACTTTATTCTCTTTGTCGATGATTTCACTCGGATGATGTGGATTTATTTTCTGAGTGAAAAGTCCGAAGCATTTTCTGTATTTCTTCGGTTCAAAGCCCTAGTCGAGCGGCAAAGTGGGCATCTAATCAAGACTCTACGAACCGATCGTGAGGTGAATTTATCTACAACGCATTTATGAATCACTGCAAGGATGAAGGAATTCAAAGACAACTTACGGTGAAATATAGTCCGCAATAAAACGGTGTGGCAGAGAGAAAGAATCGCACTATTGCTGAAATGGCTCGTAGCATGCTGGAAGAAAAAGGAATGCCAAAGAAATTATGGGCAGAAGCTGTTAATACAGCCGTATATATACTCAACCGGTCACCAACAAAAGCTGTTCGGAATAAGACATCGTTTGAAGCCTGGAACAAGAGAAAGCCTCAAGTCGGTCATATGAAAGTATTTGGGTGCATCGCTTACGCTCTAAATCAGTCACCAAATAAAGATAAATTCGAAAAGAAGGGTGAAAGACTTGTATTCATTGGCTATAGCGAGGAGTCGAAGGGCTATCGACTATTGAACCCAAGTAACGACAAACTCATCATATCAAGGGATGTGATATTCGATGAAATGGCAGCATGGAATTGGGAAGAAGACAACAATCAAGCAGCATCTTAAAACAACATTCTTCACCCGATGAGTACTCAAATGAATACCTCGGGACCAAGAGACCTCCCGCAGAGCCAAGACTTAAATTCGGCCCCAAGTACCAGCAACTCAAATGATGAAGATTCATCTTCGGATTCGGAGTTTCCAGTACGAAAGGTACGTCTTTTACGAGATATTTATGAATCTTCAAATGTTGCTTACTTTGCTTGCGAACCTCAATCTTTTGAAGATGCAAAAAATAAAGATGTGTGGATTGACGCAATGAAAGAGGAAATATCCGTAATTGAGAAAAATAAAACTTGGGAGCTCGTTGATTTACCTAAAAATAAAGAAGTGATTGGACTTAAATGGGTTTATAAAATAAAATATGCCGAAGATGGTTCAATCAAAAAGCATAAAGCTCGGCTAGTTGCAAAGGGATACTCGCAACAACCTGGAGTCGACTTCAATGAGACATTCGCTCCAGTAGTTCGAATGGAAACCATAAGAACAGCTCTTGCCATAGCAGCACAATTGGAGCTCAACGTATATCAACTCGATGTTAAATCAGCCTTTTTGAACGGCGAGCTACAAGAAGAAGTTTATGTCGAGCAACCACAAGGCTTTGCGGTGGAAGGAAAGGAGAACAAAGTTTATAGACTTAGAAAGGCGTTATATGGATTAAAGCAAGCGCTACGAGCATGGAACTGCAAGATTGACGGCTACTTTCTCAAAAATGGATTTGAAAGAAGTAAGAATGAACCTTCGCTATATGTGAAAAACGAAGGTACGAATTTTTTAATAGTTTGTTTATATGTCGATGATTTAATTTATTTTGGAACCGACCTAAAAGCAGTGAAAGAGTTCAAGTTAAAAATGATGAAAGATTTTGAGATGACTGATCTTGGCTTAATGAGATACTTTCTCGGCATCCAAGTTAAACAAGCCAAGGGAGAAATTTTTCTTTCACAGGAGAAATATATTGAAGACATACTCAAGAAATTTCACATGACCAACTGCAAGCCCGTAAACACGCCCATGATGCCAAGTGAAAAATTGCAATTGAATGACGGCTCGGAAAAGGCAGATGGGAAAGTTTTTCGAAGCTTGGTGGGTTCACTCATTTATCTCACTCACACTTGACCCGACATATGTTTTGCAGTGAGTGTGGTTTCAAGAATTATGCAAGATCCTAGCAAAAATCATCTTGTCGCTGCAAAAAAAATTTTGCGATATCTTCAAGGAACTAAACAACTTGGACTCCAATATGTCAAAGAAGAAGATAACAAGCTGGTGGGATTCACTGATAGTGATTGGGCGGGATCCATAGATGATCGAAAGAGCATGTCCGGCTATATCTTTTGCCTTGGTTAAAGTGTGATCTCATGGAGCTCGCGAAAGCAAAAGACAGTGGCATTATCATCTTCAGAAGCCGAATATATTGCAGCAACGGAGGCTTCATGTGAAGCAATCTGGTTGAGACGAATTATCAGTGACATGCAACAAACACAAAAGGAGCCGACAAAAATATATTGTGACAATATGTCAACTGTAGCTATGACTAAAAATCCGGTGTTTCATGCCCGCTCAAAGCATATTGAACTACGACATCACTTCATTCGAGAATTAGTGGGCAAGGAGGAGATTGCGATGAATTTTATCAACACAAATGATCAACCAGCTGATTTCCTTACCAAAGCAGTCACATTGGAGAAATTCGAGAAGTTCAAGCAACAATTGAAAATTACAAATTAAGGAGGAGTGTTAGAATTAATTTGTAATTTTCAAGAAATGTGTAGAACAATCTTGATAAATGTACCTAAGAAATATCTAGTAGTCTAAGAAAAATCTAGTATGTGGTGGACTAAGAAATATCTAGAATATACATTTCCCAACCACCTCATTTCTAGATGTATCTATGGATCACTATAAATAGAGGTGTACCATGCAACTTGTATGAAAGCAAAAAAAAAAAAAAAACCATAAGCTATATTCTAATAATATAAAAGAGCAGCAGCTCTTATCTTATTCCTTATTCTAAAATCAGCCGTGCCTATCATACTTCTTCCACTAACATTACAAAACTTTCTAAGCATAAAGCTTTTCACCAATAGAAAGCTCATCACACTTCCGCTACTACTCCAACAGCTATCACCATTAATTAGATTTTGTACAACTTTATTCATGTACTTCTTTAATTTTTTTATTATTATTATTTTTATTTTTATTGGAGTGGAGGGTGGAAAAACTAGATGAGTCAGAGTTAACTAAAATGTAACTTTCTTTTGGTATATAACTAAAATGAAATTGGTGTTTGAAATTATTGATTTTAAGTCCAAATTATTGTGCCCAACTTATGCGGGATGGTTTCTTTTATCGGGCAAACAATATACTAAATACAACATGCCAGCACTCAAATGGTAAAATCTGGATAGGTTGGTCTGAATTCAATAGATTTTGTGCTATGGTTTTTCTTGCGTCAAGGTTTGGATGAGCCAGTGGCCAACCCATGAATGCTGCTTCAGTGTTTTCTTCTTCTTGTAATTGTACGTACTGCAACTAGTGTGGAAATTTCTCGTTCGATGAATAATGATTTTTCCACAAGTTTAATTCCAAACTATAACATTTTTAAGATTGAACTATGGTTTTCACTTAACTTAAACACAAATATTTGAATTTTTTAATATGTAACATTATTAATTAACTTGTCATGTATGATAAAGTAATTCCAATTTCAATCAGAAGGTATGTGAGTGGGTCCAAGCCCTATTAAGATATGGTTTGGTAACTATTTTAGGTGTGATTCTTCGCCACGTGTTTTAGAATATCTCAGCCACTTATGTATAGATTCACACCTCATATACCAAATTATGATTTTTGTAGTAGTTCAACTTGATTCAGGGTTAAATTGCTTCGTTATTCTTTTCTTAATGTTAATGATTTCAAATGCACAGGTGAAATGGTGAAGAAAATTATCAATCTTGACCACTGTGATGATGGTGAATGTATGATCTAGAAGGGTTAACAACCAGCATAAATGTTGTTGACCTTACAGAAATAACTAGTCTCCCATGACTTGACACTGAACTTGTGTAATTCAAGTTCCGGTTAGGGTCGATCTTCAGTCACTTTTTAAGATTGATTTTTTTGCCCATTTCATCTCAGCTTGGTCTTATGAAATTCCATGTCATTTTCTGTGAGTTGTACGGTTCGTTTTGATAAAGACGAAGCTAGAACATGTGGTTTTGGAAATATGTAGGCCTTCAGTAAAAGTGTCCATGAATAGTAGGTGATTCACGTATAGGGCTTCTAATTTCTATTGTTATACATTAAGGCTGAAGTACTAATTGCATCTCGTAAATATAGTCTTATCCAGTAAACTACTCCATTCTGGCACAAAAATGAAACGATATAATCATCCTCTCTATTGCGCTTCAAGTATCGTAATGGTGATTTCATTTGTTGAACTGGCTGCATAGTTGCTACTTTCAGCTGCAGAGAGCTGACTTTCTGTGAAAAAACCTGGGTGATTAGCTTCAGGCAGCTGAACTTCATTGTTTAACATTGCTACTACTGATATCATGCTAGGTTTATCATCTGGATATTGTTGCACGCATAACAGGCCCACATGGATTAAGCCTAGAACGCTGGATATAGGCATCAACTAGTACCAGTGACCTTCCTTCTTTATGAAGTTTCCATGCCTGCATTATAAGTTAATCGTGTTTCAATAGGACCTTGTTAGCAGGACTATTCTTAAGGCTACGTTTGGTTCATGGATTTTGGTGTGGAAAAAGAAAGAGGAAAATGTTATGTGCGCTTCAATTTATGGTACTTTTTGTTTATTTTTTTTATCATTCTCATTTTTCTTTTCCATTTCCTCATCGATATCCAATAACCAAACAGATCCTAAAGATGAATACAATAAAAGTGTTAATTTTTAGGGGCACAATAATTACATTTCCATGAGAAATACACTGTTTTTATTGCCACTCACAATTTATAGCACCAGGACTCCAAAGCTAAATACATCTGATTTTACTGGCAAACCAACCATGAACTACATATTCTGGTGACATGTACCCGCTGCATGAAAAGTTTAACAAGAAAATAATGTCATGATGCTATATAGTGGCATTAGATATGTGACATTGTGTCTAGTTAGTCTTATTCTTTTGTTGGATGATTGAACATTAGAAATTACGAAAATTCATAGGGGAAATATGTTTATGGAGACTTCTAAATTCAGATACTCGTTTGACCTGAGTTTACCAATGTTAGGAGTTTTCCCCGAATAAAATCAAGTCAAGGCTTTTGTGAGGGATGCATTCTTCTTCTTAAATTAACATTTTTTTCCTCTCCTTGAATGATCGCAAGATTCCAATGTTGAAGTGTGGCAATGCAAATGACTTCGTTCTTGAATTCATCAACTCTTTGCTCGGAAGTCTTTGATAGGCGTTTGACAGCTATATCGCTGTCTTCTAGTGTGCCCTGTGTTTAGAGGGTTTTACAGATTTAAAACGTTTTTATTTGCCGACAATGAAGCAGTAAGTTCACCATTTTGAAAAGTCGTAGAAAAACATTCACATTTTTGAAGGTTTTATTTTTATCTGTGGCTAAAGAATTTTCCACGTTATGAAACATCTATGATATTGCATTCAAGGATAACAGTCACATATTGCATTCAGGGATAACATTCACTTGCATCGAGATGATGAAATACTCGAAAATTATCTATTGTCCATACTCTGCTTCTTGGTGGTCTAGGGAATAAGTGAATTAAAAGTAGAAACTTTACCTAATTCAGAAGCAGCAATTCTGATGTAAATTTCTTGTTCTTCTCAAGATAACAGTCTGATGTCAACCAAACCTCCAAAACCAAAACCAAGCATCCTCCACTCCTTATATCCAAATCCGAATAAGCCATACAAGGACAGTTTCTTACGCACATTTCTATGCATTCTTCAAGGTTCATGCTTTCATTATATGTAGTGAAATTATTGTCTCGCCATGTCTAATGGTCCCGGTTCTATCTATATTATCAGCTGCATCCGTAATCTCTCCAACGGACACTAAGTACAGTAAGATAATAAGAAAACTAGGGGAATCTTTGATTAATCTTTTCATGGTTCTATTTGGTGATCTTTCTTGCTTTCTGGATTCAGGATTTATCTAGTGGAAGTTAAGAGAAAAACTGAACTCGCCGAGTTCCCACCTCAACGACTCTTTAACCTGAGAAATGCTGCAATTTTTTTGTTGTTGCTGGCATAATATTCAGAGAATTCAGGGTTAAAATGTGAAAACCTTATACACTCTGAAGTATCAATACATTTCCTAATTCTTGACCTTATCATAAATGAAACTGAATTTTCGTTCAGCCTTGTTCCAGCATTATTCCATTCGTTCTGAATAGAAAACTTATTTGACTTGACTTATTTGGACACCAGATTATTGACTGTTCATAACAACTGCAGAAATCTATCTGAATTTGATTGTTCAAGCCAGAAGGATGATATGAAGCCATATTATCATCAAAATATCCTATATTATTTAATAAAATTTATGTAAATGAGACGTGTTTTACTGAGGACTTCATGCAACTAAATTGACAAATGTTGGTTCTTGATATGTATTTATGGATGTGAGGGACGAGATATTTTGTTTTTACTTATTGTAATGTAGTAAACAAGCAAGAATTTGTATGATTTTCAAGTTGTGGTATTGAACAAAAATTATATATTGAAATCAAAAAATTGAAATTTCAATGGCATGCAGTTCATATAAAATTTAAAACGATCTACAGTTGAAAAGGTTGAAATAGTAAATAACATGAAATACAAATAAATTAGTTTTTAATATTATCTGAAAGTCTAATTAGTCATTTCCTTCTCTGATTTCGAAGGAACTTCCAACATTCTTCTTACTTGACTTTACGTTTTTATTTTTATATGTCTTTCTCAAATTGCTCACGTTTTTTCATCATCACTTGGTATGTTGTTGATATCTCCTTTATTATTATTCGTTGACAACTTTTTTCTGTTGTTTGCATCATTTTCTTCAAATTTTGTCTTGCATTTATTTTGAAGTTCATTTGATGTAGAAACTTTTCCAAGATTTCCACATGCAATCTTCTCCCCGAGCATTCTTGTTTTTATTAATTTTTTTCTCCTTCTTAATTTATGGTTGTACTTTTACAAATGCATCCCTATGATACAAAGTTTTCCCTTATTCATTTATGCTTTTCTATTAAGTTCGATGAGAAAGCGAAACTCATTCGATGTTTGTAGGATCAGTGTTTAGAATAATTTGAGTTTTGTTCTCTCCAAGTAGAATAATATATTACAAACACCTCCATGTACAACAAAAAATCCAAACACCCCCTCATTTGCCAAAAAATTCTTCAAACATCCCCTTAACCTATTGATGGACAAAATTTTCGTTGATTTATATAAATTATAATTTCACTTTCCACTCATCTATTATAGTCAATAACACTTTGCCCCTCTACAATTAAAGCTCTCTATAATTTGATTCAAAAATTGATTTAATGCTAAATTCATTAAATAAATAAATTTTTAATAAATTAAAACATTAAAATATGATTGTAATATTATAAATAAGGTGTGAATAGAATTTTACCTCCCTGTGTAATCCAGCAAAAAAAGAGGGGCGGGGGAGGGGGTGGAATAAATAAAAAAGGCAATTTACGTCATTGAAGGTGCTTCTTGAATATATTTAACCTAGATTCATCAATACAAAGACCAAAACACCTTTACCTTTTAAAGATATTTAAACTATATTTTTTATTTTTAATTATTTTGTATTTAATTTTTTTCTTCATCTATTTCCCTAATTTAACTCCTTCCCAAAAACCTAAACCCCAATTCATTCATCCACCATCCATCCTAACAACCTCATCCATCTTCTTAGCCCATTGCTGTCATATTTTAATAGAACAATTACAATTGGAGTTCCTATAATATTTCATGAAGTGCTAATATCATTCGCCTTATCTATCATATGTGACAAAAAAATCCAAATGAGAGAAGAAAAAAATGCTTAATTTACCATTTACTCTTTTTAATCCTTTCAATAGCTAATCACATTCTATTTTGTCCCACTACTGCTCACCTCTATTTCACACACAAATCCACCATTGCTCGCTAAAACCAGCCCATCTTCGCCAAGTTCTCACTCCCTGGCCACCTTTGATGTTGTGTGCCATTGTCGCAACCCCTATTAGCATATCCCCGTCAAAATTGCCACCACCTCTTTTCAAAACCAACATAGTCTCTACCCTTCTCAGCAGCTTCCACCTTCTCCAAGCATGCCTTCCCAAGCCGTCTATGTTGCCGTGCGCCATCGCCGGCCATTGTCAATGCCACGCCACTGCCCTGTTATTTTTAATATAAGCATAGTACATACATATATATAATTTAATATAAAATATATGATAATTAAATATGGGCCATTAATCTTTACTGAAATATATGGTTGTTATTATTCAGTCAAAAAATATAAAGGAATTTAATGTTGAACGTTGAACTAACACATTGATCAAATGGTTGTAAGATTATGGAAAAATTGTCTTAAAAGGGCCAAAAAAATATAAGAACTTGAAAAACGGGCGAATGGCGTTCGTAGGAAGCTCAACTGCTTTAAATTATTTTTCACATAGAAATGAATTAAATTGTCCCTTCAGACACATATATAGGGGTAAATTGCATTTTTATTTTTATTTTTGTTACTTGCATTTTCTTTATAGGGGTAAATTATATTTCACCATATAAATGAGATAAACTAAAATTAAAATAGTCTTACATAAATTTTTATGGACACTATTAATAGATTTTTGGCTTTCATATGTCAGATTTATACTTTAATTTGATGATTTAAGTTATTCTAATTATTTTGTAAAAAATTATTTATTTATTTATTTTTGAAGTATTGTATTACTCATTAAGATAAAATGATAAACCTATTTGTATTGTCAGTTTATTATAATGCATGTATGTACTAATTTATGATCACAATTTTTATATTAATTAGTGATTATTGCTTCTCTTTCTATGCTTTCTTTCAATAATATCAATTATAATTTTATGAGGTGCGTACATAGTGTACATTCTAATTAAATAAATAGGTTTAATATTTAGTTGTTTATTTTTATGGAAGTGCAACAAAAATTAGAAAACATAAAATAACATTTTTTTTAAATATCCATTTATACACTAAGTTATCAAAGAAAAATAAAGAGTAAATCTATGAAATTCTTTGTAAAGGAAAAAAATTATAATACAATAGCCATATAGATTCACATAAAGTAATTTAAAATTTATTGTATTTTTTCTCTATATTATATCAATCATATTTTTTTAATTTATAATTAATTCAGTATTTTTTTAATATTATTGTTAAAATAATTTTAGAATCAAATTAATTAAAATTTAATTATAGAAGGGACAAAGTACTATATAGATTATAATAGATGGATACAAAGTGAATTTATTATATTAAATTAAAAGCGTTTTGGTCTTTGGGTGGGGGGGGGGGGGGGGTTTCAGCATTAATGAATTGTTTGATCTTGTAAATGCAAGAACAGCATAAGTGCCGACCTACGAGGTGGATACCTTGTATAGCTGCAAAAGATTTTAAAGTGAATACTACGATTTAAAATAAAATGTGAAAATCGTTGGAGCAATGACTATAAATAAAATCTTCAAATTTAACGACTCATATTCACAAAATACTTTAATTAGTGTTAGACTCCACCTAAAATATACATTGGACAAAATGACACAAGCTCCACAAATAGTACATCAATTCAAAATTAAAATTTATTTCTCACTAATTCCACTAGCAAGATCCAAACTATACACTTTTACCAAGTAGACATAAACAATAACAATAGAAAATGATGGTATCTCAATTAAAAGCAATGATCATTACATGAGAGTGCCAAATCCCAAACAAAAAAGGTACTATATATTTATATATAAATATATAATAGTTAAGTCAGGATACAAGAATAATTACATGGACTATTTATAAATCCAAATAATACGCCAAAAAATGTGAACTTTCATCAAAAAGCTTAGTACTATTCAGACGTTGACTTGATGCCAGTTTGGCTAGCTAGGTCGTCTGCACTGACATTGGTTTCCCCGTAATCAAAAGCCAGTTTCACATGATGATTTCTAGCCAAGATCCAGCGGCAACCCTTAGTAGCAGTTGGATCCGGGGTGTTGCATGGACCACCCTACAAAAACATTGAATTAAAAATAGTGAATCAATTTGAACAATACATGATTTGATTAAAAGAGCATTTGCTAAATGAAGAGCCTCCTAGGTGCCCCGAATTTCCACCGTATTATTGTTATTCCGTCTTATGTTTCGGATCATCGCTTTAACGAAATCCCTCTGCCAATCCCGTATGGTAACTCGTAGACCTACCAAGCCAGGGTTTCCTAGAGATGCACTATGCCCTATCAATGTTAATTTTAAAACAACCGCAAGAAGTGGGCGTTTCTAAGCAACAGATATGCTTCTTTATTTTTGGGGATAAAATGTTTCTAAAGGTTTTCTCAAATATAAAGAATATTTGCCCACTCTCCTGTATTCTCATTGGTTTATTTTGAAAATATTGCTTCATTTCTCGTAGTCCTGATAATCCAAAGGGCCAAAATTAATGAGACGTGCTATGAGACAACAACAAAAGTAAAATGAACACCAAGGCAAAAGGAAATTATTGGTAAATTGACCTTTTGAACCATTCATATTAATATACATTGAATACGCTTGTTTACTTCTTACCAAAAAGGCCAAAAAAAAAAAAAAAACTTGTTTACTATTAATTTCAAGTTCATGCATATTTATTTAATAATAATAACAATATTTTTTAAAAATTTGAGGATAATATTAATTTATATTGCAGGATTATTTTAGTTTTAACAAAAAAGTTAAGAAATGTAAATCATTTCATATCATCCACACTTTAATGACAAAAAAATATCAAATAATATCTAATAAGAAAAATTAGATACCAAATTACTTATGAATATATACAATGAACAAATTGACTCATTTATTATAGTAGTGCATACAATGAACTAACATTAATCTTTTTAGAAGTTAGATTAAAATTAACTATTTATACAATAAATTTATTTACTTAATGAACCTCACTTTTCTTTCTAGTATAAATTTCATATAGGGATAATTTTATCTCTACAAAAAAGTTAAAAAAATGTTAATCATCCCTTAACATTCACATTATAGATTATAGATATGTCTCTTATATGGTGCATCCTTGAGGTTATTTTGTCATTAACTAACCCCCCTTGATTTATCTATTCGTCCGTTTGTTCAACCAAAAGTGCTACCTGCCCAGATATCTACATCAGCTTAATTGGAGAGAAGGCAATTGAACAGTGAAAATTCTAGCTTAAAGAAAAAGGATCCAGCTTTCTTCATGTGACGGTGTAAAACGTGTGTTAGAATATTCATTAGGTCTAGCTTATTGTGTATAAAAAATGCTTTGTGTCATCAATCAAATTCTTTACAGTTTTGATATTGACCATTGATTTGGTAAGATACCGGTTTATTATGGTAAATAATGATAATTAAACTCGAGTCAACCGCAGTTATTGAATAATTAGGGGTGCAACTCGAGCCGAGTAGGCTCGAAACAAGCTAAGCTCGGCTCGAGCTCGAGCCAGTTTTCCTCTGCTCGAAGGTCGCGAGCTGGCTCCAAACTGTTCTTTTTTTATTATTAATTATATTAATGATATATTATATTTTTAACATATTATTTATTAATTATATTCGAGCTCGCGAGCCTGGGTTCTGTTCGAGCTAGCCAGAACTGAGTTATTAATCAATGAGCTCGAGCTCGAGCGTAGTAAAATCAATCGGCACGGTTCGAGCTGGACTAGTTTACACCCTCAATTTTTTTTCAATTCAAGATGAAAATGGATATCCTAAATATCTAGCAGGATAAATCCGGATTGATAGTCATAATTCTTAGCCATAAAAACTCTATCAAACTCCATAAAAAAGGGAAAAGCCGCAATTTGTGGCAGTCTGAATTCGAACCCAAGATCTCTTAAATAAAGTGGGAGGTGGATATTACTAGATCAACAAATCTTGGGTTTTACACCCCCAATTGAGTTCACAACAAAACTAAAAAAAAGTGATGAGCTAAAGGAATGACATATTCAATGAGAATGATAGATTCATTATGGTATTTATAGTATTCATCAGAATTTGGTTAATATATTTGGATCATGAATTTGGTTAATATATTTGGATCATAATTGAAATACAATTTCTTGGAAATGGGTTGGATCTAGACAAATTGGGCGGACCTGTTAAACCATTCACAAGCCTTTGACTTGGTAACAAAGATCAGTTGGGCCCATTGCATAGTGCCTTACAAACTCCAAGCTAAGTTTAGGCAGAGGCTGCTCCTATACATATACATATAATAACTTATATAGACACTTTAAGACAGTACGTGAAAGAAAGACGATCCTACCCCTACTCAGTAGCCCACCGGTCATGCACCTTATATCCTGTTACCATCCTCTTTTAGTCTTTCATCAAAATCCCTCTCACTAGGAAAGTTCTAATGTAGAATTATTAGCCAATTGCCCCGGTTGTTAAATGACAATTATACCCTTCTAAAACAACGTAAGAGTTAAGACTTAAGACCACCGCCCCCGGGTCCCCATCAGACAACAGAAGCTGAGAGGCAATTTCTTGTGCATTAAAAGACCTTTTCTTCTTCGCGTTCATGTATTGGGAAAAACTAACTGTCCCTTAGTTGTCCAAAAATATTATGTTCTTCCAACTCTCTTTCTCCGAATCTCCACTCTTCTCTTTTCCCCTCTCTATATTACCCCCCTCCCACTCCTCCTCTCTCCCTAAAACACATCCCAAACACATTCCCCAATTCTTGTAAACACAATCAATCAATCTCTCTCTCTCTCTCTCTATATCTATCTATATACATATATATATATATATGGCGTCGAAAGATCAATCCAATTTCCAAGACTTCTTGCCCCTTATGGCCGAAAAGCTCGGCGGGGATGGCCTGATTGGGGAACTCTGCAATGGGTTTCAGCTGTTAATGGATTCCGACAAAGGTGTCATCACTTTCGAGAGTCTGAAAAAAAACTCTGCTTTATTGGGGCTTCAAGAATTGTCTGATAATGATTTTTATGGAATGCTTAAAGAAGGAGATTTTGATGGAGATGGAGCTCTCAATCAGATGGAGTTTTGTGTGTTGATGTTCAGATTAAGCCCCGAATTGATGGATCACTCTCATTTTTTGTTGGATGAGGCTTTTCAGCAGGAGTGCTTCCAACATTTTAACTTTTAATTTCATTAATTGTAATCATTTTAACTTCTTCTTTATTTCTCAATTCTTTGTTTAGTTCCAATTCTTGATAGCACCAATTGTTGAGTTATTGTTTGGAGACAATCGATTCGAATTATGCAAAAAAATTGACTGATGAATAAATAAAATTTGTTGCTCTTTTGAATACAAATATCTTGTTATGCTTATGTTTGAGGTACCTTTGTCTACAGACACAATTTTTTTTCTTTTTTTTATTAAATAAAAAAATTTCAACAATATGACATAATAAAATTGACTGTGGGAATATTGACAAAATTATTATGAAAATTTGATTTCTGGAGTTCAGCATCCAGAAAGGATATACAAGGACAATTTTATGTTCTCATATATGACAGTTTTATTTTGGTGAAGTTTGATTTCAAGGTTAGTTATGCAAGTGAAAACAATGTTGAGTCTTTATTGTATCATGTTGGACTCTTTCTTATACGATATTAAATACAAAGTAATTTTAGGTATACTTCAATTAACTTCACCGGTGGCCTCATACAGAAGTTGATTTGTATTGGACTTGTTCTATATTGGTGGAATGTTTTTCAACACATGAAATTGCTAACAAAGATTGTCCTCTTTTTGTTGCATTGTTCTGCTTAAACTTCTCACCAAGTTACAAGAATTCCATAGTCTAAAATCTGTATCGTATACGATAGTGCGATTTGGTCGAGAATTTCAATTGCGTTCTATCAAGATCCAGTAGTACAAATAGCTTGAGTTCAATAAAGATGGTAATTCAGATATTCACCTGCGGGGCATAGTTGTCGTTGAATAAATAACTTGATGAAGATGGTTTTGGACATATTTATAACGTGATTTTGCAACATGAATTTATAAATAATACTTATAAAGTTAAGTGGTTTTGGACATGTTCACAAAGTGATATTTCTACATGAATTTTCTAGCTAATAAATTGAAAGTGACTTTTAGAACGTGATCAAAATGGAGATGGAGAAGATATGTGTAAGCTCAATTTCTTTTGAATGTATTTAAACTATTTATGTATGTTTACACTATAGAATAATTGGGTTGTCGGATTACAAAGTCCAAATAACCCAAATTATAGGCATTCGAAAAGAAAGAAGTTAGATCCACAAATAGATAAGACAAGACCCATTAAATCCAGAAAATGGCAAAAACACGGGCTGAATTGACAAAAGCCCAAGAATCGAATCTGAAGAAATAAAATGAAGTCCACATAGCCAATAATCTGCAAAGACGCGCTAATTTGAAATAATTTGAAAGAGCAGTTGAAGGCGGTTCTAGAAGAAAAAGAACGTGGGTTCCTCAAAGCTCAAGATATATACGAGCCGCGGAAAAAAGAAGAGGGGGCAGCATCAGAATCAACAACTTCTACATTTTCGTTCTCTTAGAATTAGCTCTAGCCTTAGGAATAGTTTTTAGCGTAATGTAGGAGTAGATCGTAGCGTAAATTAGGAGTAGCTGTAGTGTAATTTAGTATTAGACTCGATGGGATTTGCCTTCAAGGCTTGTATCGGCATTCGCCTGCTTGTAATTTTTCAGAACTTAACACTTTCATGGAGGTATAAATTATCTTTTATTCAGATTTAAGTATCGGATAGGTAATTTGTATCTTGACTTGAGTTTTTCATTCGTCATTCTCATATTCGAAATGAACAACTCAAACTTTAATTAATGCGACTCGAACGCAGGGGTTGAAAAATAATACATTTGATCAAGAGATTCTCATAGAGGTATGAAATTATCTTTTATTCAGATTTAAGTATCGGATAGGTAATTTTTATCTTGACTTGAATTTTTCCTTCACTATGTTTCTATTTCATTCGAAGACGATAATTCGCGTTGAATCCAAGGCTTGAGTCATTCGATTCACTGTTTTTCATACTCGAAATCAATAATTAAGATTGCGGTCCGAATAACAATTTTAAACTACACGACAAAGTGTTAAAGTCTGAACCACCGTCTAGCGTATCGAACTCGAACGCAGGGGTTGTGAGATAATTCTAAGTGGAGAATTATCACGGGGCTTGAGTTAATTGAATTAACTCTTCCTTATTCAATTTGTTTTCATCCGGAAACAAATTTTTGGCGACCACAGTGGGAGTTAGTTCATGTAAAATCAACTTTTCAAGATCGTATAAGTCTTACTTGTAAGACCAGCCATGGCAGATGAGGTAACTCATGATGACTACATCGAGGATTTGGATGTCCAGCCGATGGCAAAAAATAAAGTCAGAGCGGATAAAATGTACGAACAGTTTGTCTGACTCATGAAACAAACCCTAGCAGGTGCTCGAGAAGATCAAAGAAAGGAATTCAATGATCAGTACCGAGCATTGGCACAAGATTTTGCTCGAATATTCACGACGATTGTACAAGATATTGTTGTGAGTACTCAAGATGGTCTCGCTCGAGAAGTCACCCGAGTTATAACTGAACTAGGTGAAATATTTAGTCAAACCTGTGATGTTTTTTCAAACATGATAAACACACAGGTAGTATTGGGTCTCGAACCTTTAATTAACAAGCATAATATTTTAATCGAAAAAGTATCACAGTTGTTAGAACCAAGGACTCAAAGTAGATATATCAATCCAAATGAGATTCCTCTGGGGTATCCTCCAGAAAACGGGCCTCGAATTGGTCAATTCGAAATTGGTCAGACTTCGGGACCTTCACATTTCGAAGGCAATTGTAATATTAATAGTAATAACCCTCAAAATATACATTCGAATTATAACCAGACATCGCATCCTAATGTGTATAATACAAGTTCAAATCCACATGGTAATCAAAATACAAGGCCTAATGGTCCCTTACCACCGAACGGAATGGGACAAACTCTGGCAGGATATCCTCCAAATGTGAAGTTTGGAAATCTCGAGACAGGGCTTAACTCTACCCAAGGATATTTTGCTGGGGGGCAAAACCAGCATCAGGTGCCAGGTTTTCCTGGGGTCTCAAATAACCCCATGAATACAGGGAACCAGCCTTTTTCAGGGTTTCAAAATAATTCTAATTATGCTCACACCCCAAATAATTTTCAAATGCCATTTGCTGGGGGACAAACCTTTCCCAACTGTTATATGGGAGGTAATCTTGGACCACAAGTTCAGGACCCACTCCAATCGAATTAATAATTGAAAGGATGTATGGCCTTGGTTTGCGAAGAAACTAGAGGTTAATCCCCAGGAATCCATATCCCGAATGGATGAATAGGAATTTTCCTTTTCCTAGAACGTATAAGGTCCCAAATTTTACACTGTTCTCGGGAGATGACAGTGTATCAGCATTAAAGCACTTATCTCGATTTACCTGCCAATGTCGAGAGGCAGCAGATCAAGATTATTTGAAACTAAGGTTGTTCCCTAGTTCCCTGACAGGGTCAGCCTTCAATTGGTATATTAACTTATCTCCGAACTCAATACATACTTGGGAGGAGATGCAGTTCCAATTCCAGAATCACTTTGCTCGAAATGATCCAGGAATCTCTATGAGTGATTTGGCTAAAATTAGGCAAAACATAGGAGAGTCCATAGAAGAATTCCTATCAAGATTCAAAAAGGCCCGAGTTAAGTGCCATTTAAATTTACCTGAATCTGAATTTGTGCAGTTAGCACAGCAGAATATGTCTTTCGATTTCAGGGTGAAATTTGACGGAATCATATTCTTAGATTTTCGAAGTCTAGCAGAAAGTGCAACTAGATATGAGAATATGTTAAAAGAATAAAGTCTAAGAAAACATCAAGGACTTAACACGTTCGAAGTGTCAGCACCTTGGATATTCGAGGATGCTTATGAAGTAGACCTCGCAGAATTCACAAAAGGGCCATCATTCCAATGTGGAGCACTCGAACAAAAAGAGTGTGAAGCAATGGGTTCTCTACAATCGAAAAAAGATAAGAAATATACCTTTGATATAGCAAAAATAGAAGAAATATTCGATTGGCTCCTAGCCAACAAAAAATTAAGGATTAAAGGAAAACATCGATTCCCAACTAAGGCAGAAGCCAAAGGAAAACCTTATTGTAAATGGCATAATGCCTTTACCCACGAAACAAAGAAATGTGTTATGTTCCGAAACTTAATACAGTCAAAATTAGACTCGAATGAAATAAATTTTCCTGATAGGCAAAACACGAGTATAGACGAAAATCCTTTTCCTGTTTTAAATTTCGAAATTAATACAGTGGAAATTGATTCCTCGGAATGTTCTAACACTTTATCTAAATCTTCGAATGAACAGGTCTCGAAAGAAGCTAAGATGGCGAACAAGCTCTTTAACAGGCTCATAGACAAAAGAATCTTGACCTTCCCAAAAGTCAATGATGATGGGCTCGAGGGCATGTGCAGGTGGCATATGAACACGATGCATACCACTGACCAGTGCCAAATCTTTAGGCACTTTGTAGCCAAACAATTCGAGAGGGGCAAGTTATGCTTGTCCGCGATAGACAAGCAAATTCTCGAATTTGGTCAAAACGGGAAGCCCAAGGAAAAGGAATCACAAACTAAAATGATTCCTTCCATCCAAAAGGCTGAAGGGAAATCATATACGGAGGTACTCGAGACCCCTAAGTGTGAGATCGTATATCAAACCCCTTCGAGAGTAGTGGACAACCTTACCCAGATGCAGAAAGTGCTTTGCAATCAATGTGTTGACACCCTGCACTACGAATTAGTGAGGTTGCGAGTGATCCCGAATGATCCCGATTGGATTCCAGCCTACCAAAGGGAATGGAATAAGAGGCAAAGATACGAAAACAACAGCTTCAATTTCCAGCCCTACAATCAGCACTTTCGAGGAAGGGGTGGCAGAGGTTATGGTATGCCTCCATCAGTAGACAGAGATTCACCGTTTAGCCGCTTAAGTGAATCCAGCGAACAGGTCGAGAGGAAGAGAAATAACCACCAGAAGAATATTAAGCAACAAGTCGCTTATTCTCAAGCTGTTGTGGCTTTAGAGATGCGGCACGAAAATGTTATTGCCAACCTTCGAATCAAAGAAGAATCGTTGAGCAAGGGCCTGCTGAAAGCCCAGATGGGAACAAAACCCAAGGATGACGAGTATGAGAAAGACATTGACCAGTTGAGTGACCAATTCAAGGACACTAGCTTGAAGGGGAAGAATGCAAGGTTTGAAGAAGATGAAAACTTGGATAACTTCGAGTCAGGCGACGACTTGGATATCCTAATAGGAGACTCTGCTTACGAAGAATTGGCAAATGAAGCCGATGTAAAAGCAAAAGAAGCATCTCTAAAAAGAGCCCTGCAGTTCAAAGAGGATAAAGATGTGAACATGGTGACAGTTTTGCTAGCGGCATTCGCCGCACAAGAAGATTCAATGGATGAAGAATCGAATTCGCTTGAGATGATGACCATCTCTGAGTCAGGTAATATTTCAAGGTTAGAAATTCCTAGCAACAAATTATTAGAGACAAAAGCAGATAATGAAAACTTGGTCAATCTTTTGTTCTCGAAAGAAAGATCGATAATAACCATATGCGACCTTTATTTGTGAAAGTCGACATCGAAGGCATTAAGATTAGCAAAGTTCTAGTTGATTCGAAATGATCAAATTCGAAATGTTACTCAATTCGAATTGAACCTAGGAGTTTGAAATGCTCAATTCGAGGTTATATCCTCTCGCTCAAAATGTTCAATTCGAAATGTTACTCAAATTCAAAATGTTCAATTCGAAATGTTACTCAATTTGAATTGAACTTAGGAGCTCGAAATGCTCAATTCGAGGTTATATCCTCGCGCTCAAAATGTTCGATTCGAAATGTTACTCAATTCAAAATGTTCAATTTGAAATGTTACTCAATTCGAATTGAACCTAGGAGCTCGAAATGTTCAACTCGAGGTTAGTTAAACTTCGAATCCTATACCCCTCGAAGAACAGAATTGTATGAACCAACCAAATCCTGGGGGCAACCAGGAATGAACCAAACGAATACCATGAATTGCAGGTTCGAAAAGGGGCCCAGTTTTGATTTTGAGGGTGTTCCCCGTTTCGACCTCAAGAGATTCTGACTCAGTTAAAGATACCTCGAGAGTTGCAGCTTCATTCGAAGGACCTGAATTCTGGAGTTTCATCCACGGGTTCAATGATTTCTTCAACTCGAATACCCTGAATTGAAGGTTCGAGAAGGAGAAGTTATGTAAAACAAGAAGCCGATGCATTTTTAGAAAAGTTTGAAGGAAGAAAAGTAAAAAATAAGCGAAAAAT
The DNA here is from genome assembly GCA_019426215.1 of Buddleja alternifolia. Taxonomy (NCBI): domain Eukaryota; kingdom Viridiplantae; phylum Streptophyta; class Magnoliopsida; order Lamiales; family Scrophulariaceae; genus Buddleja; species Buddleja alternifolia. Next base: position 12,932,523 of record CM033392.1, on the reverse strand, counting down.
TGACGGTGAGACGTCAAACAGCCGTAACTTTTGATCCGTTTGGAGTTACGGGGCCCACAAGATACCAAATCGAAGATCTTTTTGAGTTGAATCCAATTAAATGGCTAGTACCATTTTACGGTAACCGTTCGACCTCAAATTATATCATTTAGGCCTTTGAATCAGGCGACGAAGATGAAGGCTTCGAGAAGGGAGAGGAATTCGAGAAGTGTAACCAGAGGGACTGTTCTTCGAGATGCTACCTTCGAGAGAGAGAGAAAACTCATCTTTAACCAAAAAAAAAGTATCTTTTAATACACATGAACTCGAAACGTTCATGTATATTAGGGGTTTTCTCTCGGCAGTCTTCGAGAAGATATTCTTCGAGAAGGTAAAGACAGAAATTGAAGTAAGAGAGAGAGAGAAGTTGTTTTTAACCAAAAGACGTGTCTCATAATACACATGAACTCGAAACATTCATGTATATTAGGGGGGCATTTGTTTATACTATAAAATAATTGGGCTGTCGAATTCCAAAGTCCAAATAGCCCAAATTGTAGGCATTCGAAAAGAAAGAAGTTAGGTCCACAAACAGATAAGACAAGGCCCACTAAATCCAGAAAATGGCAAAAACACAGGCTGAATTGACAAAAGTCCAAGAATAGAATCCGAAGAAATAAAATGAAGTCCACGTAGCCAATAATCTGCAAATACGCGCTAATTTGAAAAGATTTGAAAGAGCAGTTGAGGACAGTTAAAGGCGGTTCCAGAAGAAAAGAAACATGGGTTCTTCAAAGATCAAGATATATATGAGCCACGAAAAAAAAAGAGGGGGCAGCATCAGAGTCAACAATTTCTACATTTTCGTTCTCTTAGAATTAGCTCTAGTCTTAGGAGTAGTTTCTAGCGTAATGTAAGAGTAGATCGTAGCGTAAATTAGGAGCAGCTGTAGTGTAATTTAGTATTATGCTCGATGGGATTTGCCTTCAAGGCTTGTATCGGCATTCTCCTGCTTGTAATTTTTCAGAACGGAACACTTTCATGAAGGTATAAATTATCTTTTATTCAGATTTAAGTATCGGATAGGTAATTTGTATCTTGACTTGAGTTTTTCATTCGTCATTCTCATATTCGGAATGAACAACTAAAACTTCAATTAATGCGACTCGAACGCAGGGGTTGACAAATAATACATTTGATCGAGAGATTCTCATGGAGGTATGAAATTATCTTTTATTCAGATTAGTATCGAATAGGTAATTTTTATCTTGACTTGAATTTTTCCTTCACTATGTTACTATTTCATTCGAAGACGATAATTCGCGTTGAATCCAAGACTTGAGTCTTTCGATTCACTGTTTTTCATACTCGAAATCAATAATTAAGATTGCGGTCCGAATAACAATTTTAAACAACACGACGAAGTGTTAAAGTCTGAACCACCGTCTAGCGTATCGAACTCGAACGCGGGGGTTGTGAGATAATTCTAAGTGGAGAATTATCACGGGGTTTGAGTTAATTGAATTAACTCTTCCTTATTCAATTTGTTTTCATCCGGAAACAATGTGAGAAGACAAAGTATTCGTTGAAAAGAGCATGATTTTGGTGGAAAGTGAAGCAAAGTGCAAGAAACTTTGTCCACCCTTGTGGTTGGGTTAATAGAACAAAATCATTCGTTAGGAAAACAGACACTACTACAAAAAACATCTATTACAGCGATTTTTTGGACCTATTACAGCGGTTTTAACCGCTATAATAGGCACCGCTGTAATAGGTGTCTCTATTACAGCGGTTAAAATTACAACCGCTGTAATAGTTCCAAATGCAGACAAATCATGTTATAACATTCCAATCAACAATCTTACAACACAACCTGATCTAATCCATCTCCATCCCATTAAACTAACGATACGAGCAAATTATAAGTAAAACAAACCAAACATTCAAATAAGTAAATCAACCAAAAATAACAAAAAAAATTCAGTCGTATTATTAATCAACATCAAACAACTCATATTAACCAATTAATTGCATCGATCAACATTCAAATAAATAAATCTACCAAAAAAAAAATCTGATATTTCATCTACCGAAAAAACAAAAAACAAAATCCACCAATCTCATTCTCATCCTCTTCAACTTTCGCTGTCAAGTACTGGGAAAATACTCTAATCGAAAGTCCTCTCCTTCATGATCTTCTCCACGTCAGCGTTTTTCAAAATTGTGCGTTTAATCGGTGGCGATCGAAATTGCAGATTTGAAAACACAGTAAAAAAAATCAGATCTGACAGATCTGAAAATTTGGAAACAAAAAAAATGATATTCTTCAATCTGGTAAAAAAGAGAAAGACGGAACGTACCTTCAATTCAATGACGTCGCCATATTGAGACAAAATAATGGTGGTGGCGGCGGAGGTATACGGTGGTGGAGTCGAGAGAGAGAGAGAGAGAGTAGAGAGAGAGGGAGATAGACGGGTGAAATGCGGGGCTGAGACATGCGCGGCGGAGGAGAAGAAAAGGGAGTGGGCAGAGCGGTCGGTGTTGGCGAGGGAGGAGACGGTGGTGGTGAGATGTGGTGGTGCCGTGAGAGAGAGAGAGAGAGAGGAGACCGTGGTGGTGAGATGTGGTGGTGCCGTGAGAGAGAGAGAGAGAGAGAGAGGAGACCGTGGTGGTGAGATGTGGTGGTGCCGTGAAGAGAGAGAGAGAGAGTAGAGTAGAGAGAGAAAGAGATTCAAATGGGATTGGAAATTAAATGAGGATCTGGGTTTTAATTTAGGATAATCCTCTATTATAGCGGTCATTTAAAAAACCGCCGCAATAGGTAAAGGCTATTAAAGCGGTTCAAAATTGAACCGCTGTAATAGCATATTACAGCGGTTCTTTTCTGAACCGCTGTAATTGGTCCCCACCTATTACAGCGGTTCATTAAAGAACCGCTGTAATAGGGTCCTCCGTGCAGCGGTTTTGCTAGAACCGCTGTAATAGGTGTGTTGTAATAGGGTATTTTTGTAGTAGTGAGAATGAATTTTTTATTTTAGTTTTTTGAAAAAACAATGGATTTAGGATAATGTCACTTTTGGTCTTCAACTTTCCGATTTAGAATCATTTCAGTCTAACACCTTTCAGTCTCTTTAAAAGAAAAACACCTTTTAATCACGTCGATTGAGTCCCTTAACTTAAAACTTAGTTTTGACTTGTCCGGTCAATTTCTGGTAAATTTTGACCGGAAGTAGGTCACGTGCGCAGAATGTGACCTATTTTAGGAGTAAAAATATTAATTCAACATTTGAGTTACACTTTAGTCCGTTTAACTTTTCATCATTTGTTAGTTTGCTCCCTTAACTTTATCATAATTTCTAATTTGGTCCTTTGGCGGGAAGTGCAATACATATGTTCCCGTGCAAATTATTGAGCTTATAAAGCTCAACAATGATTGTGTTTGTCTTATATTATCCCTACCAACTGTAGAGCAAGCAAAAAACTGGCTAATATGACATGTTTTGCGGATACGGGCTAACCTTTGATGCGATTGGATTGATGCGAATATATGTAGAAGGTTTTTCAATTGTGAGAATTATGGGGTAAGTTGCTTTACTTTGACTATGTTCAAGGTTTTTTCCTCTTTATCTTGTAATTTATTCAGTTTTACATAATCATTTAAAGATATAATAGCTTATGGGTATTCCTCTTTATTTTGTAATTTGATTTAATTCTACTAATAACTTATTGTGCTTATTTGAGGTACATTTGTCCACATCATTTTTTTTCTTTTTATTAAATAAAAAAATCTCAACAATTTGACATAATAAAATAGACTCTGGAAGTAATGCCAAAATTAGGCACAGTAGCTGATAGAGTAGAAGGTCACCATAAACCTTCCCCGATTGACAGAACGTTCCACTATTTATATTTTTTTTGAAGAGAAAAGCGGTGCTATGTTATTACTCAGAAATAAAAATGTCTGACAATAAAGCCGAAATAGCAAGAGCCGGGAGTTCAGGGACAGGCCCCCGAGCACCTAGAACAGCTCTAGCGATAAAATGTGCAACCGAATTACCAGAACGTTTAACAAAAGAACAACTAAAACCAGAAAAAGAATGAGATAAACAAATAATATTGACACGAAAAATCCTTACGTGTATTAAACAGCAAGTGGACTGGTCGTGTGTAGTAATAAAGTGGACTTTAAGTCCGAGTTATCGATCCCACAGAGACAAGATTATTGAAAGCTAAGAATTTAAAAGCAATTAAAATTGAATTAAAAGATTGTGATTAATTTACAATAAAAATGTGAAAACGAGACTTAGCAAATAGATTTAGATTCTTATGAGATAAAACAACTAAGGCACATGCTTCAACCAAATTTACTTGTTAATATAAATATGAACTATTCTTCGTATTATTAGACTACTATTGCTTTGGTGAAAATTCCTTAATTAATTACTACCTGATGTCTCGGTTGTAATAATCCTATGATAAATTGACAGTTATCTAAATATGTCTATCCGAGAATTTAATCAATAATCATGCATTCAAGTTCTAGAATTTCCCCGAATAAATTCGGCTAACTGCACCCGGGAATCTCTACCTATCTCTAGGGGCAATTCCCTATTTTTTACGGATGATGTGATGATTTCTTTGAACCCTAACTTATATTCTTTCAAACTATTAAGTTAGGCAATATGACAAACATATGGCGATCAAACATATGCAAGTAATTACGCACAAAATCAAAACACAAAGCAATTGTAGAATTAATACGAAGAATAATATCATATATATATACTCATAACTTTGGCCTTCACATGGCCCTAGTTAAGGGAAAATTAGTTCATAATTGAAATTGGGAAAACAATAAAAACATAGAATTACTCATAGATAAAGATGAATATCAAACTAAGAAACTCCCTATTTTGGATTGATGATCGATTCTTGATTGGAAGCTTGAATCCCTCCTTTTCCTCTTCTTAGCTCTTCAAGTATGATGATAGGATGACTCAAAACCAAGAGAATGCTCCCCCAAACCTCTGAATTTTCGTCCTCACACTCTCAAAGGATGATTTTTTGATGCTCTCAAGTGAGCTCCCCACTCCCCTTTAAATACCCAAAAATCCACCTACCAAGAATTTTAGCTACCCTTCTCTTTCTTTCCTCCTACCAAGAATTTCTACCTACCAAGAATTTGCACCTACCATTCTCTTGTTTTCTACCTAGCAAGAATTTCCACCAACCAAGAATTTGCACCTACCATTCTCTTGTTTTCCACCTAACAAGAACATGAGCTGCCACTTTCGTGTTTTCCAGCGCAGGGATAGTGTTTTATTCATAAACGTCTCCACAGATCTTCGAATTGGATGATTCAAGTACCCATGTAAAGATAAGACATAGATCTAAAACTTTGTAGAAGGACACTTCATCCAATTCTGTCTTTAAAAATATCAAAATGGCGTTCCAACGTGGAGGTTGTTTCTGATTTGGCGCCCAGGTGTGCAGAAATGGTACTAAAACATGATTTTGGCTAACTCCAGCTTATTTCTTGCTTGTTTGGTCGTGGAGGTGTGAAAAATCTTGGCGTAAACTTGTTTTATACATCATTTTTCCACCCTTTCTTCAATTGTATCCACTTAAGGCCTGAAATCACTTAATGCACGAATTAAACGCACAAGTGACAAAATCAAGTGATAAATGAACCTAAAACATAAACGCAAAGGGGCTTAAAAACACGTAAAAATGACTCCTATCAAATATCATTAATAATATTGCCCATGGGTGACAAGTCCATCCCGCCCGATTTGATCTTGGAGATAATCGATAAACAATCACCCTTTAATCTAATTGTCGGCCATCCATCCCTGACTGCCAGCTTCAGCCCTTCGACCGCCGCCACTGCTTCAATATACTCCGAAGATGGGGTGAAGTTAAGGAATCTACCGAACCAGCCACCAGAAGAGCCCCACCAGTCCCTAATGACCACTCCGACTCCAGCGTAACCTCCATTTAAGTCCACTGCGCCATCAAAATTAATCTTCATTGTCCCAAAATCCGGCGACTGCCATTTGATGTTCGACAGCGAAGGGGGCCGGATTGTTGGGATATCCAAAATTTCTTGGTACGAGTCAAGGAACTGATACACCGATTCAATAGTCTTAACCGAAGAAGGAGTCATATTATCCATGAGAGTCGCATTGCGATTATATCAAATAAATCATAATATAATAAGGATCTTATGAAAGTCATCTTCTGGCAGGCGATGATGTAAACCCCTTAGCCACCTCTCCCCCGAATCCATCCACAAATTAATTTCATTCCATGAGATGTTGGACAAAGCCCATACCTGTCTAGAGAAAGTACTGTTGGAAATCTTGATTGAGTAAATTGTGTTTAGCACAATTTATTAGAAATTTAAGTGAACTTCACGTGTCAAAAGTGGAATGTCTTTGGCTTAAATTAATCTACATTTTGAGTAGATAAATTTAGAGTATTTAATTACTCAAATCCGATTTCGGGTGAATGAGAAATTAATTAGCAAAGTGTGTCACTTAAAACGTCTCTCGTAATTGGAATCAATAATTGATGTGAACAAAGGTGAATAAATGATCTCAATTATACGATCGACGGCCACGGTCTCATAGGAAATAGTTCATTTAGTTTGGGGTCTAAAATGTTCAAATTGAAAAATTTAGGGACCAATTTGAAAGGACTTAATAAATCAAGATTCAAAGTTTTCGGGTCAAAATTAAAATTTGTGGAAAGATAGGGGCTGAATTGCATAGCCGGATGGTGCAACCGGCCACACCTAATCATTTCCCGGAAAAGGTAGCTTGTTATTGGTTAAGAGGTGGGTGTACGGTGCACCCGCCACACCGGATCATAGCCATGTCAGGCGCCTTTTGTCCTTTGGCTCAGGGGGTGTTTTGAAAAGGTGCAACTATTGGGGCTAATTTGGAAAATCCAAAAAGGTACAATCAGGGGGCGTTCTGTCCAAAAGACACAACCTTTTGGCCTTTCTGCAGAAATCCGAAAAGTTGCATTTTTTAACCCAAAACCTTTCATTCTCTATAAATAGCCCCATAGTTTGGATTTATTTACACCAAAAATATTAACTTTATATCTCTTTCTCTCTTCTCTCTTTTAAGTACTAATTTGAGTATATAAAAGAATTCTTCATTTATAAATCGAGAGTTCTAGCAGAAGCTTGTTCTCTAGGCTTATAAATTTGGAGTGGTTCTATTTTTAAGACGATAGTCGTTGTATCTTGGGACAAAAACGCCATATCCCTTAATCACCAAGAGCGGGGCGTTATTGTGTTAAGGAAATTGAGTAACCCGTGCCTCGACTATACCAATTTTCATAACAAACATTTTAAAACAAGAAGTACAGCCCAACGCACTATGATACTCATCCTCCTGCTGCCAATCACATACGGGGCACTCTCCAGTTTCAGCAATCCGTCTTCTAGTGAGATTAGAGCCCACCGGGAGAGCATTTTTACAAAACTTCCATGCATGCATACGTAACTTTGGTGGGACTTTTGTTTTCCAGAAAGGATATAAAAGGACAATTTTATATTCTCCTCATATGACAGTTTTATTTTGGTGAAGTTTGATTTCAAGGTTAGTTAGCAACTATGATGCACGGATACTCCTAAAATCGACCTCATGCAGTATTGTATCCGTATCCGGCATAGATAGTCTCGGATACCGTGTCCAGACCATTTTTGAAATGTCCAAAAATAAAAAGAAAAGAAAAATTTTTTGATACCGTATTCGATACAAAATTTGAATTATCCGATACATTTTGGATACCAGATAGAATATTTGTTTAATATTATATAATACTTTTTGGACTAAAATAGGAAAATAGATAATATTTTCAATCTTTTGTTAAAAATTAACACATAAAAATTAAATAAATGACAAAGAAATTTACAGAACTAGACAAAATTTTATTTATATCAACGAATTTATCGAATCAAATTTATTTTTATATATTATACATGCATATATATAGACGTATCCTCGGCGTATCGTATCCTAAAATTTTGAGATTTGCCGTATTTTGTATTCATGTCGTATTGTACCCGTATCCTCGTATCCGTATCCGTATCCATACATCATAGGTTAGCAAATGAAAACAGTTTTGATTCTAACAGTATAAACTATTTATTCACAAGTCTCTATTGTATCATGGACTCTTTCTTATACGAAATTAAATACAGACAATTATTTTATGTAACTTCCAATGATCTTCCTTCATACAGAAGTTGATTTGTATTGAACTTGTTCTATGGTAGAGAAATTTTCTTCAACACATGAAATTGCATATAAAAATTGAATGCCAACATCATATTATGACCGGAAGAAGACATAACTTGTCCTATTTAAGTGGCACTGCCTTCCATAAAACTTCTCACAAGAATTTCATGGTCCAAATCGTATTTTCTCAAAGGGGATAGTGAGGTTTGGTCGAGAATTTCAATTATGGTTGATCAAGATCCAGTGGTACAAGTTTTAGATTGTTGTCATATCTTGTTTATCAAAGATTGCAATGCAGACATTTACCTTTGACAGAGTTTTCAGTGAACAAATAGCTCGGTGTGGGTGGTTTCGAAGATATTTATTGTTAGGATTAATGGTAGCATCAGAGCTCGAAGAATAAATAAAAAACAATAAATTTAACCCTAAACACGAAGAGACGACACGAGAATTTTAACGTGGTTCTGCATAATTTGCCTACATTCACGAGCCAACCTAACTACATTTGTATTTCCTAATGAGTATATCAATCAATTACAAGGAGAGTTTTCATATTTATACTAATGGAGAAGTCTAAACCCTACATATTAGGAAAACGGTCCTAATTAACAAAGAGAATAGTTCCAACACACAATAGGAAATAATTCTAATCAAACTAGGACTCAAATCTGCCAAAATCCGTTAAACTTGCACCCCCCAAGACAAAAGCTCGCCAAAACTCGTCAAAAACGCGCATAGCTCGAGCACATCCGCGCCTGGGCGCTCCTAGGTGGCGCGTGGGAGCCCATAACTGGTGCCTCACACTAGTCCAACTCCGTTTTTTGACTCCTTTGCGACCCTAGTCTATTCCGACCCTATTTCGCAACCCTGGGTCTACTCTGACCCATCTCGGCTCCATCTTGGCTCTATTTTGTCTTTCTTTTAGGTCAATTTCCTTGGTATTTTGAAATCATCTCCACACAAACCCATCATTTACAAGGTCATATTATTTACAACATGAATTTTTAACTAATGATTTGAAAGTTAGGTTTAAAACGTGATCAAAATGAAGATGGAGAAGTAGGACTATCAATCACTACAAAAAAAAATGATTATTGCCCATGTCAATATATCATGGTGAAAAGTCCTTTTGCCATAGTTAAAACCAATTGACCATGACTTTGCTATGGCTTTGGCCGTGGTATTTGCAAGCATGACCAAAACATTTACCATGACTTATAGTCATGGTCAATGTCTTGTTCATTGTAAAAACCATAGCTTTTAGTCATTGTAAAAAAGTGTTAGGTTAACATTTTTTCCATCACGGCTAGTTAGAGCTTAAAATAACCAACATTCTTTTTCACCACGGCTAACTTTAGTATGACTATATGAAACATCTACCACGGCCAAGTTAGCCGTGAGTTTAGACCGCTATAGACCACGGTTTTAAGCCATGACATATATTTTCATTGCCAATACTCATTTTTCTTGTAGTGAATGAGCTCAAGCCGGCTCGAAGCTCGTAAGCTCGGCTTGACAATTTTCAAGCCGGGCCCAAGCCGAGCTAGAGCCCAAGGATAAGGCTTGAATTTGAATTCAAGCCGAGCATGAGCGAGAGTAGGCTCGGCTTGAATTGGGCTCGTAAAAAAACTATATACATGTATATATATATATGTTTTATACATTATATACAAAAATAAACATAGTATTTTTTTATAAATAATTCCAAATTGCATAGAAAATATCAAGATTTAAACTTAGGGAATAGAATCCTTATATCAATCAACATTCAATTCTAAAATTTCCTAATATAAAACGCTATACTCAAGAAATTAAAAAAGTAAAAAAATATCAATTTAAACCTACCAGACGACATCCAATACAAATATATGACAATTCACATAAACTGACGTTGAGGGCTGCTAATTTTTGTCTTCAAGAATTGTTCATTTATTTCTCCTCACAACTCACGACAAAAACAATTTTTTTTGTAAGTATATTATATATTTAGTTATAATATTTTTCAATTTTAAATAATGCGTGAAGTATATATTTCAATGAAATGAGATCTTTCAAGGTACATTTTAGTTATGATTTGTCATTAGAACATGAATGACGTTATTTTTGTGTCTCTATAAGATTGTTATTTTTTTAATTTATATATTAGATTACTTTATTACTTAAAGTTTTTTAAAAGAAAACAAATTCGGGCCAGCTCGAAGCTCGTACTAATTTTCAAGCCGAGCCCGAGCTTTGGAATAAAAAGCTCGTGCAAATTCAAGCCGAGCGAGTTTTCACGCTCTGCTTGATATTATGCGAGCCGAGCCTGGTCACGCTCACGAGTTTTTATCACCAGTTTTTATTTGGAATAAAAGCTCGCATAATATCAAGCCGAGCGTGAGCGTGACCAGGCTCGGCTCGCTCAGCTTGATTGATAGGGCTATGGAGAAGATATATCTAAGCACGATTTCTTTTGAATGTATTAATTAAATTTCTGATACTTAGGTATAAAACGTGATCAAAATGAAGATGGAGAAGATATATCTAAGCACAATTTCTTTTGAATGTATTCAAATTAAATTTCTGATACTTCTGTGAGACTGAGGCAAAGTATCCATTGACCAGAGAAGGATTATGATGAAAATGAAGCAAAGTGCACGCTACTTTGTCCAATGCCTAGTGGTTGAATTAACAGAACAAAGTCATTCATTGGCAAAATGAGAATGGAATTTTATCTAGAGTTGTCCAATAATATACTTTGGCTTTCAGAGCCAGGCAAACAAGACCTGGAATTATGAAAAGAAGTTGGCTTCTTCATGCAAAAGTCAAATTTCTTCATTCCTACTACCAATCATGATTCATGAATACGCAAAGTTGTTACAAAATAATTAATTTTCTTTATTTATTTTCTTGCGACAAAATAATTGATGATCCACTAAATTTTACACTTCTTTGGACTAGACTGAATAAAAAGTCAAAAGAAAACCTAAACAAGTAAGAGAAATTTTTCTTTCTATTTTTAATAAACTTTTTTAAACGTATTTGAACATCACGAGAAATAAATTTAAATGGTTACATAAACAAATATGCTTGTCAATTATTTTTCATATTGTTAGCGAATATCAACCTGGAAGTCTTATCCCAATTTCTTTATAATTCCTTCAAAAAAAATTCTAAACTTTATACAGTTCAAAAAAATATTTTTGGGTCAACATACAATTTTTTTGTTTAGTTACAGGGTCAACATGCAATGCAACCTGTGAATTCTGATGCACTTAATACTTATTTCTTGTCCACACCTGAACCCACCTAAAAGTCAATTTTAAGCATTACTACCACCCAACGCAAGTGTCCACAATCAAATAATTGAACCAAGAGGATAAGGCATACACATTGTCGACATCTACATCCACACCACTAGAACAAAACTTGCCCTTCTTTCATAAGTTAATAATAATCATAAAAAAGATATTTTTAAAAGTTAAATTATACATTTACCGATAAAAAAAATAGGGTGAATTATATGCACACTCCCTCACTTTAGTGCTAATTATAAAAAAAACTTCCATACTTTTTGTAAATTACAACGAGACCCCCTCAAACGGTCTATTTGTAAGGTTTACGGGGCGAAATTATAAGAATTTTTAAATACACAGAGGACATAATTATAAGAATACCTTGGCATGAGGAGAACTTTATGTAATATCAAAAAAATCAGAGGATTTTCAATAATTAGCACTAAAGTAAGGAGGTCTGTAGTTTATTTTCTCAAAAATTACCATATAGTTTTTATTTCTAAATCTACAATTGCATATCCACACACATTAAAATTTCATTTTTAGTCCTATAAGTTAGAGGTGTTGACAAAATAAGTTCATTATCTTTTCGAAACTACATTTACTCCTATAAGTTAATAAAATCCAACATATTTAGTCTTTTATATATGAGTAAACACATTTAGCCCTGCACCTATAGAAAAAGCTCAATTTTAGTCCTATATTGACGCGCCGACCATCTTCCCCCTTGTTGGACCGAGATCATGTGATGTTACATGTTGCTCTCAAAATTCTGAACGTAAAAACCAAAAAATAAATTCATTATCCCTAAGTCGCATGAATCCTAATTCCTCTCTTCTAACTCAATTATTCAACCATTAAACCCTCCGTCTATAGCTTTGATTTTCATCTTTTGCAACATTTCCACCCTCAAAATAAAATCACACCTCATCTTGCCCTAAATTTCCAAATCAAATCAATTTTCCTGTATCCAAAAGTGAGATATTTTGATTTTCCAGAGACACATGAAGAGAAATTAGTATTTATTTGATTTGGAAATCTCGGACAGAATGAGGGGGCTTTGATTTTGAGGATCGAAAGATTTGAAGAAATGAAAGCGGAGCTATAGATAAAGGATTTGGATTTAAATGGTTGAAATTGATTTGGAAGATCTAAATTAGAGTTCTTGTGATTTGGGGATAGTGAATTGATGCTTTTGTCTTCTTCTTCCATGTTTTTTTTCTTTTGGGAGCATGGTTGGCAAGGGGAGATGGTCGACACATTAGGACTAAAATACCTCCCCGATAGATGCATGATTAAACATAATAATATTGCCGGAATTAGGGTGTGAGACTAAACATGAGAATATTTAAAAATATTGGACGTAAAGTGTGAATCACATAATGAATGGGACCAAGCCTCTAATCGGGAAAAATATGGGATAAAAAGTGCAATTTTCCCCAAATATAAAGGGCTAAATATGTTTAAATTTGTCAATATACAGGACCAAAATTATTTTTTTTGAAAATATAATAAACGTATTTTGTGAAATTTTCAAATTTACAAGACTAGAAATGAAATTTTGTCCCCAAACCAACCTCGCAAAAAGGTGAGAAAGCATTTTTGTAATTCTGAAACTAATAATAATGATGATTAAAGTAGGGCATCTTCTAGAACATCCCACTTCAATTCATTTGGTGAACAAATAATTGAAATAAAAATGATGATGAGCGTGACAACAACTTATAATTAAAGTCGCACACCATCAATATCAATTTGACCCTCCAACGACGCCGTCTGGTTTAAGTAGAACAATTAGTGATCCTAAATTGCACTGTAAATAAATAATTACAAGTGCAAAGATAACTAATCTTGGGTTCAGCGGTATAAATAGGGAGGCCCATTTCATCACCTCTCTCTCTCTTCTTTCCTGATTGCATCATCAATTCAATGGCCACCAAAGTTTACATTGTGTAAGTATTCTATTTCTAATCTGTCTCTATTTTGTACGTTATGATCGTTTTATGGGGTTCTCTCTTTTTGGGTTTTATCTGCTTTCTGGAAGTTAATATCGTTAGCGAATTCTTGAAATATTTATTTGGGTTGTCTTTTGTCATTATTGAATTTTCTTCTTATTGAATTATCGTTGGTGGTTATTGATTCAATCAGCCTTTTGTCTTTCAATGTCAGAAAAAAGGGTTTAATTGGTACCCATTCATTTATTTCCCAATCTCGAATTCTCTTGGATTTAAGTAGTAGTGACATGCTTGAACAAATTCCCGAAAGCTGAAAAACACAAAAAAAAAAAAAAAAAAAATTGATATAAATTAGGTAAGGTATATTACGTAGATAATGAATTTTCAATTTTTCATAATGTATTTCTAGCCCTGGCAGAATTTTTTGGCTGAATTCTGTGTCAGCTAATCAATTTATATTTTCTTTCAGATACCAGTTTTATGTGTGAGTATCTAAGTTTTTTCTGGACCTTGGATTTTAATGCGTAATTAGAAAAGGATAATGTATAAAGATACAGCACAAAGTCGTATCGTTTGGACTCACAAAAATCTAGATCCAAAATGTAGCGTGAATAAATTACGTAACAATCATTTTTAGTTGACAAAGGCTATAATCGTATAATTTGCTACATTTGATCTCTATATTGCTGTTAATACGCCGTGGAGTTAATTTATGACCCTCTCACATAAGAGTAGGTTTCATGCTTTGTCATATTAATATACTAGTATATTGCCCTGTGCATACTTTGTGATGAGTCTATATGAAATATGATATAACCTTTATGCTCTCTGTCGCTCGTATCGTTTTTATATCATGCTCATATGACGAATGTGAGTTAGAGTGCATATGTCTAGATCCTGGTGTTCATAGAATTGTTATTAGAAATCAATCAAAAACTTTTGATTCTTTTTCCTCTGGTATTGACAATTATAACTTAACTTTCACCCTTTTTAGGTACTATTCGATGTATGGACATGTGGAGACACTTGCTGAAGAGATAAAGAAAGGAGCTGCATCTGTTGAAGGAGTTGAGGCCAAACTATGGCAGGTAGGAAATATCTTCCCCTCACATTTCTGATGGCATATACGAAAAGAAAAAGAAAAAAAGCTAAGAAAAGTATATATCCTCTTTGACGTTGTAAAAGATGGTGGACTTTAAGATACAAAAGTTAAAGATTGCGGTGCGTCTCTTCTACTGTTGTATCACAAACCTTTATAGATGATTCACAGTGCTGGTTACCTCTACCCCTTCCCTTAAAATGGGTAAAATTATTAAATACATGTAATATTTGATTGGATGGGAGGAGGGAGAGACTAATGATATGGGATGGAGAAGAGATACTTCCACTCAGCTCCAAGATTAGTGAATTAATGATTTAGAAACTAGTTCTTGAACTGTTTTGCAATCTGTAAGCAGCATTTAATCTCACTTAAAAATAAGAGAAAAACAATCAAGAATGATTGAGAAATCTAGGAAATGCTCCTGGAACCCTTTATTCATAAGGCTTGATGTTGGATTATGTCGAACATCTCTAGAAAGCTTTAAGAAGGTTGGTATAAATGTAAATATAGTCTTTAGTTCTACTACTAGAGAAGATATAGACTTTAAGAAAGTTACAGCATTTTACATTATATGTAACAGGTTCCTGAGACACTACAAGATGAGATTCTCACAAAAATGAGCGCACCTCCAAAGAGTGACGTGCCCATTATCACGCCAAGTGAACTTGCTGAGGCTGATGGCTTCATATTTGGCTTCCCCACAAGGTTTGGAATGATGGCCGCCCAGTTCAAAGCATTTTTCGATGCTACTGGAGGCCTATGGAGAACACAGCAACTGGCTGGCAAGCCTGCTGGGATCTTCTACAGCACGGGATCTCAAGGCGGAGGCCAGGAAACTACAGCGTAAATCCCGCTCACACATCTTTTTACCTTAATTGACCATAAATCATCTCAATTCTTTTAAATGTGTTTGGATTGAACGATTTGGAAGTCACGGATTTCAAATTCATAGACAAATATATTGAGCTTATCTGAAATCAACGGATTTCAAATCCGGTCAAACTCATTTTGAGCTATTTTTTAATCGGTATGGTGGATTTCAAATGACTACATATTAGGTTGTGTTTGGATTGATGGATTTTGATTTGAGGAATTGATTCGGAGGAAGGATTTCAAATAAAAATTGAAATCCATCATAATGGTTGAAAAATTGGCACAAGAGCAGTTTCCAAGGGATGATTCGAAACCCATTGCAACTTGAAATCATGCAGATAAGCTCTTTGATAAATTTGAAATCCACGACTTTCAAATCCTTTAACCTAAACACATCCTTATATCACTAATAGCTCGTCCTTTCCTATGTCCATAGTTTGTAATATGCATTAGATGTCTTCATTCTTTGATATATTGCAGATTGACCGCTATAACGCAGCTTGTTCATCATGGAATGATATTCGTGCCGATTGGATACACATTTGGAGCTGGAATGTTTGAAATGGGAAAAGTAAAAGGTGGAAGCCCTTATGGTGCTGGAACTTTTGCGGGTGATGGTTCAAGACAGCCATCCGAGCTTGAAATCGAGCAGGCTTTTCACCAAGGGAAGTACATTGCCACCATTGCCAAGAAACTCAAGGGAGATGCAGCCTGATCTCTTCTCCACACACAAATATATACTATTTGCATTCTTATGATTTTTTTTTCACTTTTTCTATTGAAATAAGACAATATTATTTGATAAGATTGGAAATGTAATTCTTCCTCTGTTCAGTACAGTGGATACAGTATGGTGTTCAATATCTCACAATTTCAAGCTCTCACGAGCAAAACTAATTGTGAAACTTATTTGTATTATTTAATTATCTTGTGTGGGTATATATTCCTTTCTTTTATTTATTTTTTCTTTTTGAGAAATTGCTTTCTTTGTGTGGTTGGCCGTTGGATTCTTTCTTCTTTCTGATTCTTTTATTCCTTTATTTTGCATTGTTTGCAGAGCCTTGACAAATTGGGCTCATTTTCATTTTCAGTGTACAATGGATTAGGATATATATATATATATATATGGTCAAGATCTAATACATACCTTATATTAAATAAGATACAAGACTCAATATACACCATTGGATCAATTAAATCAAACAGTCCAAAATTACACTAGAAGCAGGCGGGAAACCCCAATTATAATTGGCCGAGGGGTATAATAGTAAAATACATAGCATTATATAGCAAGCACGCCCCTAAATTAACTCCACAATGCCCCTAAATTAACTCCACAATCTCCCTAAAATCTCTCACATTTAAACCCACGCATAATCAACTGTAAATCACGATTTGAATCTGTATTAAAGCCATATCTTTCCAAATCTAACTGCATATTCGGATTTCGCACACCAAAAACCCTAAAATCTCACCCAATCCGAATTTTTTTTAGCAAAAAATGAGATCGAAAAACCCATCGAGAGTGACAGGTAGGGGTGGACGTTCGGTTCGGTTTGTCGGGTTCGGCTTGTTCGAGGTTCGGGCTTGGAATATGGCCACCCGAAACCGAACCGAATTGATCGGTTTAATCAGGTTCAGGGTTTATTCGGGTTCGGGTTAATCGGGTTCGGCTTGTTCGGGGTCCGAAAAATTTTATTGATTCAATTCAATTTTTTTTGGACAAATATTTGGGGTCTTCTTAACTCTTAATATATTTTTTATTTTTTTTTTAATTCTAATTCGGCTTGTTCGGGGACCCGAATTCCCCGAACAAAATAAAAACCTAAACCCGAACCGAATTATGGAGTTCGGGTTCGGTATAAACCCCAACCCGATTTTTACCCGAATAAGCCGAACCGAATAAGCAGATCTTGATCGGGTCGGTTCGGCCCCCGAATAACCCGAACCGAACGCCCACCCCTAGTCACAGGTACCAATGAAACAGTCCATTTTCAGTTGTTGTTCGAACATATAGAGGATAAATTTATGTGTTTTGTTGATTTTATTGTTAAAAAATACGTTTTTGTTTAATTTGCTGTAACTATACGCTGTTTATTGGGGACAAACAATGTATTTTTATTGATTTTGTATGTATATTTGTGTAAAACATGTTGTTTATTTTTAAATTAGTGAGTGTAATGCTACTGTATTATATGTGTGCACACATTGTATATTGCCTTACACGTTACTGTATAATGTCTTAGAATATACTGTATAATGGTTTATCATATTGTAATTGTATGATGTATAAACACACACTATATATTGAGTTATATGATACTGTATAATGTTTTATAATATACTGTATAATGTTTTAAATGGCACTGTATAATGGTTTGAAATGACTGATTGTTCTGTCAATAATCACACACTGTATATCATCATTGTATTTCCTGTATATTTGTGTATGAACTATTGTACAATGGAATAATTAGTTATTGTGGAATGTTTAACTGTATAATGGGTTATATGGTAATGTATATTGGTTTATATGATATGATATTGTATTCTGAGTTGTCAGATACTGAATAATGGTTTATAAGATTATGATTGTATGGTGTATATACACATACTGTATAAATGAAATGTATGATACTGTATATTGGTTTATATGATACTGTGTTATCCATATTATTTTTACTGTATAATGAAATGTTCTTTTATGAATACTGTATGATGCATTAACACATACTGTATAATACATTAATTAATGTATAATAAGTATACATTTGGTGTATAATATCTTGATTGTTACTGTATAATTATGTGTTAATCAATACTAAAATATGTATAATACAGTATCTGGAGAAGGATCATCTGAGTTTGCTTCTGAAGATAGGTATCAGATTGTGCATGTAGACGCTATGGAGCCTCTAAATGTCGTTGAACGTAATTCGGATGACGAATACGTAGAATCAAAAGAAGAAACAGAATCAGAACCACAACGCACAACTAGGAAGAGACGTGTGAAACAACTTGCTGCGAAAACACAGTCGAAAAAAACAAAACTAGATACTGTACAGAAACATCAACCAAAGGGTAAGAAAAAGTTGGTTGATTATACACAAATACGAGTTTCTATGAAGGTGTTGGTGGATGTTGTTTCAACCCTGACAGAACCACAACGGGAATGGGTTAAACAGTTTGGTTTCAGAATGTTTTTAGAATTCAAAATAAAGGAGCTGCCTCACAAGCTCAGTTTTAAAATTGTAAAGGCTTTAAATCCAGGAAACTTTAGATTATCTCTGCCCAGAGGCAAGATTAATATTAAAGAAGAAGATGTGGTGGAGGTTCTAGGTTTTCTGCACGGTGAGCAGCGTATGGACCTAACGGTCAAGAATCAAGAGAGGGTGGACCTATGGATAGACCAATTTGGGCTTCATAAGTCCAAAAAAATTAAAGTTGCGGCTCAGATGATATTGACTGAACTGAGATCTGAGCATGAAGCAACGGAGCAATTCAAGCTGAATTTCATGATGATTCTCTACAATTGCTTGAGAGAATCGCCTAATACAACATTTGTCAACAAAAAAATGCTGAATTTCAAAGGTGATCTTGATGAGTTGGCAAGTTACAACTGGCCCTGACTTGTTATGGACAGTTTGGCGCCGACACGAAAAAATCATGGGAAGCGGATCCGGCGTCTCGTATGTATACGGGTCCTCTTCTTTTTCTGATTGTAAGTGTACATTACCAATTCTAATTTTATTTGTGTTCAAAAAATGTGGTTTTGTTGATTAAGTATGCCTAATTTGGTAATAGATGCTGTATATTTTTTAATTGATTACTGTATTTTAACTGTGTGATATATACACCCACACTATATACTGTATTTTATTGTATATCATCTATTGTATAATTGTTTATAATATACTGTATAATGTGTTGTAATACACTGTATAATGATATATAAGTTACTGTCTAATGTGTTGTAATCTACTGTATACTAATTTTTTAAAACTTTTTTTGTTTTCTATTAATGCAGATATTGTATGCTGACAGAGTGAACTACAAGGGCCATGTGACAGTCCAACGATCAATCCCAACGTGGCTTACTTGGACCGACGCCGCTCTATGGGAAAAGAGTACCGTAGAACTTCAACAAGGACTTTTCGGGACGGGGGTGATATCAAAGGCACAATGGATGTTGAAGGATAACAAAAGTAAACATGTTGTTCAGCACATTGAAGATCCAAAACAACCCCCTTCCTCGCTGGAAACTCCGTCACAACAAGTGGAGTCAATCAAGGAATGTAATACGGTTGCAGAGGTATGCATATTTCTGTAAAGTAGATGTTGTATATTGTTTACTTAATTGCTCTATTTTAACTGTATGATGTGTAGCCACATAATGTATACTTGAATTTTATATACTGTATATTTGTTCGTTGTCTACTGTATAATGTTTTGTAAACCATTGTTTAATGGTTTGAAATCATTAACATACACTTACAAATAAAACAGTGTACAGTAACTAATATTTTATTATACAGTATGTATTAAATAATTATACATTAACTAATATATGACCTTTGTGAGGTTTACATTAACTACACAACCATTATACAGTAACTTATACTAACAATATACAGTGGCTAATAATTTAGTATACAGTCACGATAAACAACATACAGTAACTACTAAAATGTTATACAGTGGCTACAAATAACCCATACAGTAATCAATAATATTGTACATTAATTGTTTTTAAAATATACACAGGGGATGTTGGCTAATTTGGAACGGGCTGCATTGAACCTGAAGGACAATATTATCAGGTACAATAGATACATGCAGTCGTGTGATTCCCTACTCCCATCAAATCCACGATTGAAAGAAATTGAACAAATTGTGTTCACTACTGTTAGAAGACTATATAGAAGACAAACGGTGACGGAAGACGAAACACTGGTTGTTCCTCACAACGCGGAGCCTACCGAGCAATAAGAAAAACCTCCATCCCTTGAACAACATGCAGCCGAGGCTGATCAGCCTATCCAACCCGAAGAAGTCGCACCCGAAACAACGATGAGTACGCCAATGCAGTCATGACCAACTTTTGACTTGTTGTCACAACTAATGCCACCGAAAGTACAACAAGCAGAAGAAGTTACAACACGGGAACCAATGATCCTCTCAATGCCAAGTTTTAACTTGTTGTCACAGCAAACACCGCCGGATAAAACGCAAAGAGCTGAAACGGGTGATAATGTAATGGCTAGGGCGGTGTCAGTTGCTAAACAATACGCTGATGATGCATCCAATGTCACAGAACAAGAGCCTCCATCATCTTCAAATGTGACCATTAAATCGGATGTCGTAGAGATCATCGGTGAACAAAGGAGACCGTTAAAACCAGCGCCAGACACGTGTTTTCTGTTCATTCAATGGGTTGTGCAGATAAGCTCAAAGCAGGACGCAAATGAAAAAAGACTCTAGGATTGGATGAAGCATGTTAATGATGAGAACATATGAGTACATATCATTTTTAAATACATTTGTTTTATTGAGTTTCCTGTTAATGCTATATGTATACTGTATAGTAACTCAATGTATATTGTATAATGTAACACTGCTTACTGTATAATATATCATTACAAACTGTATAATATGTACTGTATATTATGTCATTACATAGTGTATAATGCACATTAACCTTTTGTATACTAACTCATTACAAACTGTATACTGGTTTTTCAGGAATATTGTTTTCCAGAGAGGTGATATAATGTGCACTATTTGGGATGTAAAGTCCTTGGATCAACGCAATGAGCTTTTATCTGGTGTGATTGATACTTGGCCATTCCTGTTGAACAACGCCAAGGCGACGAGATCACCAACATCGCCGCTCAGATTTTATTTTCACCTGGCCGACACGGTAAAATATATTTCTTATCTTTTGTTAATACATACATTATAATGTTCTGCACGCTAACTAATTTTTTTTAAAAAATGGATAACAGATTTTTTTTTCGCGTCAAAGAAAGGATACAAAAGTACTGATGTGCTGCTGCAAAAATTCGAGGATAACATTAAACATCGTATGAGCATGTTTCCAAGAGTCAACATAATCAATGTTACGTTGGTAAGTTAAAACCGTTCGTTTGTTATAATTATCGTATTTTATGTAACTTTATTAACACCACTCTCATCCACCAATATATAGGCCGTCTTTCCAATTCTTCACGTTGGACACTATTACGTGATATGCTTTAATTTGAAGCAACCAGCTATTGAGATCCTTGACAACAGCGCGACGGATGTGTCGATCGAAGACAAATATCAACATGTGCCATTTACTTTGGTACCTATCCTTCAAACACTAATATTTTTTTTGATGTCAAATATCATTGTTAAATCTACATTATAACACAATGTATAGCCTCAATTAACTTTAAATTATACAGTAATGCACCGTATAATTATATAGTACAACACTGTATAATGCTGTAGTCAGTGACTGTGTATTGATATATTAACACACTGTATAATCGTATAATATTGGACTGCATAATCATTTATTATTCACTGTATAATGAAAATAATATTCTACTTTATAATGATATATTAATATACTGTATATTAATATATTTATACACTGTATCTTACATTTTTAGTTTGTTGTTTCAAACAGAGAGACATGTTTGTCAAGTTCCTGATGGATATCAACCCTCCAGCTGGAAGTGCGTTGTCAACGGTAGAAATTGTAAGGCTTCCAATGTCGTGGCGTACACACAGAAACAAATCGGATTGTGGTGTTTTGTAATGCGTCACATGGAGACTTACCTCGATGGAGGACTGAAGAATTGGGATTCCGGAATTAGGCCCAGAAAACGTAATGTTATACATTTTTTTATTTATATGTATGAAAATTTGTGAAAATCTTTATTTCCTATCTATCTAACTTTAATATTTATACAATGCAGAAATCGCAAGTTGCGAAACTCAATAGATTGAGGGGGCTTTATCTGGAAAAGATCCTCACTTTCGAGATGAACACACTCAAAGACGAAATCCTCAGATAGTCAAAGGAGGTAGAACAGGAACAAGCCCAACAGAAAAAGGAGAAGAAGGGGTAGATGTAATTAACATGTAATGGATACAACAAGGATTTGGTGTTAATAGACTGGATTTTTAAATTTCATTGTACACTTTTTTTATTATTTATTAGTTTTTGTTGCAATATAACTTTTACTTGGGTTGTTTAAATCTATAAAGTTTGTTCATTGCACATAACCTGTTATTGTTCTGTTCATTGAGAGTGTCATTAAAGTGTTCATAACATATATAGTACATAATAGGCATGTTATGCAGTAATTAAAGGTTCATTATACAGTTAATAAAATTACATTATACAGTACACATGTATGCAGTATAAAAAACAACATATTCATTATACAGTGTAAAAAATACTCAATTGTAGTATAGAATTAAACTGTATAATACAAAAAACACTCAATTATACAATGGACATTATGACATTTTTACATACATTGAATAACACTTCATTGTACATTCAATAATGTTTCAGTATACATTGAAAATTGGATTCATTATACATTGAATAACACTTCAGTATACAGTGTATAAGACTATATTATACAGTGAATAATACTTCATTATATATACAGTAACAAATGTAAAGAAAACACTTATATTTTTCCTTTGATGGACAAGTTCTTGCATTATGCCCATCAACTTTTCCGCATGCAGCACATTTTCTCCTCTTAAGAAGACGCTTAACTGCTCTTAATTCTTTTACCACACCCTTTAGTTCGGCTCATTTGAAGATTTCTGATCCCGAGCTCGTTCTCGATTTGGGGTCTCACTAGTGTCTCGATAACAGCATTCTTGTTGTTTTTATTGTTGTCGTCCGCACCGACACTCAAATGAGACTTTATATCCACCAATTGATTTTTTATGTATACGAGTTTTTCTTTGTTAAAACCCGCAATATTTAAACATGCTTGAAAGTCGATCCAAATTTGACTCACATCATTGATGTCTTTTGAATCATCGAGCGATATTGTGTGACGTGGTTGTTGATTGTATCGGACGCCATAATTTCTGTGTTTTTCCTCCACCTCTTTAGAACATACTCGGCAGGCAGTTTGTGTATTCGGCCATGGTTGAATGCAAAGAAAATATGTCTACACAAAATACCCTTCCTCAAAAATAATCTGCAAGAACAATCAACATGATTGTTCGATACAACATGTTTCACCTACAAAACATAAAAAAAATAGTAAACAAAACTGTATCATACAGACTCTATAATGTGCATATATAGTATGTATAACATTGTCATACAATATGAAAAGAAGGAGATATCTCGTATATCTTTGATTCGTTGTCGAAGTCGCATACGACAAACAATTTCACACCATCAACAACGTTTGGACTTTGAAGTACCACTTGATACGCAGAATCTTTGATCTCCACTTGAACATCGTAGAAAACAACGCGGGTGTATACTCTGAAGCATCCTCCTCTATCCGCATAGGGGTGTCGGTTGATGGCTTAGAGACCAAAGACTCGTGATTTAATCTTGTATTATTATTCCATTGTCTATCCATAGCACTTTCAAATCTACTATAAAACTCAATGATTGTATCACCCTTCACATAAACTGGTTAAAGAATGAGTTAACAGACTCTGAAATTGAAGTAGTCCTCAATATCCCACCCATTGAAACATCTCGATAATATGGGGATACCCATGAATGTCTGTTCTAGTAAATTTCAAAAAGCCAATCCATATGGCTTAGTCCATACTTTGAAATCAGAGCATTTCATCCCTCTTCAAACTCAATTGGAGTGATGTCGTCGTTATACACAAAATTATTAACCTTTCTCACCACTTCAGCATATTTACCTGTATGTGGTGAATCTGTAAACGTAAAACTCAAATTAATAACATGTTATACAGTATGTTAACTAGTATTATACACTATAAATAGATATCATCATAAAGTTGATGAAAACATAATATACATCGAAAATAGCAAGTTCTATATACAATATACACTGTCTACAGCTTAATTATACGGTATGACACAAACCTTGGTAGGAAACTTCTTCATAATATGTCACGCGCACAGACGATGCCTAGCATTTTTAAACACACTAGGAATAGCCTGCTTCATGGCTGGACATTGATTAGATACAATATAGTTTGGTTCCCGTCCCATTGCACGGGTAAAAGCTTCGAAAACCCACGTGTACGACTCAATGTCTTCTTTTGCGATTAGAGAAGCACCAAATGTGACTATTTTCTTATGGTTATCTATACCGGTAAAAGGAACAAACTTCATTTGATACCTGAAAATGTAGTATAAAACAATATGTAAAAATACAAAAAAACAGTAACTAATAATGTATTATACAATAACTATATATACATTATACAGTGACTAACAAGGAGTTATACATTACATATACACTGCCTATAATAAAAAATGTACCTTATCATTATACAGTCAATGTATCTACATTATACAGCAACTTATAATGTGTTATGCAGTGCATATTCATTAAATATTGAAAAAAATGTACATTATCATATCTTATTATGAAACAAATGTGCTTACTTGTTGGATCGAAATGTTGCATCGACCGAGCAAATATCACCAAAAAGTTCAAAATTCCGTATTGCAATAGGATCGGCCCAAAACAACCTACTCATACACCCGTCGGCATCTGTGTCATAATCAAATAAAAAACCTTCTCACACTTTTTTCATATTCATAAATTTCCTAACAATCATCTCCCTGTCATTCTCACCGACGTATTGCTTCACATCTCTTTTTGCATTTTTAAAATTTGTAGACGTCAACCCAACGTTATTAAACCCACTCGCAATTTCCTTTAGAAATGAATGTGATCTAACCGCACCAACATTCACCTTTGATGCATTTAGGTAGAACATTATCTGTGGAGAATCAATATTCCAATTGATTTTCAGAAACTGTTTACCCTCATCTGTTGCAAGTTCGTGATTGTGCCACTCAACAAAATTCTTTATAACATATCCCTCTAGAGCACTAAACCTCATTACAATCTTAGCGTTACAATCACATCGACCAATCATAAACTTCTTCTTCCTACCGACATCATCGGAGTTTTTATAAATACCGGAACGACTACATACATAGTGTTTCGATAAGACCGTACCATCCTTATGTGTTTTTTGTGAGCACTTACGGACATCAAATTAACCACATAAACGAGCATAGTTTTTGTAAAATTCAAATGCAATCTTCAAGCTTTCAAATGCCTTACCAATGCAAGGTATAACCTCTGGGGCACACACTGGAACATAATATTTGGAACCTCCAGGTGATGTGATAGAATTGGATGACACTGAAGATCCGACACATTGATTCTCAACATCATTATTGCTAACCACTACTGATCCTGTTAAGAATATACAGTATAATACATCATAACATGCATTATGTGTATTACTATTATACACTGTGTAAACAAACAATATTTAGTAACTTATATAATATTATACAGTAAATATACATGTGATATACAGTATGTTAATATGTAACAAACAGTATGTGTTAACATATAGCATAGAATAATTAACGAGACTTCTTACTGTATAATATTGAATAACCCGCTGTATAAAATCAATAAATGTTCTGTACACTGTTTAATTAGTTAATGTATCATAAAAGTATAATGTGTTAACATGCACTGTACATCACTATTGTACTAATTGTATACATGTGTACATTCTACTGTATATAGTATTCAACTGACTGTGAGGATTGCATTTAATTCCACACTGTATAACCCCATTATATGAACTGTATAATGTAATATAATATACTGTATAATGGTGATTAATTTACTATATAACATATACACAAAAACTGGTTGCAATATGATCAATTAAACCAACTGTAATTTCAGGTATACGTTGTTGTATATCACACTTATATATACTGTATATTGACGTCTAAGCCGATGAACAACATAAACATACATTTTCAGTAAAACTCAGTAGATATGATGATAATTACGCATACCTGTGTCGATCTCAACCATGAAAACGTAATCAAAAACTATGCTAATGTTTGAAAAAACGCCCAATTGATGACGGTAATGAATTGACGATGAATATATCTTATATTGATGTTGAATTTTTGATGATTCCGAGCTAAAATTGCCGATGATGAATTGATGATATATGAATTGAATATGAATTTAAGGTTTTCTGTATCAATCGTAACTTTCTGGGAGCTGAAATTGGAAGGAATAATTAAAAAGGGAAGAGGAATCTGTTATTACGTATAATAAGGGATTTGATTTTGAACCTGCATGTTATTTGCATGGGTTTGTTAGACCTATTGACTAAAATGCCCCTATCATCGTTAAATTAAAAATTAAAACCGAAATAATGGCTTTAATTATGGACATTGAGATCAAATAATTTAAATGGTCTAAATTGAATCTTATATCTTACCTAGAGTATAGGGATATATTTGATCCGATCCATACTCTATATATATATTCTATAATATCCAAGTACAGAGGACTCGAGCCTCCTTGAAGTTCGTGGAACTTGATATTGAATTTAGATATTAAATTTTGAGGTATAGCGTCTACCTCAAATTATTGCTCCATTGGTGACGGTGTAAGTCAAATTATTTAATCTTGTACTAATTATCAATGGCTTTTTTCTGTAACATGACAAAATTTTGAAATCTTAATATATCATTTTAATTTGGTTGAGAAGAAATTAGCTAAATTGTGTAATAATCACTTTAAAAAATTGTTAAGTTAAATTTTAGGATGAATTAGAAAAACTAAGATGTGGAATACCCAACCGCATATATATATATATGTATGTATATATATTTAGTTCTATCATATGTCAAGCATAATTTTTATACTCAGTGTGCATATATAATTTGACATGAGACGAAAATTATCAAATAAAAAAGATCCTAACTGCTAATTAAAACATTAATTCCCTGAGCTCTTTTTGTGACATAAGCGATGACATCTTAGTTTGGTGTTGTGAAAGATCTGGTTTTCTCTTGATTAATTCTCTTCTCTTTTTGTTGGCCATTATTACTGCTATAATCTATTCATAATCAATATTATCTTTAATCAACTTTACTATGGAAGCATTATTAAAATATATACTCCTAACTTTTTCAATTGACTTCTTAATCCGCGTCCAAATTAAATAGCCATTTAATTTGTATTCAATTATAAAATTCTTCGTTAGTGCATCTTTTTTCCGCAAATAAGATAGGCGTTTGACGTGCTGCTTAACATTATGAAAACTCATCTTAATCTCTACTATTAGTTGGTATATATGGTATTATACAAATTTTGATTTGAGAAAGCACGGTGATTTACTCGTAATTCAGAGTCTCAGACTACAAAGGGACCATGTTTCGTAGAAACTAATTTGGAGAAGGTTTAATTACACTAATTATCATAGTTAGTATAATTACAGTCTAGCCCATTTACTTGGGCTCATAACAAACACTCCTCTTATAATAAAATTTTACATTGACCCCTTCTGACTAACGGTTGCTAGTCAAGCATGATGGAAAGTGTAAAATGTCAACCTTACTATTGTTTTTAATAAAAAAAACTGAAAAATGGTTAATTACATTAGCACCTTTCTTAATTTGTGTAATTACAATGCAACCCACTTTATTGGATCATGTAACAGACATGACTCTCTTTAATATGAAAAATTACATTCACCCCACTCTAGGACAAAATAGAAAATCTAAAATGTTTTTTGATGATATAAGCAAATTCGTTTTTTTTCCCCGCAAAGGGGCGATTGTGAAATTTTATTATAAGATAAAGGTATTTGTTATTTGCCCAAAATAAGTTAATTGGACTAATTATAGTAAATAAAAGGTGTAATTATCCCTTTGGAAAACGTAAAGTGTCCAGGAAATATGAAGCCAAAAATAAAAATAAAAGAAGTAATTATTAGTTATTGTATATATATAAGAACCTTTTATGCATACTACTGCATGTACTTCAGACTCCAGTTAGCAAATTAGCTAGCATTAGGGTAGCAATATTTTCAGTACCCTTTTAGAATTGCTGCCAGCTTTCACATATTTCACAATCATACTGCAAATCTTTAGTACATATATAAGAAACAATTATTAGCAAACTTTATTGAGAAGATAAATATGAAGATAATTAATTAGCTAGATTATGTTATATTTCGTCATTGATGCTCTTTGTGGCTCATGATCAATATTAATATGCAGATGCTTTCTTTTTGTGCTCGTTTGTGTTGTCTCTTTTAACAATTATTCCAGAGTACTTGATGGCTAGGTGTAGGTATGCCCATATCAAAACATATATATATATATATATATATATATATATATATATATATATATACTCCTAGGTAAAGAATCCTATTTATAATTCCTCCATTGAAGGTACTAATAAAGACAATAATGTTATCCAAATAATTTTTCTATTTTAATGAGCACTAGCATAGAACTTGTCATTTCTCTTAATACTAAATCAATTTATCGATTCTTTTTGATTACTATATTATAATTACGCAAGAAATAATTATCGCATGTGAAAGTCGTATGGCGCAAAAAGACAGGCATATGAGAAAAGAGCATATTACCACCTCATTTTTTAATGTCAGTTAAGTAACTCATTTATTAAAAAAACTTACTAGTGACAATTTGCTTATAATATTCACAAGTTTTCTTTTCATCATATTATTATACATAAATAATTGGTATTATATATTAGTTGGTTTATACATTGTTGGCAGGGTTGTAAATTAATCGATCAAGTCGAGCTAGACATAAAATGATTTTCAATTGAGATGAACGCGAGTCGAGCTCAAATAGCTTGATTTTTCTAAACATATATATTTAATTATTTTTTTACTAATCAATGGGGCAGAATTTTTAAACTTATTAAACATAAGGGTGTTCAAGTTTGGTTTCATATTTTGAATCAAGTTCAAACGAGCTTTTAATTTAGCGATTGATGTAGAACCTAGAATCGGGTATCTCAATATCTTTTTTTATCCTAGTTGCTGGTACATATGAAAAATTCTTATCCAAATTTAGTTATATATTTTAATGGCCCGTAAATGCTTTGAATTCGACCAAATTGAGTAGATACCAACATTTCCTACGTACGGAAGTAAATGAGTGTTAACATTTCCCTTTACCTTCCAATGGAAGCAGTTCAATGTGACCATTCGATGAAAAGCACAAACGCATGGCTGATGGCTCCTCTCTATATAATTCCATTTAATTTCTTATATTCAAGAAAGAAATGAAAAAAAAAGACCTAAAGAGGGGGGGCAACGGGTCACCTTCTGACTTCCACTAACATTATATTCCAGACATATAAACAATTCAAAAGTGAGATTTTTCCAATCAAATCATCTCCTCCACTCCTATTCCCAATTTCAATTATTCCGTTCATCTCTTTTTGGGGGAAAAAAACGAAAGAAAGAAGAAGAAAATAATAAAGTTAAGTGCCAGCTCTAAGCAAATAATACATATACAATTATACATACATGTACAACACAGCTCCTTTATATATCCTCTCCTTAATTCAGCTTAAATTCAGCTACAAAGTAAACAACAAAAAATTATCTGTAAACTATTCTATACTTTTTGGCTAATTAATTTCAGCACCTCATCATCATGCTCATTCCTAACCAGCCTTTAATCATAATTCATCAATTATTAGGTAACTAAAATTTGAATACAATTGGTCCCTAATCTTGTCCAAAGCTTCATCATTTTGCCTATAGGCCGTGGCCCAGAATTAATTGTTTCCTGATCTTTTATCCTTTCTTTTTCATCATATCAGCCTGGGGATAGATACAATATATATATATATATATATATATCTTACAACATATATCCTACTTTGTTAGGGTTTTATGGGAAATGATATTCATCTGAAACTTCCTCCAAATGTAGGTGTCCAAAAATCAACTGCAGTTTCATGAGTCATCGGAAAGGTGCTGGAAACTGGTACTAAACATAGCCCTCGACTTCGAAGATCTTGACGTGGCGCTTCTGGATCGTTGGATTTACCAGAATTCTGTAAAACAGTAAAAATAAATACTTGATTGTTCGTAAAAGACAAGCATGCACTAATCTAATAATTAAGATACATTTTTAAGAATGTTGTGTCATATAATGTTGGCAAGTAGTAATTATTAAGTAAAAAATTTAAACACTTAATTAAAATATATATTCTATACCAGCTGATGCTGTATGGGAGCTCCATTTTTCATGTAAGGGGTGCTTAAGGCCTGATAATTTAGATAAGATCATAGCAGATTAATTAGTGAATGTAATTAAATATAACACTCTATAAATGGTCATATATATATATATATATTTGTTTTTACTCTGATAGAAGAGACTTACATTGACTTGTTCATGGAGAAATTTTATGTAATCAATTGCTTCAGAAAGCACAGAAGCCGTATCAGTCTGAGGGCAAAAAAAATAAAATTAAATAGACGCATTGTATGAATAATTATATCAAGTACGGCAGCAGTTTGTCTGTTGCTAATTAATCAGAAAAAAACAGATTAATGGAATCCTACTTATGGGAAAGTGATGAAGATTTTGAAGAAGTTTACCTTTCCAAAAGGTGAGACTAATTGTTGAAGTGCAGTTATTCTGTCTCCCATCTTCTCTTTCCTCACCTAATTAACAACATATTAAAGCTACAAGGCTTATACTTGTATCATTTTATCTGTTGTGAATTAAAAACTAAAGGAAAAAAAAGCTGAAGCTCTCTGGAACTCAGCTTTTTCAAAAGTAAAAAAGTTGCTGTACAAATATATATATATATATATGTGTGTGTGTGTGTGTAAGGATACCTTAAAAGCTGGCAAAGTTGAAGGCGTTTCATTCCGGGGCCTCTTATTTGATGTTTCAGTGCTGTTTTTCTTTGTTGCTGCTGTACCCAAATCACGACCCTCTGACGTATTCTTTTGACAAAAACAAATATATATTAACTAGCTTAATTACAATCTCAACAGAAAAAGAAAAAAAATTAATAATTAATAATGAAACCCTAAACCAGTAAAGAGGAGTTACATGAATTAATTATGATCATGCATATATCCATATATAGAATAATATTAAGATTGAACTTGTAAATTACCTTTGGTTTTTCATCGAAGGATGGAGCCGCCGGAATTTGCGATTGTAAGGCGGCGGGGAAAAAGCTTGTACGAGCATCAGCAGCAGCCATGGCGGCGGCGGCTGGTGCAGATGCATTCCAGAAAGGAGTGTTGTTAGTGAAATGCAAATGGCTGCTGCTGCTGCTAGAAGACGGTGTCGTATTAAGATGTTTTGGCGGCGATGTTCTCAAGAACTGAGGATATTTATTCCAGGTGGAGGGTATTAATTCAGTTGAGTTGGCGGCGCCATAGCCGCCGGTTGGAGGATATAGATAATTATTCATAGGCCTGTTTTCGTAATTTTGGTGGTGCTGCTGATTTTCCGGTAATAGAAAGCCGCCGTAGGCGGCGGCGGAATCCAACTGAAAGCCGGCGGTTAAATTCTGGGAGGTTATTGTGCTGTCGTTTGAACTGGCCTGAGAACTAAACTGCGTCGTTTGATCTAATGAAAAGCCTCGGTTTATTTGCTTGAAATCATTTATAGATGAATCTTGATCTGGTGAATCACTTGAATATAACTTCTGCTGAAAATTGCTGGTACGGAAACTGCTTTCAGCTTTTTCACCTCTACGAATTCAACAAAAACAAAAAATTAAAATGCAATTAATTTGGAATATATATATATATATATATGATTTTATGATACAAAAATACTTATATATATATGAGAGACTTACAATAGAGTTTGGTTCCAGGTGTCCATGCCTTGAGAAGAGAGGCCTAATCCCATCATTTGCAAGTTGGGGTTTCCCAAAACGCCGCCGTTTCCACCGACGGAGGATTGATCATGGCCGTCGTGGGACATCATGGCGCCACCACCAGACGCCGTCCCGGAATCCATAGAAGGCCTGGATAATTTCATGTCCACCATTTCTGGCGGCGGCCACCCGAAGCTTGCCATGGAATTTAACGTTGTTGAAATCGAAGGTGGTGTTGTTCCACTGTCAAATCTTGTTCTTGATGTATCCCACCAGTTACCACTTCCCAGCTGGAATTCATCTGCCATGGCTATATGTATATATTGAGGTGTTTATGGTTGAAAATTCTCTCTCTCTTCCTTGCTTTTTCGCTCTTGGTATTTGATAAAATTGAAATGAAACCAATTTGGTGCATCTCAGTATTTATACTAGTAGTGTCAAGCAAAGAAATTAAGGACCAGAATTTGTGGTTGACTTATTTAAGAGTGATTTGACAAAAGGAAAGTAAAGGTCATCTTCAAAGTAAATTCCCTGTTTAATTAGATATATATAATTATATATGTTTTTTTCTTCTCTTCTTTTTTTTTGTCTTTATTTTATTTTTATTTTTTTTAATTCAAGACGAAAGGGGATATAAATATCTAGCTCGACAAACTCCAGTTAATATATATATATATATATATATATTTCTCTTCTTTTTTTTAATTCAAGACGAAAGGGGATATCATAAATATCTAACTCGACAAACCCAGGTTAATAGTCATAATTATGGGTCATAAACACTCTATCCATCATCTCTATAAAGGAGGGTAAAACCACAATTTATAACAAATTGGATTCGAACTCAAAAACTTTCATATAAAGTGGGAGGTGGATACGCTAAACCAACATGTCTTGATTTTTTTCTCGTTATTATCGACAGCAAATAGTGCTTTTATTCTTTTGTTAATCTATAATTAAATTTTAAATTGTATTAATTGTTTGGAAAAGCTAACCATGCCAAATAAGCTTACTTATACAATGTCGCGTCAATATACCATTGACGTTATAAGACAAAAGGTACACGTCATAGCCCTATTTTTATAAGCATGAGAAAGTATTATATTCCATAATGCATAATTACTTAAGGATTTCTTTCTGTAATTGACTAAGTGATTTAATACAATTTTAATTAGGTCAATCACTTTTCAAAATTTGTAAGCTATTTCGCATGAAGCTTCATTATAGAAGTTGATTAATTAAGACAATGAAGTTAATAAATGTTCAAATTTCTCAGATAAAATTTTACTGAGTAAATGTTCAAGAGTAAAAAGCAATGTTGATTAGTTTTCTTGTGAGGTTTCAAAATTTATTTGAAAATCTATAATTTATATGTTCAAGTCAAAACCCAAAAATGTACGAGAAAGGGAGATAAATGAGCCAAAAATAAAGAAAAAATTATTATTTTCTTAAAAAAATTGCTCTAATATTGCTTTTTTGCTTTGTCCTATTTCTTTACCCGGGTATTGAAATGAACTCATTTTTGTGCAGTTACAAAATTTATTTGAAAATCTATAATTTATATATTCAAGTCGAAATCCAAAAATGCACGAGAAAGGGAGAAAAATGAACCGAAAATAAAATAAAAAATTATTATTTTCCTAAAAAAAATTGCTCAAATATTGCTTTTTTGCTTTGTCCTATTTCTTGACCCGGGTATCGAAATGAGCCCATGCTTGTGGGGTTACAAAATGTATTTGAAAATCTACAATTTATATGTTCAAGTCGAAACTCAAAAATACACGAAAAAGGGAGAAAAATGAACCGAAAATAAAGAAAAAATTATTATTTAATTAAAAAAGAAAATTGCACTTTTGGTCCCACAATATATCTAAGTGAGCACTTTTGGTCCCAAATGTTGTATGGGACTTGTCCGCGCCCAATCGGCGACGTGAGTTGCACGCGCTCATTTCCGTCTAAAATAGACAGAGGGGACCAAAAGTACAACAATTTTTCATTCTGTAGGACCAAATGTGCAAGTCCTGTAAACCTGGGGACTAACAGTGCACACGCAGATAAATAGTGGGACCAAAAGTGCAATTTTCTCATTATTATATATGTGTTTATTGGCATCTGTTGAGTTTTGGTAGGTTGATAGTTACACTTAAAAAAAAAAGAGACATTGGTGACAAATGTCAAAGTGACAATGTATAAGTAATTGTCACTAATTATAAAATTGTAGTGACAAGAGCTTTTGTTTTGTCACTAAAATAGGTTCTACATGTTTAATAGTGACAAAATTTGTATAGAAATTGTCACTTTTAATAATTATTAACAAGAAAATTGTTATCACTATTGAAAATTAGTGACACACCTTTTGCGACAACAATTTTAATTGTCACTCTATTTGTGTTGTCACTATACATGTGTCACTATTGACACACTATTTGTCAATAGTGACAACTTTTAAAAAACTCTTGTCACTAAAAAATTTTATTGTGACAAAGCAAAAATTGTCGACATTCATTATTTATATCTAATGACAATTTTTTCATTGTCTCTTTAACTTTTGTCACAAATATTACTTTTTGTTGTAGTGATACTTAAATATACTTTCACTAAATAAAATTAAGAATAATAACTTTAGTAGCATAATGTTAAATGATGTTATAAATAATATGTATTAGTTACTATGAACAATAGTGAATCCTCCTGTCACTAATTTCTAACTCAAGGTGAAATTCACATAACTTTTTGTCAATAATGTTAATTAAATCAGTGAAAATCATTATTTTGATGATGTAGTTTATGTAATTAATTACAACTTCGATATTAAGATCATTTGGCATCTATCATTAATATCATTCTTTTCGTTTTAATAATGTTTCCTTTTTATCATGCTAATAATATATAGATTGTAAAAGTTCCTATATCATATTGCTTAAAATATGTATCAACCATTGATATATAAGTTATAAAAATGATCAGCAAATCAACTTCTATTTATGGACATTAAAAATGTAAGAGTGCTTAAGTTGAAATAGATTAAGTCTTATTTTATCAAAAAAAAAAAAAATAGATTAAGTCTGTCTCTCTCTGTCCCTAAAATACAAAATATTATTTGGACCGGATCGGAAGATAGTAACCTGTCACATTCTTTTATCATACGGATCAAATCGACCGATCTTCTTAAAACAAAAACAATTCTACTCAATGGAGATTATACAATAATAGTAGTAAACAAGAAATAAAATAGACGGTAATAAATCAGGTATTATTTAGGGTTAAATGCATAAAACCGCCTGTGTTATATCAAAAATGTAAGAAATCTTCCTGTGTTAACGAAATAGCTTAATCACGGGTTGTTAAAAAATATGTGAAAAAGTCAAATTCCATTAAAAAAATGAGCGTGTTTTCCAAATTTTTCACCTTTATTGATATGCTCATTTGTCATTTATCACTTTTCCAAACAATATAAAAGGTAGATTGTGTTATTTAACCCGAGAAAACACATATTTCCTTTTATCTTCTTTCTAATAAAATTTGGTTTTTTCGCAAATTTTTTAAGAACACAAAGCGATGATTAAGTTATTTCGTTAACATAGGGGTTTTTTTTTTATTTTGAATATAACACACGGTCTTTATGCATCAAACCCTATTATATATAAACTTACTGAAACATAGTTAGAAGACTAGAAGTTCATCGAATGGAGAAAAAAGAGATACGTACTCATTTTGTAACTTGCAAGTCTTAAATTAATCATAAAGTATTTAATTTAGGTTTCATAGATCTAAAATAATGTAAAGGGGTGGTCAATTCATTTTCCACCAACAAAGAAATAAAAAGGATAATTTAAGAAATGAGTTAAAATAATGAAGAAAGGTGAAAATGAGTGGGAGGAGGTGGTGTCCTGCAAGACGGAAGTGTGACTCTGAAACGGTTGCCGTCATCCTTAATTTTGACATTTAGTTTTGCTGGGTTCTAATTAAAAGAAACATTAATAGAGGACAAGTCAACTATCGAGGGCTAACTGCGCGTGCGGATGGATGGGTCCACTAAGACCTAGGAGTCAGAGCCTGAAAATGACGCTCTCTCTATCGCCCAAACATTCCTCTCTACTAATCATTTCCTCAATCCCCATTATATATTTCCTGCCGTTTCGTTTGTTTCTTGTTTAGATTATATAAGTCTACCTATATATATATATATATATATATATATATATATATATATATATATATATATATATATATATGTATGTATATGTGTTCACACTTCACACCTTGTTTAGGATTATAAGTAGTGTCAATTGAGTCCGGTAATATCTCCCGGATTTATAAGTGACTTGAATGTAATTAATTAGGCATATTGTGGTTGAGTTCGAGCGTCAAAACTAAACGTGACAATGGATATATATTGTGGTCAGTTAAATCTAAATTTAACGTGACTTCAATTCCTCGATATAAAAAAGGTAAATTAGTCATTCTATTATTTTTATTTTAACTTTAACGTGGCTTCAATTCCTCAATATAGTTAAAAAATTTATTAGTCGTTTCATTATTTTATTTATTTATTTATTTAAGACATTTATGGTAGATAGTCAATTATTAATTTGGCAAACAAAAGATTAATTTAACCTAAACTCGGTAAACTCTAAGGCTTTGTTTGTTTATATTTTTGAGTTCAAATCCTCAAAGTTTCTATGAGAATGCGTACTACGTGTAAAATCAATGTGATGTGTTGGTGTATTTGTTTATGTTTTTAAAATATAATTGAGATTTGTAACATCTGTTAAATCAATAATGATTAGTTAATTGATATAATGAAGAGGAAGATGAAAGTATTGTAAAGTAAATTAATATTGATTGATGATTGTGTGAAATGATGGGTGTTAAGATATTTATAAATATAGAGTTAGGGGCTTGTATGTAATTTCAGTTGATTAGTTTTAAGTTTGTTGATTAGCTGGCAGGATTAGTTTTAGTTAGCTTAATAAGAAAGCTAAACACCTACTACAAATAGCAGGTGCTAGTATACTTTCCCTTCTTGTAAAATCATTTTCTAATTACAGCAATAGAGAAAATATCTTCTCCCCTTTTCGCTCCATATCACAAACTCCATAGCTCGTCTTCCTCAATGAGTTTTTCATCTGAACCATGACTTCTAACATGGTATCAAGAGCATTTTGATCCTATTCGATCTAATTTCAGTTTCAGAGAGTATTTTGATCCTATTCGATCTGATTTCAGTTTCAGATTTGATTTTTTTTTCTTTTCAAGTTTCTGCTTCAACAATGGCGAACACCAACAATTTTCAGATGAATTTGAATCTACCAGGACCTATGAATCTACAGAATTCGGATATGCCTGGAATGATGCTTGTTAATCAAGCTTTAATCGGAACTTCAAATTACATTCAGTGGCGCAGATCAATGGAGATTGCGTTATCCTGTAAAAACAATTAGGTTTTGTGACTGGAGCGATTCCAAAACCTGCAGAAGATGATCCAAACCTACCTCAATGGGAGCAGGTAAATAATATGGTCATCTCTTGGATACTTAGTGCTGTGTCTAAAGAGATAGGAAAATCTATACTTCATGGAAATACCGCGGCTATTATGTGGTCAAATCTTCACCGAAGATTCACTAGCAGTACAGGATCCCGAATTTATGGTCTAAGAAAGGCAATTTCAGCCTGTGGTCAAGATAATATGAATATTGAGTCATATTATACAAAATTGAAGCAGCTGTGGGACGAATTAGATGCTATGGTTACTCTTCCTGTGTGTAAATCTGGCATATGTTGTGATGTTATGAAAGCGTGGGAGGATCAACAAGAAGAACAGAAACTAATGCAGTTTTTAATGGGGCTCAATGATAGTTTTAAGCCAGTGAGAGGGCAGATTCTTTTAATGAAACCATTACCTTCGATTGAGGATGCTTATTCAATGGTGCAGCAAGAAGAGAGACAGATGGAGGTATCTCCATTTACACACATAGAGGACACAACTGTCACTTTGTTAGCTCACAATAACCAACAACACAGAACTTGGTCTCCTCAGCAGGGGACTCCACCACAAGGCCAGAAATCATGGAATAACAGTGGAAAACAAAATCTATGGTGCGAGCATTGTCAAGTAACAGGCCATGTAATGGCCAAGTGCTTTAGAATTCATGGTTATCCAGCCAACTATAAACCTAAAGGGAAAAGAAACAATGGAAATGGCACTTTTCAGAAGCCAACTCACAATGGTGGATACACTGGGAACAATACCTCTGGTTACAGTGGACACATGGTGGCAACCAACAACTCCATTTCCATGGGTGCACCTGGTACTTCTACCAACTATGATCCGTCTTCATTGTCTCGGGTCAACAGTGCCAATGCAAATCTCCAAACTGCTCAACTCACACCTGATCAGATTACTCAGCTCCTTAGTCTTCTTCACAAGTCTCCTACTTCCTCAAATCATGATTCAACTCCACATCTAGCAGGTATCCTTCATTGTCTTTCTGTGTCCCATACTTCAGATACCTGGATCATTGATAGTGGGGCAACAGATCATATCACTCATTGTTACAATCTACTTGAAAATCCAAGAAAACTTCTCACTCCTCAATCTGTCCATCTTCCTGATGGTACCACTGCCTTTGTTACTCATATGGGCACGGTTACCATCATTTCTAACATCATCTTGCTCAATGTGCTATTTGTTCCCTCTTTTAAACACAATTTATTGTCAGTAAGCAAATTGTCACATGACTCCAAGTCTCTTATCAGTTTCAACTCCACATCTTGTATCATGCAGGGCCATTTGCTGAGGAATCCACTGCCTATTGGTGACTTAGTGGATGGCTTATATTGCTTAAATCTCAAACCTTGTACTTCTCATTCTTTTGTAGCTTCTTCTTTGAATAATTCTGTATTGTGGCATCACAGACTTGGTCACACTTCTTTTGACAAACTCAAGCATCTTACTGGTGTTATTTCTGATTTACCTGTTGTTCAATACATGGATTGTACTATTTGTCCTTTGGCTAAGCAATCTAGATTACCATTTCATAAAAGAGAAAGTTCTTCTTCTCACCCTTTTGATCTTATACATTGTGATGTTTGGGGGCCATATAAAACCCCCACTCACCATGGCTTCAAATTCTTTCTGACCATAGTAGATGACTTTACTAGAAGTACATGGTCTTATCTTATGACACATAAAAGTGAAGTTCCATCCATTCTAAAAGGTTTCTATTCCCTCATTCTTAACCAATTTCAGTTGTCAATCAAGATCATTAGAACTGACAATGGCACTGAATTTTTCAATCACACCTTGAAATCCTTCTTTCACGCACATGGCATAATTCATCAAAGTAGTTGTGTTTATACACCACAACAGAATGGTGTTCCCGAAAGAAAGCATAGACATGTTCTTGAGATTGCTAGAGCACTTAGGTTTCAAGCTTCTCTACCCATTCAATTTTGGGGAGAATGCATTTTAACAGCCACATATATCATCAATAAACTCCCTTCTTCAGTCCTCCATAATCAATCCCCTTTTGAACTTCTTTTTCACACACCACCTCAATATAATCACCTTAAAGTTTTTGGCTGTTTGTGTTTTGGCTCCACCACTTCTCCTAATAGAGATAAATTTGATCTAAGGGCTACACCTTGTGTTTTCATTGGCTACCCTCTTGGACAGAAGGGGTACAAACTATATGACTTACAATCCCACAAAATTTTCATTAGTAGAGATGTGAAGTTCTTTGAACATGTGTTCCCTTTTGCTAATCAGTCTCATGTTCCTTCTGTCTTACCATTTCCCACTGACAGTAGTGAATTTGATCCTACTTCCCCTTCACCACCAGTACCTTCCTCTCCTCCTTCTGCTATTTCCCCTCATCTCTCCGATGTCTTACCCCCTATTTCCCCACCAGCCTCCTCTATTGAGCCTAGCCATCCTCATAGAGTCCGCAAACCCCCTCTTTGGCAGAAAGATTACATCTGCTCATCCAATTCCTCTTGTCTTTATCCTTTGTCCAATTTCATCTCTTTTTCATTCTACTCCTTCTTCTTATCTTCATCTGGCACTCAATGTTGACACTCATAAAGAACCATCCACTTACTCTGAAGCCTATAAACACCCTCAGTGGAGAGATGCAATGGCCCTTGAGATTCAAGCTCTCGAAGCTAATGATACTTGGTATATTACTCAGTTACCCCCTGGCAAAAGTGTTGTGGGCTGCAAATGGGTGTATAAGGTGAAGTATAAAGCTGATGGATCTGTAGAACGGTATAAGGCAAGGTTAGTTGCCAAAGGCTATACACAGACTGAAGGTTTGGACTATCATGACACCTTTGCCCCTGTAGCTAAAATGACAACAGTTAGGTCTCTTCTTGCTGTTGCAGCTTCTAAGAATTGGTCCTTAGTCCAACTTGATGTCAACAATGCGTTTTTACATGGTGAGCTCTCTGAGGAAGTGTACATGGATCTTCCTCCAGGTTTTGTTCTCCAGGGAGGATGTTACCAAACCAAACCTGTATGCAGACTTGTTAAATCCTTGTATGGCCTCAAACAGGCCTCAAGACAGTGGTTTTTCAAATTTTCATCCACTTTGCTTGAGATTGGCTTCATCCAATCTAAATGTGATCACTCTCTATTTACAAGACATGATAACCATGACTTTACAGCTTTGCTTGTATATGTAGATGATGTCATCTTGACAGGAACCAATTCAAAGCTTATTGCTGAGTTAAAAATCTTCCTGGATCAAAAGTTCAAAATAAAGGACCTAGGAGACTTGCAATACTTCTTGGGATTAGAGATCATAAGAAATGCTGATGGTATCTATATAAATCAAAGGAAGTATGCTCAGGATATCATAAGTGATGCAGGACTTGCTGGAGCTAAAGTTAGCACTGTTCCAATGGACACCAACCACAAACTAAATGCCACTGATGGAGCAGAATTGGCTGATCCCTCCACCTACAGAAGACTTGTGGGACGATTGATATACCTCACCATTTCAAGACCTGACTTAGCCTATTCAGTCCATATCTTAAGCCAATTCATGTCCACTCCTAGAAGTTCACATATGAACATGGCTTGTAAGGTGTTAAGATATGTCAAGGGCAGCTTGGGCCAAGGATTATTTTTTCCAGCCAATCAGACACTTAAATTGAAGGCATATTGTGATGCTGATTGGGCCGCATGCCCTATGACTCGAAGATCTGTGAGTGGCTACTGTGTGCTGTTAGGAGACTCCCTCATCTCATGGAAAACGAAGAAGCAAAATACAGTTTCAAGATCCTCAGCTGAATCTGAATACAGATCTATGGCATCTGTGTGTTGTGAAATCACCTGGCTGCTCAACTTGTTAACTGAACTTCAAGTCACAAATTTAACACCCGTACCACTTGCTTGTGACAGTCAAGCTGCACTTCACATTGCCAACAACCCCGTTTATCATGAACGCACCAAACACATCGAATTGGATTGTCACTTAGTAAGGGAAAAGTTGCAGGCTGGTATCATTGCTCCTAGTTATATTTCCACTACATTACAGCTGGCTGACATGTTTACTAAAGCCATTGGAAGATCACAGTTACAATCCTTTCTTGGCAAGTTGGGCATTTGTAATATCTTACAAAGTCCAACTTGAGGGAGGATGTTAAGATATTTATAAATATAGAGTTAGGGGCTTGTATGTAATTTCAGTTGATTAGTTTTAAGTTTGTTGATTAGCTGGCAGGATTAGTTTTAGTTAGCTTAATAAGAAAGCTAAACACCTACTACAAATAGCAGGTGCTAGTATACTTTCCCTTCTTGTAAAATCATTTTCTAATTACAGCAATAGAGAAAATATCTTCTCCCCTTTTCGCTCCATATCACAAACTCCATAGCTCGTCTTCCTCAATGAGTTTTTCATCTGAACCATGACTTCTAACAATGGGTGTAGTGATTGATGAATAATTTATTGGTGAATAAAAAAGTGAATTTGGAAAAATTTATATTTAGTTGAAAATAATTTGCATATATGCTCCTCCTCTATACTTCCTTTTACACTACATGGAAGTTTGCAACATATTGTTAGTAATAAATTGTTACATGTAATTGCGTGTATATATATTTCTGATCATGTTTTCTGCACGTGTAATCAATCATGGATAAACTCAAAATAAATAAATTAGTGTATGTACGTAATACTAGATACGAGGTGATCACGAATATGTGATTGTTGAAAAATATCTGAAAATATTTACTAATATTCCAATGTAATGTTGACAGCATAAAATATAATTACAGAAAGTAATAATAAAATGTAAAGTGGAGTTTAATTAATCAATTTTTACAAGAAAAGAACACGCGATTGTCTCTAATTTGGATGATGTTGGATAAGTGAAATCGAGTATTTAACTTAATTATCTGCATACTAGGTTTCCTCTAATAATGTCTCATCATATTCATGTTAAT
Source organism: Buddleja alternifolia (assembly GCA_019426215.1). NCBI lineage: Eukaryota > Viridiplantae > Streptophyta > Magnoliopsida > Lamiales > Scrophulariaceae > Buddleja > Buddleja alternifolia. The sequence continues at coordinate 12,889,700 of CM033392.1, read as the reverse complement.
TGACAACTTTAATTAGCACTTGATGTTATTGATAACTTAGGCGTGAATCAAATCCTGGAGCTGTCTTTAGTTATTTATTTGGGGTCACCAGCATATATTTTGATGTACGATAGCATCCTTAACTATGATTACTTTTGTCCTGATTGTATTACTATGTTTGTAAAGAGCCTAACATTAGTAGCATGGCAAGTAAAATCGTGTTGGGTGTAATTTTTTACAAAATACTTGAGGAATTACAAGTCAAGTAAGTTTTTTTTCCTTTTTTTTATGATATTATGTATAATTTACGTACATACATATATATATATATATGTATATAATATATGAAGTCATATAATTCTACTAAAATATTTTGTTTATTTTTTGTCAGGAAATGACGTAATAATAACATCAGCATGAGGTGTAGAAGGTGACAAAAGAGACAGAGGTGCAAAAACTTCCAACAAGAACTCATGACCCCTGAAGATTATTCAATCATGTTAAGGGGAAACATGTCACACACAAGAACTAGGAAAAGGTAAAGAGAGTACAGAGCTAACAAAACGGTGTCGTGGTGGGGCGGCTTGAGGGGTTGGGGGGTGGGGGGGGGGGGGGGGGGGGGTTGGGGTCAGTACTAAGTACTAACCATTGAAAAAGGAAAAGAATTATTTTATTACTTTTAAAAATAATTTTCAAATTCCACGGCCATCAGCAATTTTAAATTAGGGGTCAACCATAAAGCAGAGTGAAAAATGTGAAAAAGATGTACCCGGCGTACACGCCGGCTGACTTTGCTTCGTAAGTCATCATGGGGAGGTTTATTTCTCACGACTTCCACGATATTATCTGATTACTTTATTAATTTATGACGTTAAAAGAGTTTGGAAATATATCTGATTATAGCAAAATGATTATAAGTGAAAAATATTTAGAAGTGTAAAATAATCAAAAATAGGTAGCGGTTTGCAAACATAGCAAGTCACAAACATATCTGAGTATAGAAAAGTGATTATACATGAAAAATAATCAGAAGTGGAAAATAATCAAAAGTAGGTAGCGGTTTGCAAACATAGCAACCCACTTTCCCTATACCTCATCGTGGACCTCACCCTTTTTTATCAACATCTATCTCTTTAATAATCAACAATCAACAAAAGATCAACTCTTTGTCACTAACGATAACAATCAACAAAAGATCAACTCTTCTTAGGACTCCTAGAAAATTCGTAATTCTTACTATTTGAAAGGGGGGAAAGTTCACCTTGATGCTTAGTGAGGCTCTAAAGAGCAGGTGTCATACCTTTTAAGGTTGGTCTCGTTCTTTATTTTTAAGTTTTTTGCTAGTTATTCGAGAGAGTTCGACCTCTCTTGTATAAGAGTATAATATTACTCTCTAATTGTATATTATTTTTGACTTAAAAAGAATGATTGATTTTTTTTCATTTTTTCAGAGAAAAAGTAGAGTGAAAATAAGTTGTGCAAGTAATTTGATAACTGTATTATAAGAGAATGAAAAGTTAAAGAGTGGAATTATTCGACTCCAATCAATATCCAGTCCAGATCCTATTAACAATTTGAAAATCTTGTTTCACATAATTCCATGAGAGACGTTTTTTTATTTTTCACGACTTACTTGAGTATGTTGTTACTTTAATGTTTGTTAGTATATTAGAAATGTATGCGACTAAAAACCATACTTACAAGCTATTTAATTCCAATTTATGATCCTAGGATGGAATCATTAAGTGGTTTTTCATATTTGATGCGATTGGATGTGATTGTGAGAAATCAGCACCTAGCCCAAATTAAAGGACCAACATGTCACTTAGTTGAGTCATAGATCAATTTGTTTTTAGCATCGAAATGGAATGATTTTGGAGGTTGACTTAGCTAGAGGTCTTCTATTGTTTGGCAAATATTCAAATACATTTTGTGATTTTATTTTATATGGAGGAAAAGCAAAAAAGAAATGACAAGTACACTAAAAGTGGATTTTTCTTATCTCTTTAAAGGCAACGGAAAACGAATACTCTCTCGTAACTATTTTTTTCACAAATTTCAAGTCCAAACTATTAGAAAAGTCAAAAGATATAAAATGATTGGTTAAATGAATGAATTAACATTTCGAAAGTATGATCCTTAGATTATATATTTGATATTGTGACTAGGTACTGTTCCTCGTCAATTTGAGAATCTTTTAATCCTAAATAATTGAAATCATTTCCCAACATAGCCTATGATCGTAGTATTTTTGAATTTGCTAAGTAGAACTCTAGAAATGAACAAAAGGAAGAAGAAAAAAGGATAAATTTAATGATTGAGTAATAATTCCTCATTTACCTGTTTTCCTACCAAATAACACAACTAAGTAGCTCTAACGTTTCCTTATCACTTGTAGTGTGGTGATACATTGATACTTCTCCTTCCCTTAGATGTGGGCATCGCTCTAGAAAAAAATAATAATAACAACAACAATAATAATAATAATAATAATAATAATAATAATAATAATAATAATAATAATAATAATAATAATAATCTCTCCAATTCCTCCCTACCAAACACCTCCAGAAACTACTAGCACCAACTTCCAGGAAAACCTTACGTGTCAAAAATAATTAATTATATACAAATTGACAAAAAACAACCCACCTCATGTTGTACTTTAATTAAGATTTGAAGCATTTAATTTATTGGCTTTTAAATGCAATACACATGTTAGCGAATATATTAATTAATATGATCATTGTTAGTAAAAGAAAAAGGAATTAAGATGTAAGATCATAAATCAAGACAAAAACAAATATTGATGAGGTTCAGTTTAATGTTTATTGAATTTGGAGGTCTAGGGACTAGGAGTGAAGAAATAATTCCACTATAGCTGAAATATATAGCATAAAAAGAATACAAAAATCCGTCAAAAATTTGTTAACCCTCAAAAATATTTCTATATTTATAGCATATCATACAATTGTACATAATTTTCTTTTTAATTTTAAACTTAGAACTTTGATACATATATAATACATTAATCATCTTTTTATTCATTATATATATATATATATGTATGTATGTATGGTTTTAGGTAAGTATGCTGACTTTCTTGTAATCGACTTATTAGTATTTGAATTCAGTGAGTTGATATTGAATCAAAACCCAATCCCCACTTTCAAGTGCGACAAGTTAATAAGGGAGAAACAGTTTGACTAGCTAGTGTGACCTTTCTTGCCATCAGAAAAATAATATCTTTCTTCTTCTTCATCAGGTGTTTTTATATTGGTGGTTGACTTGACCCCCTGTTGAAACATTCCAATCAGCTCAAGTTTTGATCCGAGAAATTCTATGCTACAGGGGAATGTTACTCTAAGATGAATTTTTGTATTTATCTTTTTTATATAAGTGTGTGTGAAGTCCACACACAATACACCTTAGTATGTGAAATAGATAGGCATAAAAAGTAATATTCCCCAAAAAATTTGATAATCTTATGTGTCTTGATAATTTTTTAGATAAAGGTGTATTAGATAAAATGATGAAAAAATTTAACTCTAACCTAACGGGTCTTGATTTCTTTTTACGCGGATTGGATCAATTGACCTTTAGTGAAAAATAGAAATAAAAAAGGGGCACAAAATTATATTAGTTGAGTGGATAAAATTATTTTTCCAGAGTTCCTCTAACTACAGAACTATGATCCGTATTTAAAGTTTTAAACAATTCACTACATGTGTGCGGCATTTTCACTGTTATTGTTGGATCAAAACTTCACAAATGTATCAAAACAGCTAATAATGCAGAAAAGATTATATCGAGGCGAGAGAGAACTCTCTATCTTTAACGCTAAATTGCCCCGCCTAGGTGGTACAGGTTTATGCAACAAACGTCCCAAAATACAACGATATACGTTCTAAAATCAAGACCACTTCGAATTTAAAACCACCAAACTTAGGCAACTTAGAACTCTTGAGAGAGAATATATGAGAGTGAGATTAGAGAGAAAGTTGAATGCTTTGGTCTGATTTTTCATTCAGCTGGAGGGGCCTTTATATAGGCAAGGAAAAACCCGGGAATTAAATACGAGAATTAATTAGCATACTGAAACTGCACTCAACGTTCGAACGTTGGCACCACAACGTTCGAACGTTGGGTCAAAACGTGTTCAGCTATAAATCCAGCTGAAACCGTAAGAATGTTTCAAATTTTCTTCTAGAAACAGTCAACGTTCGAACGTTAGACCCCCAGCGTTCGAACGTTGGTCCTTCTAGAAGGCTAACTTGATAAAACGTGGTCAGCGTTTGATCAATCTCCATTTAACGGTTCAGATTTTTTCAACTATTGGAAAAATAAATAATGGATCAGATTTTGTGGAATTAATTTTCTCCAAGAATTTAATATATTGCAAGCCCAATCCCAATACAATTCATGCTCTATCCTTGTCCAAGGCCGAAGGCCCACGACCCGGACCCGAGCTCGAGCCTTGTCCAGTCCGGGCGGGCAGGTGGACGGCGGCGGCGCACGCGCGTGGCTAGGTCCTTCCCCCTCACAAAGCCCACAAAAATCTTATGACCCAAAGGGCTAACCCTTAGTTTCAAGGCAATGGTTTATAAACCATTCCAATCTTTGATCCATATCCTATGTGGGATAACCCACTTCAAACACCTCACTTTAGCACTTAATTTCTCATTCATTTTTAATCCGATTTGAGAAATTCGAAATGTTAAACTCATCTACTCGGAATGCAGATTAATATTATCCAATAATATTTTGTATCCCGGATACTTACGGTGTTCGAATTTCGTATGCAAAAGTCATGTCCAACACACTTTTCATAACACAAATATCCAATAATCTCCCACACGAATGAAATTAATGCAATGCATGATCTCAAGAGTTCAGATGAAAATTTATCACATCTAGCTTTTGGCTTTGAACCTTTCTTAGTGAGACATCATCGGATTTACTAGGCTCCCCAATGAACATGATGTCTTGAACTGGTCAGCCGTTCGTGTAAAACCAAACAATGATATTCCCATGATAAATTCTCAGTTGCTTCAGTTCTCACTGTTGGGTCCATTTTGGCCGTGGCACCCCTTCTTGGATTCATAAGTGTTTACATTTTTACTCAATGTTGAGGCGGCCTACACCTCACACTTATATAGGTGATCTCCTATTTAAGAGTATCCTACCATACTCCACTTTATTTTCATGACAGTATAGGAATCATTAAAAGTTCCAAACTTAGTCTTTGCTACATTTGCAGGATGCACTTCTTTATCCTAGGCAATGGGTTTGGAGTTAAAACTCCTAAGTGCCTTACTGAATTTTCACAACTTAGTTGTCCCATTGAACCATGATCTTGGGATCTCCAGTCAACATGGTTGGGTTACCGCTGTGTCCATTCTTAAATTGTAGACTTTAATCCCATTCCTCTTGATAGGCAGTATATTTGATCTCTAGGCAATCCTTTCGTCAAAGGATCTGCAATATTCTCCTTCAATTTCACGTAATCAATGGAAATAATCCCGTTAGAGATCAATTGCTTAATGGTATTATGCCTACGACAAATATATCTAGACTTACCATTATACATACTACTCTGAGCCCTCCCAATTGCCGACATACAGTCGCAATGAATCAAAATCGGAGGCACAGGTTTTTCCCAACAGGGAACATCTTCTAAGAAATTTCTTAGCCACTCAGCTTCTTCACCAGATTTATCTAAAGCTATGAATTCTGATTCCATCGTGGAACGGGCTATGCAAGTTTGCTTAGAAGATTTCCACGACACTGCTCCTCCACCAACGGTAAATACATACCCACTTGTGGACTTAGAGTCGTTCGTGTCAGATATCCAATTAGCATCGTTGTATCCCTCTATTACAGCTGGATATCTTGAGTAGTGTAATCCATAATCTTTAGTATGCTTTATATACTTAAGAACTCTAGTTAAAACATTTCAATGCTCTATACTAGGATTACTCGTAAACCTACTCAACTTGTTCATAGAATAAGCTAGATCAGGGCGAGTACAGTTCATGATATACATCAAACTTCCAATGACCCTAGGATATTCTAACTGCGATACAGGTTCACCATGGTTTTTGCGTAGATGAACGCTCAAGTCCACTGGCGTCTTGACTGGTGCACTATCGCTCGGAAGGAACCTTTCCAAAACCGTCTCAACGTAATGAGATTGCGATAAGACTAGTCCTTCAGAAGTCCTCAGGATTTTAATCCCTAAGATGACGTCTGCAAGTCCCATATCCTTCATGTCAAAGTTCTTCTTTAACATTCCTTTAGTATTCATAATGATTTCATGATTACTACCCATTATCAACATGTCGTCTACATATAGACACACTATGACATATGAGTTATGTGTTTGTCTAACATACACGCATTTATCACACTCGTTGATCTTGACACCATTTGATAACATCGTGCTATCAAACTTTTCATGCCACTGCTTTGGCACTTGTTTAAGTCCGTATAGCGACTTTACAAGTTTACACACTTTCTTCTCCTTTCCAGGAGCAACATACCCCTCGGGTTGTTACATATATACTTCTTCATCTAATTCTCCATTCAGAAACGCAGTCTTAACATCCATTTGATGTATCTCAAGGTTGTGCAACGCGGCAATAGCGATGAATAATCTTATGGATGTTATTCTCGTTACTGGAGTATAAGTATCGAAGAAATCAAGACCTTCCGTTTTTCAGTATCCTTTGACTACCAAACGGGCCTTATACTTATCAATAGTTTTATTAGTCTTATACTTTCTTTTCAGAATTTATTTACAACCTAAAGGCTTACTTCCCTTTGGAAGATCAACCAACTCCCAGGTATGGTTGTGTAAAATAGACTCGATTTCACTATTAATAGCCTTTTTTCAAAGTTGAACATCTGGACCGGACATAGCTTCCTTAATCGTTCTTGGCTCCCCTTTTAATGTATATTATACAAAATCGGGACCAAATGATTTTGGAACTCTTGCCCTTTTGCTACGACGTGATTCTTCGTCCCAGGGATTAGAACTACTCGTAGACTCATCAAATGTTCTTTTAAGAGGAACTTGCTCGTTTCTTTCCTTACTTGGAAAGACATCCTCGAAAAATGAAGCATTTCTAGATTCCATAATAGTACCTTCATGAATCTCAGATATTTCTGATTTATGTACCAAAAATCGATAGGCGCTACTATTAAGTGCATAACCTATGAATATGCAATCCATAGTCTTAGGCCTTATCTTAACTTGTTTGGGTTTGGGTATTTCTACCTTAGCTAAACACCCCTACACTTTGAGGTACTTGTAAGAAGGCTTTTGACCTTTTCAAAGTTCGTACAGAGTCTCACTCCTACTTTTGTGGAGAATCTTGTTAAGGATATAATTGGCGGAAAGGATGCCCCCCCCCCCAACAAATTCTGCGGTAATCCAGAATTTAACAACATCGCATTCATCATTTTTTTGAGAGTGCAATTCTTGCATTCAGCAACACCATTTGATTGAGGTGAGTATGGTGCCGTCGTTTGATGAATAATTTCAGAGTTGGTATAAAATTCATCAAAAGGCGCTCCGTATTCTCCACCTCTATCACTTCGGATAGCTTTTATCCTTTTTCCAAGTTGATTTTCAACTTCCGTTTTGTAATGTGTAAACGCTCCAAGCGCTTCGTCTTTACTTCTTAGTAAATACACATAACAATACTTTGTGCAATCATCTATGAATGTAATGAAATACTTTTTCCTACCTCTAGTTTGCACAAACTTCAAATCACAGATGTCACTGTGAATAAGTTCTAGAAGTGTGGTGTTTCTTTCCACTGAAGGAAACGGTTGTTTGACTAGTTTTGCCTCAACACAAATTTCACATTTATGTTCATTTTCAACTTTAAAAGTTGGTAATAAGTTCAAGTTGACCAATCTTCGAATAGTATTATAATTGACATGTCCTAGTCTAACATGCCACAAATTAGAATACTCAAGCAAATAAACAGAATTCTCAATACTTTTATTGCTTTCATTTTCAATTACAACAGAGCGGATTACATTCATCTTGAAAAGGCCCTGCTCAAGGTAATCTTTTCCTACGTAAAATCCTTTCTTTGTTAAAGAAAATCTATCAGCCTCGAAGACTATCTTGAACCCATTCTTGACCAAAGCCGAATCGGATACCAAATTCTTGCGAATCTCCGGAACATGCAGAACTTCAGTCAATGTCAGTTCTTTGCCTGAAGTCATCTTCAGCACAACTTTCCCCATTCCAACCACTAGTGATGTGGCTGATTTTCCCATAAACAATCTACGTCCATCAGTTGGGGAATAGGACGAGAAAACATCTCTGTCGGAACAGATGTGGCGAGTAGCCCCAATATCTATGAACCACTCCCTCGGGTTGCCCGCCAGATTAGCTTCAAACACGACGGCAGTGAGATCAAGATCAGTCAGATCGATCTGCACCTGGTGGTCAGACAAATCGTCGATCATCTCATTGATGCCCTTGATATCATCTTCAGCCAAGTGCACCTGGTTCTGCACTTGATTCTTGCCTTTGTTCTGATTCTTACCAAAACCTTGCCCTTGAGACTTATTTTTCTTGGGCTCTTTGCAGTCTCTAGCCCAGTGACCAAGTGGCCACAATTGTAACAGTCGTCTCCCTATTTCAACTTTCCTTTCTTTTTCTGGGAGTTCCCTTTGGACTTCCCTTGAAACTTTCGTTTTCGGTTTGAGCTTTCCGGAATCTCTGCGATGTTAGCCATCGCCTGCACAGAAGGCCTCTTGTCAGAAACCCGATTGTCTTCCTCAATTCTGAGTCGGACGACCAAGTCTTCTAGACTCATCTCCTTTCGCTTGTGCTTCAAGTAATTCTTGAAATCTCTCTAAGATGGCGGTAATTTCTCAATGATAGAAGCTACTTGGAAAGATTCACTCAAAGCCATGTCCTCAGCATGAACTTCATGAATTATTATCTGAAGCTCTTGGACTTGGCTTGTCACGGACTTAGTGTCCACCATTTTGAAGCCTCAGAACTTTGCGATCACGAACTTTTTTAGTCCGGCGTCCTCAGTTCTGTACTTCCTGTCCAGTGCCTCCTAGAGGTTTTTGGCAGTCTTTACCTCTATATATACGTTGTAAAGCGAATCACTTAATCCACTGAGTAGGTAATTCCTGCAAAGGAAATCACCATTAATCCAGGCATCATATGCCATCCTCAGTTGACTATCAGTTGACTCAGCTGGGACATAGAGAGCATCTTCCCTTAAGTACCTTGCCATGCTAAGAGTCGTGAGGTAAAACAGCATCTTTTGCGGCCACCTCTTGAAGTCAGCCCCGCTGAACTTCGTCGACTTTTCAGCCTGCACCGGTATAATCGGATTAGCCATTGGAGCAAATGGAGGGACCGGAGCAGAGCCAGAACAGGAACCAGAGCCCAGCCCTGAACCAGAACCTAGCCCGGCACCCCCACTAGAGCCAATGCCAAAGCTGGAGCCAGGACCCAGCCCTGAACTGAAACCAAAACCAGAACCTCCACCGGAGCCAATACCGAGACCTAAGCTAGCACCCGATCCAAGACCGAAGTCAAGAGTAGTGCCATCAACATCTCCTATATTTGAACAAGTGACAGCTTTTGAACAACAAAGAATTTAGTGTTAAGTCTGTTGGATCAAAACTTCACAAATGTATCAAAACAGCTAATAATGGAGAAAAGATTATATCGAGGCGAGAGAGAACTCTCTATCCTTAACTCTAAATTGCTCCGCCTAGGTGGTACGGGTTTATGCAACAAACGTCCAAAGATACAACGACATACGTTCTAAAGTCGAGACCACTTCGAATTTAAAACCACGAACTTAGGCAACTTAGAACTCTTGAGGGAGAATATATGAGAGTAAGATTAAAGAGAAAGCTGAATGCTTTGGTGTGATTTTTCATTCAGCTGAAGGGGCCTTTATATAGGCAAGGAAAAACCCGGGAATTAAATACGAGAATTAATTAGCATACTGAAATTGCACTCAACGTTCGAACGTTGGCACCCCAACGTTCGGTCAAAACGTGTTCAGCTATAAATCCAGCTGAAACCGCAAGAATGTTTCAGATTTTCTTCTAGAAGCAGTCAACGTTCGAACGTTAGACCCCCAACGTTCGAGCGTTGGTCCTTCTAGAAGGCTAACTTGATAAAACATGGCCAGCGTTTGATCAATCTCCATTTAACGGTTCAGATTTTTCCAACTATTGGATAAATAATGGATCAGATCTTGTGGAATTAATTTTCTCCAAAAAATTAATATATTGCAAGCCCAAGCCCAATACAATTCATGCCCTATCCTTGTCCAAGGCCCACGACCTGGACCCGAGCCCGTTCCGGGCGGGTGGACTGAGGGCGGCGACGCGCGCGCGTGTGTGGTGGACCGGACCATGGCTAGGTCCTTCCCCCTCACAAAGCCCACAAAAATCTTGTGACCCAATGGGCCAACCTTTAGTTTCAAGGCAATGGTTTATAAACCATTCTAAACTTTGATCCATATCCTATGTGAGATAACTCACTTCAAACACCCCACTTTAGCACTTAATTTCTCATTCGTTTTTAATCCGATTTGAGAAATTCGAAATGCTAAACTCATCTACTCGGAACGTAGATTAATATTATCCAATAATATTTTGTATCCCGGATACTTACGGTGTTCGAATTTCATATGTAAAAGTCGTGTCCAACACACTTTTCATAACACAAATATCCAATAGTTATCTCTAATCTACTACTGTTAGATAATTGTAAAGAAGCATAAAACGGTGTTTAATTAATATATTATTTTATTTGATGATCCTAATGAATTGATAAAGATTAAAGAGTGATCAATTATAAATCAAGGGAGAATTAATATTGCATTATTAGTCCCAAGTATATGACAGGACTTGTTGCAATTTTAGTCTAACTATTTATAAACTTGGCAAATTTGTCCTGTCGGATATATTTTGTTGTAATCTAGGTGTCAACCGTTAAAAATTGGACAGAATTTCGCTGGTGTAATGCACACGTCCTTAATTTTATTACTAATCACGTGCAAGACATGTTATCAAACTAATGATATTCGTTCGTTTTCAACGGTTGAGACGAAAAATGTTAAAATATGAATCTTATACGAATTTTGCAAATTTATAAATTATGGTATACCCTATCCTATAGGACTACTATTTCTATCTTCCCTATAACTAAATCAATTACTCTTTTAAGTTTAGAATTTATAAACCCATGTTAATATTTTAATGCCATCAGGAGCAATATAACTCGGTGAAAATCATGAATCAACCAATAATATCATACTAGAATACATGAATATCTAGCTACACATGTGTCTCATAATTGATCATATGAATGTTATTCGGAAGTGGGGATATCGTAGGTATCAAGTACATGATCAATTTCCTCATTATGTCATGAATCTTTCTCCACACACTTAATTGATCACACAATACCAAGGTCTTATATATTTAACGCACTGATATATCTTATATATTCTATATATTGAACACATACGTACTGAGTGATTAAATGTACTATAAACATGCATAGTACAAATTTTCATGTTTACCACTCGACTGGAGTAGTTACCCAGTCCTAGATCATAGGAAAAAAAATTATAAAACGACAATATACCAACTAATAATGAATGTGTAAGAAAATCCAAATCCGAATCTGATAATATGATCTAACTAAATCAACCATGTGAAAAGAAATAGGTCTAGTAGACTAGTATCCTAAAGGTAACCTAAAGTACTACACGTGAAATATCACATTACAAATATATAGATAGGAATTGTCGAGGGATTTCTTGGGTCCGATCAAATCTAACATGAAATGAAGATCACATGTTGGCACTTGGCAGGGTTTTGAATTCCCTATCGGTTTTCAATTTTTACCAGTTATCAAAATGCACACCGCGTGACCTCATTATTGAATCATTCACTATTTCTTCCGCAAGTAGTTATATACGGTGGCTACATTTTCCAAAACATATACAGACAATGAAGATTGTGGAAGTGTTACTTTTACAAGTTTTAATTAATCAAGATATTTATATATAAATATATATATATATATGTCTGTGTGTGTGTGTGTGGACTAAAACATGTTAGACGGGCCTACACAATCTCCCTTTTCTGTCGGTGCCATGATCAATTATTCATCATCACCCATTCACCCTTTCTCTAATTAAAACTTCCAGGGCCTGGAGTAATTGGGCTGGGTGGTGTTATGAACAAATAGATCAAGCACAAACAATTTCGGGCTTGGAAAAAGCCCAAGACATCTCATTCCCTTTTCCTGGGGATAATAATAATAATAATAATTAAAAAAGAAAACACTAGACTAAAATGAGTCTAGATTTTCTATTTGAAAATGTGGTCTTGTTTTGTATTTCATTTTATACACATACTATCTCTACTATTATAAAAGTATGAGTGATTTTTTGAAACTTTTTATGTACCTAATATATCCCTATGTAATTCACTTTTTTAATGACAAAATAGTCAAATAATAAATAGTAAAAAAATTTATATATATCTACAATAATAAGGTGTATGATTACATTAGGACTCTCTAATGAAAGTACATATGTAGTTACATAAAGACTCTATAAGAAAATTATATATAGAGAACTCTATAAAGAAATTATATATAGATAATATCAAATATCAAATGTAAAATTATATATGGAATAGAAAATTATAAAAGTACGGGTTGTTTCTTGAAACTTCTTATATACCTAAAATATCCCCATGTGATTCAATTTTTTTTATGGCAAAAAGAGTCAGAAATGAATAATAAAAATAAATTTCAAACATCTACAATAATAGTAAATATAGTTACATTAAAATTCTAAATAAGATTACTCCTATTTATTTGTTCATTAAAAAAGAAAATTTATTGAAATTCCAATATCCCAACATATACGGTACAACAAAATTACAACAAATTTATATTTAATATTAAATTTTAGGAAATAGGAACCCATATACAATTAACTTTCTTATTTTAGATTGTAAGTTAAGATGGATAAGAATGAAAAAACCTAGCTCAACAAACTAAATTATTCTAAATATAAATTCCTTAGCTTATTCGGCAGAAATTTTAAAATCCTAACTTTAATCATACATAAATTTAGCGACTTTTGAATCTAAAATATCCCTACTTAATTCAATTTTTTAATGGCAAATGAGTCAAAACAAATAATAAAAATAAATTTTAAGTATCTATAACAATAACAAGTATAATTACATTAAGTTTCTACTACTAAATTACATTTAGACAAGATTACTCGATCCTATTTATTTATTCATTAAAAGAAGAAGAGTAAAAAGAAAACTTAATCTGCTTGAATTTTGAACACACAAATTTAAAATACAAATAAATATAAACTATTGACATCGTTGATTGTATTTTAATATTTAATTAACTATTTGAATATTAAGTGATCGAGAAAATTGAATATCATCACAAAAGGCATAAAAATAACTTAGTAAAAGAGGCTTGGGAAAGCTAGCTTTGCAGTCATGCGCCATTTATTATCTTATTTTATTGCTATTATTAATTAATTAATTATAATAATAAAAAAAAATAGTAAACCATTGTTACCTCATATTTTTCGGAGATATATTGACATATGCTATTGTAATTCAATATTTGTCACTTTCATTTAGTGATGACTCGCACAACACTCATTTTTATTTAACTGCCTTTCTTTTACACTCAAGGATTTGACTAACCTTATTTGTGAAAGGTTGATTTCATTTTATCATTTCAACTTTCTCATTTTGGCATTGCATCAACTAGAGTCTTATTGTTATAAAAAATGAAGAGAAAAAAATAAAAAATAAAAAGACAACACAAGTACACAAGACTCAATAAGAAGAAAGAAGAAATGAAGCTGTCGATCCATCAAATTAAACAAGATAATGTATAAAATAATCATGAATTTACATAAGGATTTATTTGGTGATATTATTATATAAGTCTTGATTTTCAATTCCTTAATTAATTTCTTCGGATATTCATTCAACTTTTCATGTCAATCAATTTTTAGTTTTTTAAATAATTATAGTTTATTCATTAGTTAAGTTATTGTTTTTATTTTTGAGGGGTAGTTAAGTTATTGTTCAAGTTTTGGATTTATCTAGTTGAAGAATATCTATATATATGAATTGCTTTAACGAGATTACATGATTCTCGTGCGACGCACGTATTGCTTACTAGTGTGTATAAAAGTTCGTGTTGTATTTTTAAAGAGAAATTTTATACATGTAGTATACATATGATATATATAAAATGCTAAATGAAATAATAATTTGTAACCTAAGATCTGGGCTAAGAATGATATGAGTACAAGTTACATTAATGTTGCAGTTAATTAATTAACTATAAAAGAAATGATAAGGAAGAAAGGTTTCATAAATATCCTATCTATCTATTTTTATTTTATTTTTTTGAAAAAAAAATACATGATAAGATGTTAAAAGTAATTAAATGAATCAATAATTCATAGAGTGCTACTAAAGTAAGTGTAATACGAATATATATTTAAACGGGATTTGTTTCCAAGATCCTTCTGTAGAGACTTGGAGCTCAAGTTTATAAACCTTCAATTTTGGCGAGGATGAAAAAGATAGTAATTAAGATACTAAAAATTAAAAAGATAAAATAAAATACAATACAATACAACCTATCATTTGAAAATTAGAAAAATATTTTATATTTAAAATCGTTTTTTCCCTCAATAAAATTCAAGGAAGAAACTGAACATGATAAGACTTGTCAAGGTGGAATTACAAATGTATATATGCATAAAGCAATTAATTAATTAATCCCAATAACATTACTCAACAAAATATTTCATATTATTCCAGGAAATTAAACTGATGATACTTGTACAAATTCATATATATATATATATATATATATATATATATATATATATATATATATATATATATATATATATAGGGTAAGGATCAAATACATACCTTGTCATTAGGTAAGATCTAAGACCCAATTTAGGCCTTTGATTCAATATGATCCCAAGGTGTGGGTTTATCTCATTTTTTGGATTGTTTAAATTGTTTTAATGCTGGGAGGGGCATTTTAGACAGAAAAAAAGTAACAAACTCATGCTTGCCATAACAGATCCCTGATATTGCTCCATAACAGATTCTGCTTCCCAATTTATTTTTTATTTCTAATTATAATTCGATCTATTTACAGAAATTATCAATTTCATTACCAGAATCTGAAATTTCTTCATCATTCATCAATTCTGCTTTCAAATTCATTTTTTCTTTCGAATCATAATTCCATTATACAGTACATTAATCATCAATATACAGTTTATTATATTCCATTATACAGTCCATATAACGTGATTATACAATGTGGTATTAAATGCAATACAGAAAATTAGTTGCGTTTTGTTAGTTTTTAAGGCTTGTAAATAACAAATACATATCATATAAACCATTATACAACATCTTATACAGTGTGATATTAGTGACAAACACAATTAGTGATTTTTAAATCATCATACAGTAGCTTATAAACCACTATATAGTAGTATGTAAACCATTATACAGTAGTTTGTAAATCATTATACAGTGTATATTTATAATCATTATACAGTAGTATGTAAACCATTATACAATAGTATGTAAATCATTATAGTGTGTTTATTGCATTCAGTTTCTCATTTTTGCTTTCCGAGTATACTTGACTGTGTTTAACTTCATTTGTTTGGTTTGTGTGCACACATGATAATAAAATCATAATATATCTTATCTTAGTAATCTGAAGGTGCACGACGCTACCCTGTTTTTTCAGTTGCTTTCTTCCTGAAGGGTCTTAGATGTCAAAATCCTGAAATTTGACTTTACAACATAAATGTTGATGTTCATCTTTTTTCAATACCCCTGCTTCAGCCATTATATAAGTATGTACATGTATCACGATCTGTTGTAGTTTGTAATACTTCGGAGCGAATGAACTATGATAAAGTTGAATTCTTTATGTAAATAAGTATCATTACTTTCAAGTAATGATACTTATTTACATAAAGATATTGTATATTATACACAATATACAGTAAAATATAAGCCACTATACAGAATCATATAAACCCATTATACAGTGAATACAATAGCTAATAAACATTATTCAATAGCTAATTAATACATTATACAATAGCTAATACACAAATATACAGTAGGAGGAGATTGATATTTCGGGATCGAATTTTCAGTTCGCGAAAATCTGTCATATTCATGGCTATTTTCCGATCGCCTTCGAGCAGCGACTCGCGTAAATTCCAGAAGTTCAATATTTCAGATTTTGGTTTTTTTAATCTCGATTTTCCAGAAATTTTCAGAATTTCAGAATTTTTTTTGGTGATAATCGACCGAAATCGGAGGTTAATACGATTCTATAAATTGATTGCGTTAATCGTGGCATGAGATTGAGAGATTGAAGTGCAAATTTTCGTGGGTATCAGATTTGGAGAGATTGTAGGAGATTTTCTGTTATATTGGGTAAGTGGATGTTGTATAATCTTGTCATTTTGTCTATTATACCCCTAATCTTTATTTTTCAATTTTTACAGCCTGTTTATTCCTTATTCTTTGGACTGTTGGACTTAATTAATCCAATGGTGTATATTGGGTTTTAGATCTTGTCTAAGAGAAGGTATGTATTTGATCTTGACCCTATATATATATATATATATAGATATAGTTGGACACCACACCATCAATCTATCGTCTACGCATCTTAGTACTGTTTTGAAACCTAGAACTGTTGTCCTTGTTCGATTCTTTGTGGCGGTGGAACTTCTTGCAACAGCTAGGGCAAACCAAAACTGATATTTTGCTCCTGCCAGAGTACTTGCACCATCTTCCGCACCTAGGGCATGCATTCCTTTCTTGCTTCACACCATGACCACCTCTATTTCCATACCCTCCATTAATAATCATTGGATCTTCTGACGAAACTAGTTGTAATAATCCATAATCACCACCATTAAATCTGTTGGATGACTCAGATGACAGCTGAATCTTGGACGATCGGAGTTTCTGTTCTTCGATTCCAAGTTTCTGCTGAAGCCGTTTCTTGATATTTTCGATCTTCGAAGAAACATCAGTTCTGTCACATGGGTTTCTTGTTCTGACATGCATGCATCTTGTGAGAAAAGTAGAATTCTTGGTTTTACGTGGTTGGAGATCTTTGGGCCGCCCTTCAGTCTCTTTCATATTTTTTTCTTCATCAGTGATTTGCTGAAGTGATTGTTTAACCCTAAGCCATGCTTCCGCTTTTCGGGCCATTGCATGAATCATCGTTTGATCAAACATTTTTGTATAGTTAGGAAGAGAAATATTATTGTTTCAAAGAATAATTAGGTGAAGAATTGTGGAATATGTGGAGAAGGAGATCTAACTTTAGCCTATTTAACCTAGCTGGAGTCTCTTGCCAAGAAGTAGGGATTAACTAGGAAACTGTAGTGGCGTCAAGATATGTATAACGATACCTACCAAAAATAAAGAGATATGTATATGGAATCCTACTACAATTTTAGTACTGCATAACCTTTTACTTTTGGTAAGTATAGTACTGCATAACCAGCTAAATGGACTAGGAGTCTAGGATATTCCATATAAATCTAAATTATTTTTTCTTATAATTAAGTTAATAAATTGTAGAACTTTGAGAAAATTGCGGGATAGGGGATTGCAAAAATGGTCAATCGCTTTACATGCTCGGCAAAAATAGTACGACAGGATACAAGATTGTGCTTACATGGTTGGTTATGTCCGTTAGTTTTCTGAAGGAATTTAACATGTGCAGATCACCTGATTGTTAACTTGGACCTTTTTGCAACATTCTCTAATTCGGAGGTTTTATGAAATTTTTCTCTTTCTACTCAAATTTACTTTTTTATCTTTTTCTTCTTCCCCATTAAATCCTAACCACATTTTCCCTTTGCCCTCGCCTCGATTGATGATGCTTGGCTTCGACATCTGTGGGGGTTTGTGCTCGGTGAGTGGTTGATTAATTTTCGAAAAAAGAACTAAAGAGCTTTTCTTGCTCTTCACACTTTCAGAAAGAATAAGCCAAATATGTTGTAAATATTTTCAATTTTCATGCCATTATAAGAGAATCAATTTTCATATTATCATATAATAAAATTGATGCATATATAATATAATTTAAAAGCATAAGAGAGTAAAAAATATGGTTGGCCTGTAGGAGTCACGCCACTTGACGCTATCCTAAGATCGTGATGGCCTCCCCTCGTGCAAGTACTGTCGGCTCATCACCACCCCAAGATAAAACCCAAGAAGGTCACGCTGGTGTTCTCTTTGTGAGCACGTTCACAAGAAAACTTTGTAAACAAGACCTTATCATAATTGCCCAATAGTATAAAGAAAATATAAAAATGCAAGATGATGTATGCTTGTGTTGTTGTGCATTCTAACTAAGACCTAGGAACTATTTATAGTATAGGATGCAAGATGTAACTTCTAAATTAAAAGCACAATTCAATGTGGGGGTTATGGTCAAAGAATGTTACAAGGTTTTAAAGAAAATAAAGATGATTTTGATGTTTTAAAACTTCAAATTGTAACAAAATACACTCCAAAAATAAGATATTAGTGACAAAATGACAAATGACAATGTCACAATTGTCACTACTTATTAATTTTTGGTGACAAAAATATTTGTTTTGTTACAAAAATAGGTTTTACATATTTAATAGTGACAAGATTTGAATAAAAATTATCCCTTTTGATAATTAGTAACAAGAAAGTTGTTGTTACTAATGACAATTAGTGGCACATCTTTAGTGACAACTTAGTAACATCCATTATAGTTGTCACTTTATATATGTCACTGTACATGTGTCATTATTGCCACTCGTTATTGTCACAATAAGGATTTTTAGTGATAAGATTTTCTTAGAAGTTGTTGCAGTAATTATTGTCACTCATTATACATATCTACGATAACTTTTAAGAAAATCTTGTCACTCAAAATCCTTATTGTGACAAAACAAAAATTATTGTTACTCATTACGTATATCTAGTGATAACTTTTAAGAAAATCGTCATTATAAACCTTATTGTGTTAAACAAATATTATTGTTACTCATTATGTATATCTACTAACAAACTTTAACATTGTCATAAGTTCTAGTGACGCTCCAGGTGCAAAGAAGAGCATGATCCAGGTGGGAGAGATCTAGAAGAAAGTGTAAAGAGCTTACTTTGCTCTTCAAATCATGCTCCGGCAACGGTCCCAAAAACTCCAAGTTTTCTTTTGTTTGAAAAAGGGCTTACCCCTGGAAGATGTTCTTCTTCACACTTGAGAACAAATCCAAAATTACACTAGCTATGCTAGGAAAAAGGAGGAGAAAACAGAACTAATCGTCCAAAATTCTAGGGCTTTTTTAAAAAAATAACATAGTTTTTAATAATAATTATATAAATAATACACAATAAAATAACTCTCCAAAAATAGTATAATACGCCATTGGTAATGGCGTACTCCTGCAAAAATTTCTTTTTTTTAATTTGGTTATTGCCAATGGCGTAGCCAGACACATCTTAAAAAAAAAAAATTGTGACTCGCTACACCATTGCTAATGGCGTAGCCAGTCACAACTTTTTAAAAAAAAAATCTCTCTTTTCTCTTCTTCCTCTCTCTTTCTCTCTTCTGTCTTCTTCGCTCACACACTGCAATACTCCATCAAATCTCATCTCCCTCCTTCTTCCTCTCATTTTCAAGCATTTAATTACAAGGTAATTTTTTTAATTCTATGTTTTTATTTTATTGAATACATTTTTGAGTTAATTAATTATTTTAATTTAGAGTTTATGGTTTAAATGTTTATAATTTCTATCAATTTAAACCCTAGTTTTTAATTTTAATTTTGAATCAAACTATGACTTAAATTAGTTTAAATGTTAGTGTTTGAGTTTATGGTTTATATAAATTGTTATTGTATTCTAATTTTAGGTGTAAATTATTTTAGGTATAATATCGAATTTAGAGTTTAGGTTATGAACTTTGATTTAATTTTGTAGTTTTCATTTTGTACTTAGAATTTCATTTTTTTTGTATAATTGTGGATCTCAATTTCGAATGTAGGTGTTTTTAGGGTTTGAACTTTAATATAATATTTTAGGTATAATTTATAATTCTCTAGGTATAATTTTGAGGTGTAATATCGAATTTAGTGTTTATAAATGATATTTTTAGGTTTTTTAAATGTGTTTGAATATAATTTATGTTTTCGAAGTATAAATTGATAATTTATATTTTGCAGAAATGTCGAAGCAAAACTTGGTTGATGTTTGTATATTTTTGGATGGACAAATAATTGAAGCTTCGAACTATATGTTGAGTTATAGCATTCCAGCAACAACTTACATGAGAATACCCCGTTCGATCAAATTTGTTGAATTGTTGAATAAGGTGTATGCGTGTACAGGAATTAATCCGAATCAATTCTCGTTGAAAGTATTTTCAAAGTACTCATTTGAAGATAGAAATTTGCTTAGACAGAGAGCAATAGAGGTAAAAAACGATGATGATTTAATTTTTTTCTTGGATCCTTACACTGGTGTTAGTACAATGGATCTTTATATTCAAAAAGAGCCAATACAATCTCAGGGTCGATTCACATTGTTGTTAACACAAGTGACGTCATATCAGCCAAACCAATCCTTACCATTTTGTACACAACCAATATTACCGAATTTAAATGTCGGTAGTTATCCGAATCAAGATGTGTATACAGGTAATTTTTATTTTTATATTTACTTTGTATCATCATTTTATTTTTTTTAAAATGTTATAATTGTGTAAATTTTTGTATAAGAAATTTTATTTGTATTCTTTTCTAACAGTTTGTTTGTTATGATTGCCTTTTTAGGATGTTCTACATCGGGTAATGCGTTTGGAGGTGTTGAAAATGTACCAAATTTCCCTTTGCCGACTCATGATTCAGGGAGTTATTCAAATCCGGATGTAGATGAAGGTAATAATGAATCGTCTACATGTTTGCATAATTTTAGTGTCCTATTTTATCTTATTCTTTATCATTGCATTCTATTAACATGTATTATGACAAATCTTAATTTGATTTCAATTTTTTGTACATGTAAGTCTGTCTACACATAGTCATCATGAGTTTGGGCATTTTGAGGAAGCCAAGTACAGTGCTCATTTTTCTCATCATGGAGGGGCAAGTAATTCGATACCACCTCAAAACGATCAGTTTGAGGATGACAACGACAGTGTTTGTCAAAATTCGCTTGATAGGCATTCAGACTCGGACTTCGATGAAGAAATCAACAACAAATCGACTTATGAGGAAGATGTTCCTCGAACAGGGAATCAACCACAACTTCATCATGTGCTCCCATTCTACTCCACATCATATGAAGAATTACAAGGAGACTCATTGAATCGGCCAAGTGAAGCAAGGGATATGACTTATGATTATCAGATAGGTAATCTTGGTTTGGGATTGACATTTGATAACAAAGAAAGCTTGCAAAGAGCGGTGAAAGACTACCACATAACACATTTAAAACGAGAGTTTACGGTGGAAATCAGTAACCCGACAACTTATGTTGTTGTATGCAAACACAAAGGCGAAAGTGAAAGGTGCAATTTTAGACTTCGAGCTCATTTTAGCAAGAAAACACATTTTTGGGAGATATCGAAGTATAGAGGGCCACATGAATGTATGTTCGAAAATGTGGCACCAAACCACCATAATTTGGACATAAATCTGATTGCCAACGAACTTCTTGGACAAGTTCAAATTAGTCCGTCAATTAAGATCGCACGAATAGTTAAAATGGTAGAAGATAAATGGGCATGCAAGATTTCGTATGGCAAGGCTTGGCACAGCTTGCAACGTGCAAATGAGATTGTATACGGGACTTGGGAGAATTCCGTTCCATTGTTACCTAAGTTCTTGGGAGTTGTCCAGAAGTGAAATCCGGGCACGGTTGTTGAATGGAAACACAAAAGCATCTATCAAAATCCAAAAATGTTCATGTATGTGTTTTGGGTGTTCAAGCCATGTATAGATGGATTCCAACATTGTCGGAGAGCTATTTGCATTGATGGGACACATCTATATGCACGCTACAAGGCTAAGTTGTTGATCGCAACGACTCTTGATGGAAATAATCAGATTTTGCCTCTTGCATTTGTAATTTTCGATAATGAGTCGAACGACTCGTGGTTGTGGTTTCTGCAATTGGTGACCAAACATTTTCTTCGAAGGAACGAAGGTGTGTGCCTTATTTTTGATCGTCACAACGACATACTGCATGCATCTGGGCTTGTTCCCACCTTTTGCCCTCCTCTAGGAGCTCATCGATATTGCCTACGACATGTGTCTTCAAACTTTAATAATCGTTTAAAAACTAATGTTATGAAGAGTCTATGTTATCAGGCAGGTATGACACATAGTATTTCAAAGTTCGATAAAATCATGAAGGATATCCAACAAAAGGATGAAGATGCTTTCATTTATCTGAGCAGAATTCCATGTGAAAAGTGGACACTTGCACATCATGGAGGGTTGCGTGAAGGCATTATGACAACAAATATGGGAGAGAGCTTAAATGGTGTGTTGAAAGGTATGCGCCATCTACCGCCCACCGCTATTGTGGAATGCACATTTTATCGTTGTGTCGATTATTTCTATAACCGACACCAAGGCGCCTTGACAATGGGTGGAATTCAGGGTTGACAAAGCATGCTTACGAAATGTACTCGGAATCGGCGAAAGCATCTCAACACACTATCAGGCACTTTAGTCATCTTGACCAAACTGGCCAAGTTAACACCAAAGCGCAACTCGGATATCGTAGTCTAAAGTATGTTGTTGACATCAGTAGAAAATATTGTTCTTGTGGAAGGTGGAACACACACAAAATTCCGTGCTCACATGCGATTGCGTTATGCAAAGATTTGAAAAGGAGGTCGATCTCGTTGGTTGAAAACTATTATACCGTCAGAGAATATTTACAAACATATCAAGGGACATTCCATCCTTTGCATGATGCTCATTTTTGGGATGTACCTAATTTTGACCTGGTCCATGACCCTTATTTGAAGGTACAACGACGTGTACGCAGAAATGTGACTACTCTAATTCCTAATGAGATGGATTGATAGTTATATGTGTTGCAATTGGGCATTAATGTTGTTTAAAAAACTATTTTTTTTATTTTCTGGCTCGTTTTTTGCCTGTTTCTGTACATTTTTTTGGCATGGCTTGAACATAAAAATTGTAGGTGATGTTATAAACTTTGTAAAACTATAAGATTTGGCTCATTCTGACACCCAAATGAAGAAATATGGCCATGCAAAAACAGCCCGCTTGAGCATTTTTTGTTAAAAAAATGTTTTTTTTTTTATTTTCTGGCTCGTTTTTGGCCTGTTTCTGTACAATTTTTTTGGCATGGCTTGAACATAAAAATTGTAGGTGATGTTATGAACTTTGTAAAACTATAAGATTTGGCTCATTCCAACACCCGAGTGAACAAATATGGCGCCACGCAAAACAGCTAGCTTGAGCATTTTTTGTTAAAAAAATATTATTTTTTTTATTTTCTGGCTCGTTTTTGGCCTGTTTCTGTACATTTTTTTGGCATGGCTTGAACATAAAAATTGTAGGTGATGTTATGAAATTTGTAAAAGTATAAGATTTGGCTCATTCTGACACCCGAGGGAAAAAATATGGCCACGCAAAAACAGCCGGCTTGAGCATTTTTTGTTAAAAAACTGTTTTTTTTTCCTGGCTCGTTTTTTTGCCTATTTCTGTACATTTTTTGGGCATGACTTGAATATAAAAATTGTAGGTGATGTTATGAACTTTGTAAAGTAAGATATTTTGTTAAAAATTAATTTTTTTTTAAATAAGAAAGTTATTGTTGATTTTTTGGCTCAGAATAGAAAACTATTTACTCAAATTACTCAACAATAAAATACTATTCATTCAAATTACGATACACATAAAAAACTATTTATTCAAAACAATAAAAAACTATTTATTCAGAACTATTTATTTCTCAACAATAATTATGTAAAATTATTGTTGATTCTTTGGCTCAGATTATAAAAGACAATTTATTGAAAAACTCCATTTACTTTACTCATTTTCATCTGACATGTAGTAGTCCGATCTGAAGTATAAGTCAAAACATTTCGTATTTCACGACGTGTGATTCTTTGGCCTCGTGCGAATGCATGTTCTTCTGCAAGTTCAAGCATGTGATATCTACAACGACGTAAAATCAACCTGTTGTTTTCGATTCTTATTCTTGAAACAGCCCTCCTACAATTTTCTTCATCATTTCTCGACATCATCAAGGATCTACGTTGTGGAATTCGCACGCCAAGTCTTCGAATATCATTTACCAACTCCTCAGATTCGAGCATCTGATGAGACCATTCCCTTCTGATCTCACAATAATACTCAATAGGGCCGTCATTAACCAACTCCTCGTAGTCATCGTTTCTTTCTACTAATAACCATGTTTGTCGATTTCTAGAGTTATGATTATCTCCCATTTTCGTGTTGAATGAAAAAATAATGTAACGTGAAGTGATTTCTGGTGTTCAGTCGGTTTAAAGACCTTCAGCATTTATTGAGGAAGTTTTGCACATGTTCACATGTTTTGTTTTTTTCTTCATGGGTGTTCACGTGACCTACTATAGCCGAATTGTGACATTTCACCCTTTTTTTTTGTCTTCATTGTCGTCACGGGTTCTATTTTTTTTTGTCCGCATTGTCGTCACGGATTTTGAACTCTGTTAACTACTGTAGTCGGATTGTGAGTATATATACAAAGGGAGTGAACATGAATCTCAACAATAATTATTAAAAATGGAGCCGTTTAGGGCCCCAAAATTGTATTACACTCCTGGTGATATTTTTCGTGCCATGGGACGTAGTTGGCAATTGGATGATGATTACTATTACTCATTGAATCCAAATGAAAGATATTCAGAAAGATATTTGCACATGATGGAAGATGAATGGGGATTTCGGGTCCAAGAACAAGACGGGCTTGTCACGGATTGTCGTGAACGTTAAATTTGCTGCCCCAGACGAAGAGCCATACTCATGCCTCGTGTAACGCCACAAGAGAAAACTACAGCATTTAATAGGATACGTGAGGAGAATAATAGGATGGTTATGCGTATGCAGCGTCTTAATTACCAAGAAATTTCTCGAGAATACGCCTTATGTGGTTACGTGCAAGAAGCAAGAGCCCAGTGGGAGCTTAGTGCAGGTCATAAGTATCATTCGGACATTGACATGTCTGATGAGGAGAATAACTAGATTTCTATCAATTAGTTTCATATTAATTCACTTTCCGTATTAGTTTCGTATTTTTTTCGCCTTCAAATAAAAGTCAGATTTTTCGCCTTCATTTTATTCCTTTCATTTTTGTCTTATGTTCGGTCTGTCTATCTACAACAATTATGTCAATAATATAAATATCAATATGGTGAAATATTACAAATTCAAAAAAAAAATAGCAATAAATATAAACTGCAAATTAAAAAGACTATCTATGTTGACGTGGACCGCGATGTCCCCCCGTGCCACAGGATGGAGCACGCCCCCTCCTTGTTGACCATCTAGGTCCCTACATTTTTTCTTCCGTTCTGTTCATATCAAAGTTGAACGGAACTACAGATGTGTCCAAACTGTGGGTGTCCGGAGGTGGATTTCTAGTTACGGGAGGTGGATAATTCGAGTGGTCCAGACTCAGACCCATGTGAGGGAGAGGCCCCATAAAATGATCCCGCAAATTGTCGGGCGTTGCCCAAGCTGATGATGAAGGCCCCTCATCTTGGAATGTGTAAGGCAACTCTAGCTCGGGTGTTGGAACAACCATCTCAGGAAAGTAATTGCCGGTAGCATAAGGGTCAGCAAAAGTCGAAGACAATGGTCCCGGGTTCAGAGGAACTTAACTCGAAGTCCCAGCTTCGCCCACACAAGGACGTGAGTAACGCCGTCCAAGTTCTTCTTCATCCTCTACTTCTTCATCATCTTCTACTTCTTCATCATCGACGTGTCTACTTCTCCTCTATGGAAGCATGTCTTCTCTGCCTCTCTAAGCAAAATAAACACCCGATGCTACATCAGAACGACGACTACATGTGACCATCCAGGAAAGCTGGGTAAGACCCGATCTCAAAGACCCTAATATCCCCTCAGCAACATTGCTCAATTGAGGGGAATCTTAGTTTCAATTGTTCAATCTTTCTATTCTGTAAAAGATAAACAAAAGCATAAGACAAAGTAAAAACCTTTAGGTAATGTAATGTTAACCTTACACAATTATATATACTAACCACACCATGCAATAGAGGTGCCGACCCTGTTTGGAAGCCGACATTCAACCTATCCAACTTCTTCAAAATATAACGTGTAATCCTATCATACCAGTCGGCATAATCCTCTGTCATGCCCGTACCCAATTCCCCTACCACAGCATAATGTAGCCAGTCATTCCATTGATCAATGAAAATCCTATGATTGATGGACCAATCCTCATTCTCTCTCCCAGCACGGTCAATGTGGGTGTGTAAATAAGTGTGGAATTGCTTGTCGGAATCCAAACTGCTGAAGAACACGCTCAGGACGATGATACTCCACAATGTTGAGGAATACCATTGGAACTGATGCTCTCCACACACCAGGTGGAAACTCAGCAATGTCGGGTTCATTGAAGTTGGATAGGTCCCAAACAAACTGAAATAAAAAAATTGAACAACATTATTTTTAATACGAGAGAATAATATAACTTTAGAATATAATGAGCTAAGATAATCTTTTACTCACATGATGATAGGCCATCTGATCTAATGTTTCTCTAGCTGCCACTACAACGCCTGTTGTTGTGGTAGTGTTACTCACGGGTCGATACCACCTACAACATCAATAACGTAAATAATAATAAAAAAATAGTTGTTTTTGAATTAAAAATCATAGTTAGATAAATTATTGTTTCCCATAAGGAGCTCGTGCAATGTTATTAACCTCAATTACTGCCATTTCATGTGGAACCCTAGATGGCCTCACAACCGTTATCTGTGACCATGCCCACCACTGTTAAACATAAATACATTAATTTATTAAACATTGAATATCTTAGAGACAGATATAACAACAAAAAAATAATACATTATACTTGTAACAATGGCATTGGACCACACACTGCTTTGGAAGTCCTTAGGGAGGCATGATATAGCTGACGGTACAAAAACGCCAACACACCACTCCCCAACTATAGGAGTTTACCTCATTAATATTTTCAAAAAATTTCAACCATAAAATCGAAAGTACTTCCCCGCTACTGTTGGATAACATAACGCCGAGCAATGCTAAAGCCCAACATCGTGCTACTCGAACAACCATATCATTAGGGGACTCATCTCGGATTATTGCCTCATTCGATTTTATGTATTCACATAATTTTTTCATTTTTAACCTCATCCCCATTTCTTTTAAATCACCCCGTCCAATTTCGAAACCTAAAAGGTTGTGGACCAAGGTGGCATAATCTGTAAACCCGTTAAACACATGATGTATGACTAACGCCCTACCATCCGCTGGTAAACCCCATAATATAGCTACATCTTGGAGAGTAATAGTAACCTCTCCATTTCTGAGGTGAAACATGTTATTTTGAGGGTGCCACCTCTCAATTAGTCCAGTCACAAGACCCATATCATTTCTGAGCATGCCACACATGGTTAACAAGTAAAAGCGGATAAACCCCATTTGATGGAGTTTTTGTAAGACTCGATGATGTGGTAGAACACAATTTTTGGATTTGACCATTTTAAATAATGAGAATTTACTCGTCTGGATCGCAATGCTCTAGCTCTCCCTGCAATTACTAACTCAGACCTATGGCTCGCCTGATTCGTCAACACATAAGGATCTACAGGTCCATATATAGCACGATCTGCCATCCTGCATTTATAAAGTATAGCAAGTACAATTAGAATATAATGAATTAATTAGATTATTATCCACTATCCTAAACACTAAAAATTCAAATTTATACCCAAATTATATTGTATCAAAGTTCAATAATCAACACTAAAATTTGACTAAATTAATCAACACTTAAAAATTAAACATAAATTATAATTTTATATGTGTATTCAAAAATTAACACTAAAAATATGCACATATAATATTTACAAATATGCCACTATTCTAAACACTAAAAATCAAAGTAACACCTAAACATTATATATGTATTGAAGAATTAACACTAAATACTAAATTTGTTTGGCCAAATATTATACATACAAATTTGAAATTGTGGAATACCAAATAAATTCAAACTAGTACCTAAAATTTTTATTAAAAGTCTAACTAAAATTTTACTACAAAATTTTTCAATTATACTACTCAAAATTTACCTAAAATTCTACTACAAAAATTCGAAAATAATACCCTAAAATTCAAGATTCTACCATAAGATTCGAAATTCTACCCTAAATTGAAACATAAACTCTAAAATTCAAAATTCTATCATAAAATTCGAAATTCTACCATAAAATTTGAAATTCTACCCTAAAATTAAAATATAAACCCCAAAATTCAAAATTCTACCATAAAATTCGAAATTCTACCCTAAAATTGAAACATGAACCCTAAAATTCGAACTTCTACACTACAATTAACCAATAAACCCTAAAATCCTAAATTCAACAACAATCATAAGTATAAATTTTAGGGATTACTAAATAAAAAACAATCACAAATTCTAAATAAATCATAAAAATTATATCTAAATTCATAAGTATAAAACTACACATTAAATTAAAAAAGATAATTACCTTAAATTGAAAAAAGAATTAGAAATTTGAAAGAAAGGAGGATTTTGGCCTTTGTGGTGTTGAATTTTTGTTGGAAGAAGAAAGAAGAAATGGAGAGGATGGTGATGGTGTCCAATTATAGTGAGGAAGAAAGAAAACGTGAGAAGAGAGAAGAAAGAAAGAGGGAGGAAGAAGCATGAGAGAAAGAGGAGGGAAAAAAAATTAGTATGTATCAATGGCGTACCCAGTCAAATTTAATGTGACTGGATACGCCATTAGTAATGGTTGTTGATGGTCAATGTCAGTGATTGGGTAGGATCGAGGAAGGGGCAGTTCAGTATTTGAAGACGATTTGTTTTCCTTTTTTTATTTAAGTAATATTATTTTTAATTATAAATAAATATGTATATTTAATATACGAAAGATTTTTTTTTCTTTGATATTTTATTTTCTGAAATGTTATCCAATTTTTAGAATATTTCTACCTGTTCTTTTTTGATACTTTTTTTTGATTTTCTGAAATTTTTCTGAATTTTCTGAAATGTTTTTTATTTTTCAAATGAGAAATTATTTTTGTTTTTTTGAATTTTTTTGAAGTAATTTGTGTTTTTAAGAAATATTTCCAATTGTTTTCTCTGGTTTTGTTTTCACTATCTTCGAATTTTTTAAAATGCTTTCTAGTATTTCAAGGAAAAATCATTTTTTTTTTAATTTTTTTCTAAATTTTTTAATTTTTTTTAATTTTTTAGATTTCCTTCTAGCTTTATTTATAACTTTCTCCTTATTATTTTACGTTTTAATTTATTTTGAAATTCCAGAATATTTTCAATTTTTTTCTTTTTAAAAAAAAATCTGAATTTTGTGGACATTTTCTAATTTCAGAGTTTTTTCTAATTTTGTTTTTGATTTTTTTTATTCTTGGGCAGGGT
This sequence comes from Buddleja alternifolia, assembly GCA_019426215.1. Taxonomy (NCBI): domain Eukaryota; kingdom Viridiplantae; phylum Streptophyta; class Magnoliopsida; order Lamiales; family Scrophulariaceae; genus Buddleja; species Buddleja alternifolia. The sequence goes on along the minus strand of CM033392.1, from coordinate 12,859,877 downwards.
AAATTTTATAAAACCCAAATTATTTGAGAAACTTGCAAAAAGGCCCAAGTTAATAGTCATGCGACCTGTATGTGTTAAATTCCATCAGAAAACTAACAGAGGTGACTGAATCTGCATAATTTGTATCCTATTGGACTATTTTTGTTGAGCATATAAAGTGCGTGACCACTTTTGTAACCCCTGATCTCGCGAGATCAAAAGTGTAGGCAATGTTTGGTTATGTTTTCGTACCATGTTTGGTCCAAAATTTTCACCAAACCATGTTTGGTTCACAAAATATTTGGTAAAAAATACACTACTTTTTTGGTCTAAAAAAACCATAATAATTATTTTCTATCTTTCTACACCTACTTTGTCCTTACACTACTCTCTATGTGCTCTCTCTCTTCTCTCTCCTCTCTAACAGACAAAAGTTTCATGATTTGACTGCTACAATAACTTTTGTTCCCTCTGGAAACAAAACCAAACATTATCTTACCAAAAAAAACACACCCAAAAATCAATTCCCAAAATAAAATCAAACACAATCTCATCAACACACGCACGTGTCCCCGTAAATTTCTCATCAATAATTCTCACCAAAATATTATCCCAAAACATAACCAAACATAGCAATAATTTTTCCCTTTCCCTTTCATTATGTTATGAACTCATGGAGAAAAATAACTTTAAAATTGTCTGTTAGATAATATAATATATTTTCATATCTTTCTAGTATTTATGTTAATTTAAGTTTCTTTGTATTTTCTTGTATTTATCTATTCCTTGTTTATAGTTAAGGTTTCTTGTTTACCAAGTACATGTATCTCTATAAATATGTTACTCAGTAATACAAGTTCCCTCGGGGTTTTCTCTAATCTAACATGATATCAGAGTCATGGCTTCGAGCTATGATCTCTCGATCTCTTGCTTCCGTCGTCATCCTCAAGTCGCCGTCCCCGTCCGACACCTATTATCTAGTTTAGTTTTCCTTTACCTAATTTTTTTTCTTTCTTTCTCCTATAGCCTCCGCCGCCAGCTTCTTCTCTCTTATCTCGTTTTCTCTTCTTTTTGTTTTCCTATGGCCGCCGCCACTGCCTTCTCTCTTTGGCCACAGGCCTCCGCACCACCTTTGGCCGCCCCCGCCTTTAGTTTTGTTAGTTGCCTCCGCTCACCCTTGGAAAAAAAAGACTTGGAGCCGCCGCCTTTTTATTTTATGCCGCCGTCTTCTCTCTTTGGCCGCGGGCTACCGCGCTTAGCCGTCACCTTTAGTTTTGTTAGTTGCTGCCGCTCACCCTTAAAAAATGAGGACTTGGAGCTGCCGCCACTGCCGCTGCCGCCACCTTTTATTTTTGTCGCTGTCTTCTTCTCAAATTCTCTATGATCGAATTTCTTTGGTCCAGTCTCAATGTTCAAGACTCTCACGTTTCGACTGCGGGGGAGTGTTAGATAATTTAATATCTTTTCATATCTTTCTAGCACTTATGTTAATTTAGGTTTCTTTATGTTTCCTCTTTTCCTTGTTTATAATTAGGGTTTTTGTTTACCAAGTACATGTATCTCTATAAATATGTTACTCAGTAATACAAGTTTCCTACGGGGTTTTCTCTAATCTAACATTGTCCATTGATCTAATCAGACTCTATAAAATGATCATTACATGCTAAGTAGGGTAATTAATGTGATGTATAGATATTGGTTGATTTTGACTTAAATGAGTAGCTAGGTTCGAATTAGCATATATTTTAAAATAGATCCAACAATAGCTCGTATTCCTTTTATTGATTTTAGTTTTTTTTCCTTATCAGCATCGTTATTTTAATATGTGAGACAATTAATTCCATTAAGATGGTGTTAATGCGTTACCCATTTGTTTTAGAATGATGCAAGACTACTATTTTTCGGATAATATTAGGATAAAAGGAATTTTACCCATGTGGTCTTAAAAATGGACTTATTATCTTCGTGTTTTTTTTTTTTTGATTCCAAGAGGGGTACCCAAAAAATAGTTCGCTTGCCCGATATACCCGGGCTAATAGTCATAAAACGAGGTCATGTAATGCCATCTCTATCATTGTCTAATAGGTGATAAGTTTGTGAATACGGTACATTCATGTGGTGCATATGGGTATTAATACCCATTTTTGCTAAAGTATCAGCTACTTGGTTCGCTTCCCTATAAATGGCTGAAAAAAGACATCCCAATCTCGAGTGTGCACACTACGAATGTGAGAAATCACTTGAAAATGGTGATGTTTCGTGGAGGTGTCCACAATGCTATGAAGTGCGGCTCGACAGTCAGTTTCCACAATTAATTTCTTTATGCCTGCGGCCCACGCCATCTCTAGTCGCAATAGGATGGCACGCATCTCAGCCTCTAGCGGCGAGCACGGGTCAATGTGACCACTGAACTCCCTTAACCATGTTCCATGCTCATCTCGAAGAGTACCTCTGCCCCCCGTTTGGTCACCCGCCGCCACTGCAGCGTCCACATTTAATTTAATGTTGTTGGGTGTCGGTTCGGTCCATCCCGTGTGTATCTAAGGATGCATCATGTCCGGACCAAAGTTAAGGACATTAAGTATACCGTCAATTCATTTATGTAACACGTCAATGTCCCCCACAGGGATTTCATCACGAACCCCATGAATCACCTTATTTTGAGTTTGCCAAAGAAACGAAATAGTTTCAGCGAAAACAACATCCCCTTTAGCACACCAATCATACATGTTTATCTTGTGTGACAGATTCCAGTCGATCCATTCCTTCGCGGTACCTGAAAAGAACGAATTAAAAAAATTAGGATGCACAATTTGGAGCCAAACTTTTTTCGCCCAATCACAATCCCTAACAGCGTGTATAGGGGTGTCCAAATCGGTTATCAAATGGGGACAGGTATCGTTACGAAAAATCCTCCTATTTTTTCAACACCGAGGTCGTAGTCACTTTATTATGACGGATTAACCATAGAAACATTCGACGACGGTGTGCACCCGGTATTTTCCATATTTTTCCCCATCATTTTGAGTCCACCGTTATCTCAGATGCTTAAGTTAGTGCTGCGTAGGCACTCTTACAACTATATTTCCCATCTGGAGAGAAAAGCCAACGTGGCTTGTCTTTTTGCCCTGCTAGTGTGTCCAGGTCCACCTCTTGCTGACGAACTACAATATCCTCTGGCAATCCCTATAATGCGGCCCAATCCCAGCCAATTCCCGGTATCCAATATTGATCAATCGTGCTAAGTAACTCCTCCGACTGAAGACGTTGTTCGGTATGGAGGGCTAACGGGTCCTCACCGAGCCAGACATCCTCCCAAAATCTAATGCGAGATCCATCCCCTAGTATCCATCTAGTTCCTGATTTAAGGAAAAGGATCACGGACTGAATGCTACGCAATGTAGCATTCTTCGCTCTAGCTTTGTGCCTCAAAATATATTTGTGTTTGAATACCTGGACCCACGAGCTATCAACATCATTCATCAGCTGCCATCCTAATTTGCCAAGTAGAGCCAAGTTTGTAATTCTCATCTATCTTAATTCCAGCCCCCATGTTTCTTTGGCTTACAAACTGTATCCCAATTGACAAGGTGCATGATACGAAGAGATAGTTTTTGTTACCGATTAAATCAACGTGGCACACCCTGCTAGAGAAAAATGCTTACATTTCCAGCCCTACAGTCATTTCTTCACTCTATCTACTAAAAATTCAAAATCCCTTCGGAGAATTCGGCCGTGGTAAAGAGGAACCCCTAGGTATCGATCCAAATTATAAGTCCATCCAAGATTCATGATATTACTAATTAGGCACTTAATCTCTGGAGTGACATTCTTCTAGAAAAAAATCTTGGACTTATTTGCATTCATCGCCTTACCCGAAAGGTTACAGTAGCAATGCAAGGTATCCATAACCATGGCAGCCTGTGGAATTATAGCTTTACCAAATAATAGCAAATCATCTACGAACATCAAATGTGAAATACTCGGTCCATTTCGAGATATGGGTACCGGACGCCATTTCCTCTCCCGTACCGCCTGATCCACAAGACAACCTAGTTTCTGCATGCAAAAAACAAAAAGATAAGGCGACAGGGGTCCCCTTGTCTTAGTCCACGCTTTGGATCAAACCATTCAGTTGCCTCACCATTCCATAACAGGGACATTTTAGCTCGAGTGGTACAATCCATGATAAGCGAAGTCCAAGCCGCAGGGAAACCAATATCATTCAACACATTCTCAAGAAATGACCAATTAATCCGATCGTAAGCATTTTCGAAGTCAATTTTGGCTATGAAAAAACCTTGTTTTCCTTTTAACCAACTTAAGTCATGAACAATCTCCTATGTATTATCAATAGTTTTTTGACCCGGTATAAAACTACTCTGAGAATGTGGGATAAGATCATCAATAAATTCTTTAATCCGATTAGCCAAAGTTTTAGTAACGATTTTTAAACTTACATTCGTGAGACTAACCGAACGAAATTGCGAGAGATGTGTAGGATGCTTATCCTTAGGAATTAAAACAATGCGCGATTTATTGAGAGACTGATCGATACTACTTTATTGAAAGCTTCCTGTACCAGTTGAAAAATATCCTCACCCATTCTATCCCAGCAATGTTGATAGAACATGGGTTGTAATCCTTCTGGTCCCGGTGATTCCGATGGGTTCATGCCCCATAAGGCTTTCTTCACTTTTTCCTTAGTTACCGGTCGAGATAAAACCTCCACATGATTCTCACTTAACTTCGAAAACTCAAGCGTGTGAGTGTAAGTACTCACAGGATCTCCAGGACCATACAACACTTGATAAAACTCAACTGCCATCTGCTTTAATACCAACGAATTTGTTTTTGTGGTCCCATCTTCACGTTCTAGCTCTCGCACCTTAGTTTTTCCCTATGTAGTCATTGCAGAGATATGGAAAAAATGTTTATTGAGGTCTCCTGCCCGTAACCATTGAGCCCCAGTTTTTTGTTTCCAGAATAATTCCTCATGTCGTAAGGTATTAAAATATTGAGCTTATAACTTATTTTCCAACTTTCTTAACGAATACCAAAAATTTATCTTTTGTGCCCGTTGGATCCCCGATATACGAGCAACAAGTTGCTATTTTCTTTGAAGATATTGCCAAACACGTCGTGATTTCAGGCATGAGCTGCCTCACGAGTATGCTAAATTTGTTCGGTTATCCCTGATCCCGTTTCATCTGCCACTCTTTACCAATCATCTCATGGAATTGCGGATGTGTGAACCATGCCAATTGAAACCGAAAGTATTCAAGACTAGTCACAAATCGTGTGTGCTCGAAATATGTGAGCATTAATAGTGCGTTATCTGACCCTATTCACGGTAAGTATCGCACTGTCGCATGAGGAAAGAAAATCTGCCAGCTATTATTACACAATGCTCGGTCCAACTGTTCTTGAAGAGATGATTTACCTCCTTTCGCCCACATAAAAGACGAGCTGATGAATTTCAGATCGATAAGCTTGCATTTGTCGACACACTCCAAGAATTTTCTGCACTTATATGGATCAATCGGTACGCCCCCTGATTCTTTGGATTGCGTAGTAACCACATTCATGTTTCCCGCAATAACCCACGGTCTGTGTATGTGAGGTGCCATCCGTCTAATGTGATCCCAAAGGTGATTCAGCGACTCCACATGAGGACTTTCATAAACAGCCGTTAAAACCCAATTTGTGTCCCTACCCTGTCGAATAATTGAGGTGATGCTCTATTCTTTAGCCTAAACAATATCAATTTTGACTTCCGAGGAAATCTAAAAGACCCAAATACCACCTGCAAAACCCCTCGCTTCAACTTTCTCAACACGATCAAACTTACTGAATTTCAAAATGACATCATCCTTGTGTCTCGGTACACACGGTTCGACAAGGACGAGTATCATCGGCTTATGCCGAACGAGAACTTCTCTTAGCAAATTCAAAAACTCAGGTTTCACCGTATCCCTGGAATTCCAAAATATAGATGTCATTTAACTACACAGAGGGAGAAGTTCGAATAACACAAAAATCATACCGGGGGGGGGGGGTTGAACCTCCCTAATCATGGACGTGTCGACGTCGGTTACTAATTCGCTTGTGGATTCAGTGTCTCCCGCATTTTGATGTCCCAGACTACCACTAGTGTAACCGCAATTTGATATATCCAGTTTCTCAACTGACTCATCATCTGAGCTAGTGTCATCTTCTTCATGATAATCTGGAGGGCGGGTGTGGTCAAATTAAGACCCCGATGTGAACGAGTTCAACAAGTTATGTACGCTCTTTTCTGTTTGACTCGACTTTGGTTGAATAAACGGTGTATGTGATTCGGTCATCTCCTGGCCCTGGTCCACATTTGATGTTATGGAATTGTTTCGAATGGGGTATGTAACACCATGTGACACTGGAGCAATCTTCTCTCTCTCCACGAGTGGCTCAGGTTCGATCATAGATAGCTGTCTATTAACTCGTCTCCAGACTTTAGAAATTCCAGTGTTTGTTCCCACCTCCACGTGCGTGTTCTGAGCCTCGAAATCAAGCCCCATGTTGTGTTCTAAGTCTTGTAAAGCCGAAAATCATGATCCACTTGGTACCTGAGCCTTATTATTTGTTACATTCTTGTCTTGGGCCCGAGTAGATATTTTCTTGGGCGCCACATTGTTCTCTGCCTTCGGAATAGAATCCTTATCCCATGAGCCCCAGTTATTTTGGTCTACCATTGCCTCTATTCGATACCCTGTGCCAAAGTAGAAGATGGCCGGATCATAAGCTATCCCGGGACCATTTTCTTTCCACGGTCCCCTTCTTTTAGCCCGGGAGGGGTACAATATTCCATGGCCCTAGGGTAGTGGGTGTAGGTTGTTTTCCCCCTTATTTGCCTAAGTCGATTCATATTTTTTTATTCTAGTGTGAACCACAGGTTTCTTTTCAGTGTCCCACCGAACCACATTCAAAGAAAATTAAGGATAATCCTTCATACTCTATTAATTGAAACTTCTTATTTACCTTGATAGCGGGCATGAGTGGTTTCTCCAAATCAAGCTCAACACATACTCTAGCGTAACGCCCTCGTAACGATTCCTCCGTATTCATATCAATACTCCAGACTTTACCAATCAAACCCAACATGCCTCAAAGATGTTTATCATTAAAATAGTGTATCGGTAAGTCGGGGAAACGAATCCAAACCGTTGTATTTGATATTTTCTCCTTCTTCCGGTTGACAGATGGATTCCATTTACAATCCGTTAAATAGCGACCCAGAATCATCCATGGCCCCCTCCCGAAGTACCCTGTCATATTCAGCTTTGATTTTGAACCTAATGAGATAGAACTCATTGCCTAAGTCGACGGGATTGACATCATATGGAAGCTTCTAATAAGGCTTTCATACGTTGTTTAAGCATCGTATAGCTCACTTTGCATCCAAGAAATTTCACCACAAGAGCTCTATGGTAAGGAGTTACCATTTTGATTAGATCCTCATCAGGGATAATGTAGACAGGTATAGTATCATGCGCTTCATCCTCACTCGTATCAGTGTTCTCAAAGGAATCCTCCTCACCCTCGCCGGTAGAAAATCCCTGTGTGACTGTCTTTCGATTCTATGCTTGTCAGAGCCTGCCCAATCCCTAGGTATTAGTCGAGTTTTCCTCTTTATCCGAGGAGTCATTCTTGCCAATTCCATTTTTCGCCGTCTACTTATCCGCTATACCCGGTGCGAAGGTTTGAAATTAAAACGCAGGAGTAGGCTTTTCCATACTAAACTCAGGGGTAGGGTTTGTATTACTCCTTTCATCCGTCCCTAGAAGGTTCCTTTTCAGTTTCTTGGTGTTTTGGTAAGGTGTAACCACCAGCGGCGGCGGTTTTTCAACATCTGGCACCTCTATACACAGAGGTGGCGTAGGTTCAGCGGCCAAAACCCTAGCCGGGAGAGACGTATGCGTTTTCTTTTCTTTTTTCCTAAAGCTCTGTCAATTTATTATTTTAAAGTACCTATCTTCGTGCTTTTAGAAGGGAGTAATTACCCCGTTACATGTTCTAGAAAACAAAGATAACTATCAACCTAATTAATTACTTATCATTTATGTAATTAGAAATGACCCACATGTAGTTATATATATATAGGCTGGCCATAAAAATGTAGGGCCAATTGCAATTTTAGTACCCAAATTTAGTGTTTTACCCTGATGTATATATAACTACTTCCCACATTGGATGGAGTTGAGGGTCTTGAAAGGTTTATATGCCCTATATTCCCCTCTCCCTATCGACACGCCTTTTAAAGATAAACACGTGAGCCTCAGGCCAAAGCGGACAATACCTTGTGCAAGGGCATCTCGTGTACAATGTATTGTCTGATTTGTTAGGAGCCTCACGGGTATGTCCTTCAAAGGTGTTTCATTAGGGAGAGGGGAACTTGAGGCTTATAAGCCTCTCAAGACCCTACACAAAAAGTGATAACGCCTTTGAGAGACAAAATGGACGTAATTTCCGGTAGTACTCTTTTTGACCGTGAAAAGGAACTGAGAACTCTCCAAAGTTGTTGGGAGCTTAAATTTGAAACGTCGTCGAATGTGGCCTTCAAAATAAAGCAAAACAACATGGGTTAAGCTAGCTAATGCAAATCCCCTAAAATGCGAGAATCTCGCTAAATAGAGGGTAAAAAGGCAAAGTGAACCCACACTAAAAATAAGCTAAATAGAGTGTAACATGTCCTTTAGAAGGATTCAGGATTCTACATCTCATTCGGGAAAGTTGAGAATCGTCAAGGTCTATATCCAATTGGCGACTTAACCTGTTCAATACCAACTCAGTAATGGTGTTTTTGCATGTATCAATGCCAATCGCACGACCCCAAAGTGTCTTGGCCCTCGGGAGCACCATGTCCTCTTCAACTTCCAAAAACCCTTCATTCTCAGACTCCATATTTTGGTCCGAGTCTTCCCCGATACCCGTGGTCAAGGCAGTCCTAATCTCTGTGGGGTAATCGAAGGGATAATTAGGCAAAAAAATAAGTAAGCACAATATGATAATAATTGACGCCCTATAAAGCTAGAAAGGGGACGTCCAATGCTAAACATATGATGCTACCCAAAGTGAAGGTATACCAAGCAAAGGCAAACCAAATTGCCTAGTGGAAATTTCAAGTTGCCTTAAGGCGACGAAGCAGTTGCCTGAAAAAGTTGCCTCGAGGCAACAAGGCCGATGCTTCTGGGCAACCGGTGACCATCGGCCCACTCAAACAAAAAAAAAAAAACCCCAAGCTTGAAGCCAATGTGTGACATCCCACTAACTTTTGCCAAAAAACATGTCCAATATCAACCTATACAAAAAACATGTCCAATATCAACCTATACAATTATGGATGGATTTATGATATGAATGAATATAAACATGCTCAACATTCGAACTAAAAACAAACAATCGAAAAGTTATCAAGAGCAAAAACTACAAAAAAAAGTGGAATTTTCTTTGGAAGAAAGAAATGGGAAGAAACTCCTTAGAGGGAGAATTTTTGGTAGATAGTGAAAATGTTGAATGAGAGAGTTTTTAAGCCACCTACCCAATATTAAAGACATGTGAGTGGGTTTGTCCTGCATAAGGCTTCTTCGGATAAAATACGAAACCGAACAAGGTAAGCAGATAATTTTTTACGCTTACTCCTGGATATTCTATCTGAAACCTTGGGATGCTCGGGAGTGGGGGGCTTTATGATGTATCCAATAAATATTGGTGTTAATTTCATAATGTCTGTTTCTTAGGCATTTATTAATCGGGCCAACTTATATATACGTTAAAGGATCAAAGTGACTATGGGCCAAATGGAGGACTTTGGCTTGGTTAAGGGCTTATAGTGAAACATGGGCTAATGAGCATATATATATATATTAACTAATTAATTTCAATAAAAGTTGTTTTAATGAATAATTTAAAAGACGAATAATAATAATAATAATAATAATAATAATAATAATAATAATCAATATTTAAGTGGCCCAACAGAAAAGGCTTATACCGATGACCCATCAGAGGCATTATATATACCATTAACTAGCTAGAATTAGTCATTATCGAATCTCCACATTAAAAATCACAAAGACAATATTAAAAATGTTCTCTAGTTTGTCGTGAGCCAGATCAGATTCCAATTTTGCACTTCACTCGATATCCCTTTCCCGAGGTCCATAATTGTCACCTAGAAACGATTTTGATCCCGCATCATTTGGCTTATAAGCCCCAAGTCCCCCTCTACCTAGTGAGACGCCTTTTAGGAACAAACCTGTGAGATTCTGGTCAAAGCGGACAATACCTCATCCAAGGGCATCTGGTGTGCGAGAAGGAAAGTGCATTCTACATCATATTGGCACCGTCTGTGGGAACGAGGCCATGTACCCTACCCAAGCCTCTCATGTGAGGAGGGGCTTATGATATGTATGTAACTACTTCTCACATCGGATGGAGACGAAGGTTTTGAGATGCTTATAAGCCCCAATTTCCCCTCTCCCTAGCGAGGCGCCTTTTAAGACTAAACTCGTGATGTTCCAGCCAAAGCAGATTATACCACGTACAAGAACGTCCCATGTACGAGAAGACAAGTGAATGCCAAGTCATACTTCATTTATTTTTTCGATATACTTTAAAGGGTCATTTTAAAAATAAAATGTATGAGATATAAACCTCAATTGCATCTTATGAAATGTTTGAATAAATTTAGTTAAACCTAACTTTTTAGAAGAATCAAAATAATTAAAAGGAAAATACCATTTACTGTATCATCTTCTTGATTTGGGAAATTGCAAAACTACTCATTTAATTACTTGAGAGTGACAAGTTATTTGACTGACAATTTGGGGACAATAGTTATTGAGATTGAGGACAAATTTTGACCGAAACATACACGTGGTCGTTCAAAATTAGGGGCCTTTGGGGAAATTCTATGCTGGACCGGTCCAACTTTGATCGTTGGATCATCAAATCGGGAGGGGGGGCGGGGGGGGGGGAGCTAATTTGCTAAATACTCCCCCCCCCGGGGATCCAAGCATAGAATGGCCTGGGTCTTTGGCCAGTATTGCTTAGATGGATTTTTATATTTTTATTAAACTTTAAAATGCTGGCATGACCAAAAAAAAGAATTAAAATATTAAAAATAGTTTATATATTTAAAATTAATATCTATGAAAATTTCTTAAATAATATGAAACTAATTTTAAAATTCTAACAAATCACTTTTTATAAGACAATAAGCTAACAATAAATTACTTATAATTTTAATAAATCAGAAAAATTGTTCTTTTATACAATTTCTTATTTGGCATTTCTTTTCCTGTTCGAGTTTGGGGATTTGACCACGCATTTTTATCTATGTTAGCTAGTTGGAAGGTCCGCATAAGCAAAATTTCACTAGAAAATTAAAAATCCACCAATTAAATGGACTTCATGCGTAGCACATGACCAATTTTGGTCAAATTTGAATATTCTGGTCAAGTATGTCATTGATTTTTATTTTTTTTGAAATAATCATTTATATGTATCAATTATATCATGAATATGAATAATCAATCAGCATATAGGACTAACACTAAATTACAACAGCTAACAATTACCAATAAAATAATGAAAGACTCACACGCTGTCAGTGAGAGTAGAACTCAAAATCTTTAATATCTTAGGATATCAATTTTGTCAGTAAAATTAGTCATCATCTGCAAGTATGTCATTAATTAGTTGGTGAATTTTCAAAAATTATTGTCCGTAAATTGTTATCGTAACAATATACTAGACCAACTTTGTTATCTCATATTACTATTAGTACACAACTAATTTGCAATTTCCCTTTTTAATTTCATCTATTAGACTATTACATATATGTCGGGGTAATTCAGTGCTACCCCTGCGAGCACAACCCTCGCTAGTCATGTCGATCAAATCACAACTGACCATTGTTTTGAAAACCGAATCGGCCCGATTGGTTAAAATTGGAACCGGCCATCAAACCGATCCGGTTATGTGAAAAAATCGTTCGGGGGTCAAAACCGATCAGAACCGGACAATTTTGAAAATTTTGAAATTCAACCTTTTAAACTCTAAAAATCTGAAATTGACCCTTTTAAAATCTAAAAATATGCAATTGGCCCCCAAAAGTATAGGAAATACATATATTTTTTTCATATTTTCATATATATATATATATATATATATATATAGGAAATAAATATTTTTTTTTCATATTTTCATATTTTAAATATTTAATAGTATATTAATTATTATTTATTGCATAATTATGACGTCACCGGTTCGACCCTGGTTGAACCGGTGACTCGTGACCCGGTCACTTTTCCGATTCGCTGTCCGGTCCGATTTTCAGAACACTGCAACTGACATGCCGACACAGCTTGACAATTCTTTTTTTGGTTTTTTTTAAAGCTAAAATAAATTATTTTTCTGCTTGCATAAAATCCAAAAACAAGAAAAAACAGATTCAAAAGAATAACTTTAGGCCTTGTTTGTTTATGTTTTCAAATCCCATTTTCAGTTTTCTAGATCACAAAATTCTAAAAATTCACACTTCAAACTATTCTCAACCAAATTCATCATCTTTCAAAGTCACTTTCTCATTCTCCAATATAACCACCTATCAATCATTACATCCATCATTTCACACAATCATCAATCAATATTTATTTACTTTACACTATTTTTCTCTTTCTCTTTCATACTTTTTAATCAATCAACTCATCACACATCAACTAATCATTAGTGATTAGACACATATAACTAATTTCAATCATATTCTAAAAACATAAACAAACACACCAACATATCACATTAAATTCACACGAATATCCATAATACGAGTTCCCCGAAAGTTTTTCAAGATTTGAACTCAAAAACATAAATTGTTTGTGTTTTCATTATACTTTTTCCATTTTCATTTTCATTTGAAAATGGAAATACACACTTGACACTGTTTTTAACTGAAAATATTCTAATTTTCATTCTTGTTTTTATGTTCCCGAAAAATTTCAATCATTTATTTAAAATTATATTTTGCATCACTTATCTCACATGTTCTCTCTCATCCATCCATCACCATCCTCTCTCTCCTCTCTCTCTTTCCTCTCTTATCAATATTCAACATCAAATCCAATACTATTCATCTAATCATTATTTTTCAATCATTTCACACATCACACTCACAAATTTCAACCATTTTAAAAAATACAACCAAACACACCTACTTTTTTCACTTTTTTCACACGAAAATCAAAAAACACGTTTTCCCATATATTTTAGAAAATGACGGTTGAAAATAAATGCAAACACATCCAAACAAAGCCTTAATTTCTGATAATAAAAAAATTCAATCAGAAAACAAGGCAGCACCCTATAGCACCCCCCAAAAAAAAAAAAACTGGCTGGCTGAATTTCCCGTATACCAGCTCTAGAGATGGGCCTAACTCAAAAACATGCTCTAATAAATAGAGGGCCCAAATATGGTTGACCTTTAAATCCTAAATCACAAATTGGAGCCCATACCAAAATGGATCTTCTTTCCAAAGCGTACGCAACTGCATCCGACAACGAAGACGACGGAGGATCCGAACGCCCGCATCCATCGCCACCGCCTCTTAAACGGGGCAGACCCAACACATACGTAAGCAATCCGATCAAAATGCCCATTTTTAGCCGTCTGGATCTCTCTGCGGAAGCGCCGTTACCTGGAAGATACATATCCAAGCGACAAAGAGCAGCCCTGGCTGCCGCTGATCCGAAACCAGACGACCCGAACCCGAATTGTTTAAACCCCTCACAAGGTCCGCTCCTTTTCTCCAATTCTCTCTATGGTCTTTGGAATTTTAAGTATTGTCATCTCTAATTAGTTACTCGTGTTACTGTTGAATTACAGTCTTTTTATGTGAAAAGTTAATAGTAGTTTGAAAAAACGAAGAGGGTAAGGAAAGGACGTATAGATGTGAACTCCAGAGTAATATGAATATCTCATGTATATATATGCATGTTGAAGAGATGGAAAATAATGTCCCAAATTGACAATAAATTAAACAATTATTTGATGAGCAGATTTTTGGGTGGCTCACAAATTATCATACGATTTACAAAATCAGCGCTTTTTGAACTCTATTAAGTATGTTTTATCAAAGTTTAAGAAGACAATGTCTAGGGTCGCATTTAGAGGGTTTAATTTTTAGACTTTATTTGTCTTCTTTTATGTGATCAAATTTTCAATATGCATGTGTGTGTGTGTGTGTGTGTGTGAATGAATGTACTTAAAATAGCTCTTTCCTGAAGCTGTCGTCGTGTCTTGTTTTTCTTAAGAATTTCTGGATACCAGTGCTGCCTATACATGGATGTCCATGCATCATAAGTACGTGCTTCGATAATGAATGAGCAAGTTTGTTTGGGTTGTACGTGGAACTTGAATTACCACTTCAACTTCTCCCACTTAATGTCTGGACTAATCTCAGCAATCGGAAACTTTAATTGTCCTAAAACTATTTTTTAGGTAAATAACAAAATAGTTAAGGTTGAATCGTTTATACAATTTAACAAGGCCTAACCTATTTCAAATCCATAAACTTATAGAGGGATAAACTAATGATTGCAAGTTTAGATATTTTCTCTTCTATTGTATATAACTGATGTAACCAGTTGACTTATTTGTTTATATTTTTATCAAGATTTTTTTTATTTTAATTAACAATCAAAAACCTTTATCTACATCAAGATGTTTTTCATATAGGGACTTGTTACATTTCCTTGAACAAACTGATGAAGATTATTGAACAAACATAGTGCAAGAAGTCAAGATAATTGCCATAGACGGTATCCATTGATGCTAGATGTTGCTGTGTTTAAGAGGTGTTTTTACTTTATAGTACTATTAGAAGGGGTTACAGTTTACCACAACATATTTTCTAGTCGAATTCTTTCATAAAAAATTTCATCGTCTTCCTCATTTTATGTCTCCATATAGTCTCTGCCAGTTGTATTATGACTACTGATGTTATTATTAGTCAAAATCCTTTAGTTTGCTTTCTACTCTTATTTCACTAACTTTAACAAAATGCAGATACATTATGCATGAAAAGCGAGGGAATGTAAAATAGAGAGAATAATATGAAACTTTTGTTATCATCAGGAGGATTTGGGAAAACTATATTGAACATTAGTTACTTAAAAGCTGTCAAACACTTTCACATATTTCATATGTGATAATTTTTCTGTCGACTACATGACTAGTTTGAGAGTGATCGATCTATTTTCTGCAGTTGTGGGAAGTCTTTCAGATTCCGATGTACCACATGGTATTTTGGCGACATTGAGGCATCATATGAAGGGCATTGCAGTCTCCAACCAAACAACTCAGTCACTTTCTGCAGCTCTCCGTGGGCACAATAAGTCTGTCAATGCTGTGCAATGGTCTAGTACTCATGGTAAGTACTTTATTGATTGTCTAACTATTACGTAGGGATTCTTGATATCGCTCCACCCTCCCCCTTTTATAGTACATTTTTGTAATGTTTGTGTTGATTGGATTCTGTCTCTCGTAGGTAAAACAAGTAATTAATAATATCTTTAATGAATCAAATTTTAGCTGTCTTGTATTGACAACAGTCTAACGTTATATGTTCTGATAAATAATGTAAATGTACTTATGTGACTTATTATGTTGTGTCCATATTCCTACGACGCATTCTGTTTTAAGGCAAATATATTAGTTATGCGGCTGTGTCACTTGCTGTTTTGTTAATACTGATACATTCGCCTAATGGATTTGAGCTAGACCTATTAAGTGAATGAAGTTCTGAGAATTTTATTTAGGACTTAGCAGCCAGCTGACTATACGTATTTGATGACAGAAAAGTCACAGAGGTAGTATATTATGAAGGGATTTCTTCTTTAGAGAAAATTTTGATTGAGGGGTAAAGTCAAGGTAGAACTCTCTGCATGTTGGTTGTATACTTGTATTTCTTTTGACATATCACTAAGGCTGTTCAAAACCTGTAAATATTCATGTTCCTTATACTTGTATGAGTGATATTTGAAGATATAGTTTGCCTTTCCTTTATTGAGTCAATATTGGATCCAAGTATTAGAGTCTCTCAAATCAGTTTGACTTTTTGATAGACTGTAGTTATCTACCATCCTGTGAATTTCTCATTTGTATTGTGAAGCTAGTTTTCAGCTCACCTCCTAGCATCTGCTGGAATGGATCATACTGTCCGCATATGGAATGTATGGAGTATAGATAAAAAACAAGCACGGATATTAAACTGTCACCAGGCAGCAGTGAAAGATGTGAAATGGTCACAGCAAGGATTGTCCGTGCTTTCTTGTGGCTACGACTGCACATCAAGGTCGGTTGATGTTGAAAAAGGAGTCGAGACTCGGGTTTTCAAGGATGATCAAATTGTAGAAGTTGTGAAATTCAGTCCAGCCAACTACAACCTGTTTCTCTCTGGGGGGTCAAAAGGTCACCTTAAATTATGGGATATTAGGACTGGTTCAGTGGTCCATGAATATATACGAAGTCTCGGTCCAATCCTTGATGTAGAGTTCACAGTTGATGGCAAGCAGTTAATCAGCTCGAGTGATGAGTCCAAAAGCAACCTTAGTGAAAACTCAATTATTGTTTGGGATGTTTCCCGACGAGTTCCACTATCCAATCAGGTAAAATTATGGTGTCATTGTGATATTTTCAGTGTTTTTGCCCAAATTGGAACTTCTCTCATATTATAGCCCTCTTACATCAGTAATTCTCAGGTCTATACAGAAGCATACACATGCCCCTGCATCAGATCCCACCCTATGGAGCCATACTTCATTGCACAATCCAATGGAAACTATATTGCTATTTTCTCTTCTAAACCCCCATTCAAACTTGACAAGTACAAGAGATATGAAAGTCACGGTGTTTCTGGCTTCCCCATTAAGTGCAATTTCAGTTTGGATGGAAAGATAGTAGCAACTGGCTCATCCGATGGATGTATCTACTTTTACAACTCTAAAACATCCCAACTTCTCAAAAAGGTCAAGGCATACGAACAAGCATGCGTAGATGTTGTATTCCATCCTACATTGCCCGGTGTAGTGGCGAGTTGTTGTTGGAACGGGGAAGTTTCTGTTTTCCACCGAGACTAATAAGTAACGATTGGAAAGTCTCCACATAAAATTGATGTTTTAGCGTTAGATTATTCTTTACTGTTACAATTTCTCTTATTTGGTACTTGTATTGTTCCGAGAACGGCATTTTTCGAGAAAAGAGTCGTGTAAAACTTGTTTTATGATATGTTTCTGGGGGATTCTGGATTTTTTGAAGTGGGTAAAAGAGAAGTATTTTTGCATGAACATATTGAATTGGAGTTTTGAGGTGCTGCTTTATTTTGGTATATTTGTTTTCTAGTGGATCATTAAAGTCTAAACAATGGGCCTAACTGATAAAAAATAATGGGCCTACAGTACAGCTGTTGCTTACTTGAATGGGCCTGTTCCATGGACCCCTAGTGGTCGTCTCAACTGACCGGTGACTGTAGATGATTTGAAATCATGGACAAAATCATCTGAAGAATTGAGTAAACAAATTAATTCCAATTTATTCCATCAAAATTTTAATTTTGTGGAATATATTTATATATTTGTATGAGGAGCACGTTTTGGTGTCTTTGATCTGTCAATCTACTGTTTCTCTTTCTCTCTCCAACTTCTACTTCATTATTTCTTGAATTTCTAGGTATTTTCTATTTCGTCTAATTCTAATATAAATTCCTATCCAATTTTTATCGGTTTGTTTATTCTTCTCTCACTATTTTGTTTCCTTTCTAACATAAATGATATATGATAAATAATAACTAAGTTTTAATTATTTCAAATATCTTAAGCACACCCAAGGTGTTCATCACTTTATGAGTGTATTATAAATTGACCGTCTATAATGCTTAATTCAGTATGGCGGGAAGTTATTTTCATATTTGATCCAACATGACTAAAGCTTATAATTTTCTAGGGTTGGTGGGGCAGCAATAAAAAAGTTTGGTTATATGTCTCAATAAGTTTCGTAGACCTGAACATTTCATGCTGGTTAGGTTCGATATATTGAGAACAAATTCTTAAATACAATCAAAAGATGTAAATTATGTCATATTATAGTATGTGGTGTGTGTCATTGTTGATTTGACATATAATCTGTATCACTTGGTATTCAATACGGAGTGTTATGGAGATTTTTTGTTAAGTTGCAATAGCACAAGAATGACGACTTGTAGCCCTTTTATCAAAAATAAAAAATAAAAAAAAATCGGTACTTTGGGTCGTAGTTGGTACTCAAGACAAGTCCTTTCAATTGCATGAATTCTCATAAAATGAAGTACCATGGGGGTGGGGGCGAAGGTCCACCATCTCTCATTTGTGTTCACTTCTTGAAACAAATGGATAAACCCCCGTTGCATCAAAAAGCCAAAATTGTCGTCAATTTTTTTTATTTTTCCCTTTCTCAATGGACAATTTTGTAGCACATTAAAGGGGCCATTAGATATGTACCCACAAAAAAGGGTTAATTAAAAGATTTGATGATTGTTACATTTACCGTATTTATTTAGCCAACGTTTCAAAAAATATACATAAAAATAGAGAGAATTAATATCTGTGAAAGAATAAATATCTTTACTCCCATCATCAAAAGAGCCATTAAAATGCAGACAAGAAGCATATAGTATATAGTGCAACGTCTTTTTCTGTACTTTAGACTTGAGAGGATAAAAATGTCGCCGAGAAAATGGGCTTTTTATCAGCCATATATGCTTTAATCGTGTCTATGAATCAATAATGCTTTCAGTTTTTTCCATTGACAGTGATATATATATATATATATATATATATATATATGAGTAATGGATGCTTACGCTCGTGTTCATTAATTCGCGGTATATTAATGGATACTCATATATATATATATATATATGAGTAATGATTGATAATATCACTAACAATTCTTCTATATATATTGATAGTAATATTGAGTTATTACCAAGCAATAAGAGAGAGTTATAATATAAGTAGTTCCAAAAAACAAAAAAAAAATCTAGAAAAATGAAAATATCATTCATTGGTTACTACTTACAACTCATTTACACACATATGCAGTAAGAAATTTTATTACATAAATTTTTTAAAAAATCAAACATGATCTGATTAAAGTGACTTCACTAGTAATTACACCAACAAGCATTAATTATATACTTAATAATATATCCACTCGGTTTCATCGCAAAACATATTTTCCAAAAATAATGAAAATTCAATTATTAAAAGTAATATCGAAGACATTTGATAACTGCTGATACTATACCAACACGGTTAGTAATATTGTCATATTGGGGATATCATTCGAAATTATCGAGGATATATATTGAAAATAGTCTCAATATATATAATCGGATCGAAAAACTCGAGTCAAATACATATGGACTGATAATAATATAATTACAGCTAATTGATTCATATTTGGTGGCATCTTTTCTTATCCTGGGTGCCGAGTTTGGTTGTGATTATATGGGGATTTCTTTCTCGCTCTTTAATTGATCTTGTTACTGTTGATGCGCAATTGTCGGTCAAGTGCTTCAAACTCCAAATTAATGGTAGCAGCTACAAACACTATTCCACTTCCATCTGCACAATTATTGGTCAAACTATATTTTTTTTCTTTTAAAATGAAAAATCGACCCTTGTTCGATTGTCCCTAAAATAATTATGATTATGATTTATGACTATTTTTTTATTAACATGGGGAAATGAAAAGGGCTCTGTACCAGCAGTTGACCAAGGACCAGTTCATGCAGATGCACAATCAATATAATATGATCATTCTCTCTATATATAATGTGTGTGTGTGTATATGTGTGTGTGTGTGCGTGCGTCTGAAAATTGAGAGTGGTGACAAGAAATTAAGGATTGACCCGACAACATTTACGGAAACAACTTTCTTGGTAGATTGCTAATTAACATGTCTGTCAGTTGGTCTAAGGAACCAAAAAAAATAAAAAAAATAAAACCATTATAACAAAATATTGTCTAATTACATTATTATTAATAAAAAAAACTGCTGTCTAAGATGCCCACTTTCGTAGTAAATCAATTGCTAAATGGCTTAACTACACTACACAGAAATCCCTGCACAGCGAACATCCCAAATAGGAAAAACAACTCAAGACATGTAATTATTTTTTTCAAATTAAAGACTTTTCCAATAAAAATAAATGTAAGTTGATGAAAGCATAAGAAGGGGACTAAGCATTTGGATGAGGCCACAAATCACATGGCAATAGCATTTGTCCCTCACTTTACAAAGTAAGGATTGGAAGAGTTGTGACAACATTAAGTGCGTTTGAGGCCCAAAATAGCATGTAGGAGAGGATAAACCATTAATATAAAGTTGAAGACATGACAAGATGGATCAAAAGTACGACTAAATATTTTTACCCCCATAGTGATTAATGTTTATATGAACCAAGTGCTTATGGGAACGTCATACTATTAATAAATTATGTCACGCCATCACATTATAGATCAGTAATTAAAATAATATATGTCTAGATCATGTCATACATATATCGTATTGTGGATCCAACAGTAACGCGGCATCATTTGGAGTTTTTACATCTGTAAAATTTTTGATCCGTTGTGTGATATTTGATTCTAAAGCATTATGAATGTTAATCGTTAATTGTAAGTTGTAACATGTATTTAGATTCCCTCTTATTTAAAAGGGTGATGTTATATATATCATGTTCCCTAATCAAACAAAATTATCCTAGTAATTTGGGTTTAAGACAATTGTTGATTGGTCAGATCATGGAGATAAAACCTTTTAGCCCATCGTTACATGTCGCAGGTTCGGCAAGAGGGTGGGGCCATGGGATGACGAAGACCCACTTGACCATCAAAAGAACCCTAAAAAGTCTATGACCTCTTTAACAAGATGATTCAAGTCATATGGAGAGGTGTATATTTGTGCCTACTTTTTAAAGTTATTGATTTTTCTCTAGTTTAATAATTAAATAAGTGGTCTCTAGATTTAGTAGGCAATTGCGGAGTGCAAATGAACCAGGCAATGAGGGGAACACATTCATGCAGAAGTTGAAGAAATAAGTATATACATAATATATATATATATATATATATATATATATATATATATCCACATAAGCGTAGGTTGTACTACATTGTTTCTTTAAGTTTTGTTGTTTGAGAGCGTTATACCATATTTCCCATTACAAACAGTTCTAAGAGGGTGGTGGACCATTGTTAAATTGGAAAATTCTGCAGGGTTGTCTAGATAGTTCTTAATCCGAAAATATATATATGGAGATACAAGTATATATCTCTCTAGCTACAGCAACGTGTATCCATGTTATGCACATGCATTCATCTTGTTGTCAACTTTATTGTCTTTAAAAAATCTTAAATAACGGTGAGAAAAAAAGTTGTATAGTTGCAAACAATAATATGAGAAATAAATACTTGCATCTAGGTAGAAACTATTACAAACAAAATAAAGTACATCACTCGTGACATATATGCTACTTATCAGTCCGTATGATAACAATTATCTTGTCATCGATGCTCAAGATGAGAATATGTAAATCACGATGAAATTAAATAACTGCAAGTAAATTGCGTTTAAGCATTTGAAAGTGTTGTAGCTTTTAACTCATCTATTGAGGCCCGGTCCCTAAACTCTAAAGGCCTAAACACTATTAGTTAATTTGAAATTGCAAAAAGCAAGATTGAGATGGAAGATAGTATAATGTGTCATGTCTCCCTTTGAATGACTATCCATGAAGAAGAAAGGGTATAAGACATCAAATTTGCATAAATGTGATTAGTCATTTATTGAACTGTTCCCCACCCCAACTCCTCGTAAGTAACCAAATATCAGATGCTGTAATAGTATGGCTAGGTTATAAGTATCTAGACACGGGCCTGATTGTAAACCATCACCAATATATAATAAGTTGATATTAGCACTCTCAAAAGTTATAATCATATTCTGAATTTACTTTATTTTTAATTAAATTACCAAAGTGTCCATGTATTATTTGAACACACAATTTCTCTTAATATGGAGACAAATAAAACTTTCATTATACTATTGATCACTGTTAAGGGTTTATATTTACAATTTTAATGTTTGAACATCATCATTAATTATTTAAAATAATAGTTTGAATTAATAATATTAACTTTCTTACAAACATTAGTTAAAATCAGGTCAGGTTTTCTTACATCAGGTTAGGTTTGTACTTTATATTTTTAATTAACTCTTTTTATTTTTTTTTATTTTTTTTTGGAATATGAGTTGATGTCAAAAGAAATCACATGAAAAAGTGATTTGAATTCATATCTGTAGTTGAATTCTAAATGCTGAGCTTATGATACACTGAAGATTTCTTTATGAAAATAGATTATATTTCACAAATATGTGAATTAAAATATGATTTAAAAAATTATATGAAATTCAAGGAAAAAGATCTATTATATTTAAAAATTCTCAATTTCTCACCATTTCTTAACTTTTAATAGCTATATGCTTTTTAAAACATACTAATAAAAATGTAAAATAAGTTAATAGGAGAAACAATGAACAAAGATTATGCTAAAGTTGCAATGTATCTTATTTAGCGTGTTCAAGCATTAAAATGTGAAGATAAGAAACTTTAAAAAATGAATGGTATTGTGAAAATTATATTTGTCTTACATTTCAAGAGAAATTATGTGTTCAAATAATACATGGGCACTATAGTAATTTGGTTAAAAATAAAGTTGATGTGGAGTGTGGTTTCACTTTTGGAGAACTAATATCAACTCCATATATACACACACACACATAAGTTTTGTATTATTTATTTTACATCTTTTATAATTACGAATATATGTAAAAAAATATGTGTGATCATATGTGTGGAAGAAGCATGCATGAAAAATAGGACACTGCAGTATGAAACCAAGCAACATTAACAAAGCTTATAGTATTGTAGTATATATGACTGTGTATCAAATGTGATATCCTAGGTCTTTATAAACCAATAAGAGCTTTCTCTCTGACTTCTCTCTACTGTTTTATTTGGCATGGTCACCCCCCCCCCCAACTCCGCCCTTCTCTTATGAGGAGAAAAAGCAAGGTGAACGCAGCAAGAAGAAAGTCAAAACATGTGACTTGACTAATGATTCCTCCAGTATGGAAGAAGATGGAATGGAATCTGAATCTCTAAATGGGAAAACTCGCAAGAAGCCCTCACCTAGAAACCCTAGTTGAGAAGCAAACCTCTTTTGGTGGCAAAAAAGAACCCATCCGCTTTGAAACGGGAGGAATGATCAATCTGGAATGCATCCAAGTCATCCCATCACTACAAAAAAATTAATTTTTGTCCATATCAATAAGCCATGGTGAAAAGCCCCTTTACCATGGTTAAAATCAAGTGACCATGGCCTTGCCTCGGCTTTGGTCTTGGTATTTGCAAGTATGGCCAAAACATTTACCATGACTTATAGTCATGGTCAATGTTTTGTTCATTGTAAAGACCATGACTTTTAGCCATTGTAAAAAAGTGTTGGGTTAACATTTCTTCCACCACGGCTAGTTATAACTTAGAATAGCTAGCATTTTTTTCACCACGGCCAAATTAGCTGTCAGTTTAAACCGCTATAGACTACGACTTTAGGCCATTGCATATATTTTCATTGCCAATATTTAATTTTCTTGTAGTGCACCCACTGCTGAGAATCCAGTTCACCAAATAATTCTGAATGAAGATTATTATGTCAAGTCTTTCCAGCGGACTATGACCAAAACCTTGATACTGAAGATTGATGGTCGGGCAATGAATCTACATATTCTGATTGCAAAACTTGTCACATTATGAAACTTAAAAGGTGAGTTTGAGCTCCTCAACCTCGGTTTCAACTGTTTCTTCCTCAAAATGACGGATGAAGACCAAGCTGAGTTTATCCTCACGGAAGTGTCGTGGCGTGTCTTCAACCAATACATTGGAGTTCGAAAATGGTTTCCTGATTTCAAGGCCTCCTCCTACAAGATGACCACAGCCATTACCTGAGTTCGGATTCCAGAGTTTGCTGTTGAGTTCTACCAAAAAGAGATTATCTACACCATAGCAAAATGAATTAGATTACCCATAAAGCTCAACTATAACACAAACCAGGCTACCAAGGGACGATTTGCAAGATTTTGCGTCCAAATCGACTTGGAAAAACCCATTCTTGGTACCATTGACGTCCAAGGCAGAAAATACAATTTGATGCACGAGAATTTACCCAGTAATTTGCTTTGAATGTGGACGTGTGGGCCACAAAGATATGACATACTCGTCGACGCCAACAAAAGCCTCCAACCCTCAGCCGAAAATTAAATTGCAAACATGGATCATGATGGTGTAAACCCTAGCACCAATCCCGAGCCAATGTACGGAGAATGGCTCCAAGTGAGACAAATGAAAAATAAAAAATTGGAAAAGACAGCTAAGGATCTGACAACAAAAGATTTGGAAGCTAGTAAGGCTTTTTCAAACCCATTTAATATTTTAGCATAAGGTAAGGGAACTAGTGCTGCTAAGGAGGGCTCACATGGACTAAGCATTAAGTTTAGAGACCAAAAAGGTGTTATTTCTCGGCACATGAAAAACCCTAAAAAGAGAAGCTTACACCAAAAGAGTGCTACTCAAGGCCTGCAACATGGTACATCGGGGACTCCACCTGCAGGAAAAAAACAAAGCAATGGCCCCTTCATTTGACACATTATCTACTTCTGCACCTATTGCGTCAGGGGAACATGGATTTTCATTTAATGCGCCCCATCTAGCTTTGGTTCATTCTCAAAATACCCCTTCCCTTCTCACTCCCTCGAGCTTAGAAAGTCAAAACCCTCATTTTATCTCTGAAACTGCCCCTTTGCTACCAAATTCAACTAACTCGAGTCCTTACCCGGCCCTCTCTTCTGATGGAGAACGAGATAATCTGGACGAAGGACCCATCAGAGCTACATCCGCAATTTTTTTCCACGAATTGGACCTCCGATGATTCAACTCGATGAGATGGAGGAACTACTCTACCCTTTAGTATTTCTTCTCCAAATGCAGCGTTTGAGAGTGACAACCATCATGACCATGTTTTGGCAGGTAAAGGCATCAACATCATACTTTAACCCAATAGGACACTGGATATAAAGCTTTGTTGTGGAGATGTCTCTTAGCCCCGAGGAGATACGACGTCAAGAAATCACAGCGGGGGTCCTTACAACCCAAATATTGGAAGAATGTAGGGATAGTTCTACTATCCATTCGGATCTGAGTACCATAATCATTTGTTCCCCAATGAAGATTCTTTCTTGGAATTACCAAGGAACTGGAAGCTCGACCTTTCGGGAAAGTTTTTGCGTGTGGTGACCCAGATGTGGTGTTTTTTTTTTGAAACAAAAGTTTCAGAGGAATGAGCTATCGTCATTTCGAAAAACCTCGATTTCGATAATGTTTGTCGTGTCCCTACCGTGGGAAGAGAGGGTAGGGATTGGCTTCTCTGGAATTGAGGAGAACATTGAAGTCGAAATCAAAGAGATCCACTCTTAAGTCATGCATTCCCTTATCGGGCCAAAAATGGGTCGAAGTGGCTTTACTCCGGGTTTTATGCTAATCACGACACCGACACTCGCCAAGGCCTTTGGCAATACCTAGAGACTCTTATAGAAATTATTGACATTCTTTGGTTGGTTATCGGAGATCTCAATGATGTTGCGGCATTACACAAAAATAGGGGGGTCATCTAGCTAATCATCGTCGTTGTGAACATGTTAATAACATGATTAACGTTTGTGGGCTCATTGACCTAGGGTTTCAAGGGCCAAAATTTACTTGATACAACAAACGGGATGATGGTGCCGTTATAAGGGAGGGGTTAGACCATTCGCTAGCAAACGCTCAATGGCAGCTTAATTTCCCGAATGCAATAGTACAACACATTCCGAGAACTAAATCCAATCATCACCTAATTCTCACAAACTGTTTTCGTGTGCGTGAAAAAAAATTTAGATTTGAACTTGCTTGGATTTCGGAGCCCTCGTGTCTTGAGGTAATTCGGGATGTGTGGGAAAGTTGTGACTCTGTCGAGGAAGCCTTAGATAAAACCCCAGAGAACATTGGCTTGTGGAATAGACAATCTTTCAGCAATATCTTCAGATGGAAAAAACAAGCTCTAGCTTGGATAGCAGGAATGCAGCGCTGCCTTTCTTCAGGTGAGAACCCCTTTCTGGTAAAGCTTGAGAATAATCTTATCCAGGAGTATAATCATACTATTTACCATGAAGAGCTCCTTTGGTTCCAAAAATTGCGGGTTAATTGCCTTGCTTTCGGTGACAATAATACAAAATTTAATCATGCAACAACTATAGTGTGTAGGAGACGGAATCATTTTGGTATGCTGAAAATTGGGAACAATTAGCTATCGGACCCCATTTCCATCAAGAATCATGTGTTCCAATATTTCTCTAACCTTTTCGGACCCACCTCAATCCGTAGGGCCTCTCGGTTGAGGGAGTGCAAATTTCAAGGACTAGGGCTAACAACTTGCGATTAGTTCGGCCTTGGATGCTTTTAAAGTGTGGGAAGTGGTGAAGTCGCTAGGGGCTTACAAAGCCCCAAGACCTGATGGTTGCCAAATTTTTTTCTTTCAAAAAACATGGCACATTGTGGGATGTCCGTGATCAAGTTCGTTCAAAATGCCTTTGCAACAAGAGCCTTTGCAAGTAAAGTGGGAGAAGGCTTCATTTGTGTTATCCCTAAGACGGATAACCCGTGTATGATCCAACAATTCCGTCCTATTGCATTATGTAACGTTTTGTACAAAATTGTTACAAAAATCTTCACCCTGTCCCTTAATGGAAGGATGGAATGCCTCATATCCCCTTTACAAAGTTTATCCCTAACCGGGAGACACATGACAACATTCTTATCCTTCAAGAAATGGTTCACACTCTTCGCAATACAAGAAATCGTCATGAAGGTATGATCCTAAAAATCGACCTTGAGAAAGCTTATGATCGGGTTGATCGGTCCTTCTTAGGCCAGGCCCTTGTATTTTTCAACTTTCTGGAGGCTATAGTAGATTTGATTATGTTTTGTGTCACTAGTGCTAAAGTAAAAGTACTTTGGAATGGAGAGCCTCTTTCGGGATTTTTTTCGACTTGTGGGCTTAGACAAGGGGACTCTCTATCCCCATATCTCTTTGTTTTTGTTATGGAACGTCTTGCGCACTTGATTGATGATGCAGTGGAGTCAAAGGAGTGGGAACCGGTTGCGGTTTGTCGTTGGGGTCCTGAACTCTCCCATTTCTTCTTTGCAGATGACTAAATCTTGATGGCTAAGGGCACGAAGAGCAATGGGCAATGTATTAGGGATATTCTCAACAAGTTTTGTACTAACTCTGGCTTGGTTATGAATCTTGGAAAATCAAAATTATTTTTCTTGAAAAGGTTGAATAGACGGCTCTAAAGACGAATCTCAAAAACTCTAGGCCACTCCTGTACATTCGACCTTGGACGATACCTCGGGTTCCCAATACATCATGGAAGGGTCTCCCCTACCATCTACCATACGCTTATCGACAAAGTCCAATACCTTCTTTCCTCATGGAAAGTGAAACTCCTCAATATGGAAGCTAGGGCAACGTCGATTCGATCGGTCACTTTCGCGATAACATCCCATATCATGCATGCAGTGTGGCTCTTAACCGATACTTGTGTCACCTCGACAAAATTATTTGTACCTT
Organism: Buddleja alternifolia; assembly: GCA_019426215.1. Classification (NCBI taxonomy): domain Eukaryota; kingdom Viridiplantae; phylum Streptophyta; class Magnoliopsida; order Lamiales; family Scrophulariaceae; genus Buddleja; species Buddleja alternifolia. Next base: position 12,832,037 of record CM033392.1, on the reverse strand, counting down.
CTTTTGATCAAAAGATGGTAATGCCCGAAAATTACACATGATTAAATGGGAAAATGTGATTAAAGAAAAGAAGTTGGGAGTCCTCGGGCTTAAGGACACAAGACAAACGAATGTATTTACTTGCCAAGATTGGGTGGCATCTTGCTTCCCGGGACAAGGCTGTGTGGTTCGATATCTTCCACCACAAATACTTGAAAAATAGAAACATTCTTGATATTAAGCCTAAACTATACAACGCATTTCAATGGAAGGGCATTGTTTTGAGCATCAAACTTGTCCAAATCCATATTTGTTGGCGCATTGGAAATGATAGGACGATATCCTTTTGGCATGATCGATGGCTTGGGAAATTAAAATTGTACGACTTGGTTAACGGGATTGACGAATCGGAATACTTGGCCACGATTTCCGACTTCCTTGGAGCCAACTGTGACTGGCATCTCTCACTTATTAGAACCCCGATTAATGACAATATTGCTCAAAGTATTAGAGAAACGATGACATCGATCCACAATGACTCGTAAGATAGGTTGGTTTGGTTTGGTTGTCGAAACAGGAAGTTTACGAGTAAATTCGCCTATAAAATTCTATCTGACTCGAGAAATGGATTCCACAACCTTACGAACTCGACAAATTGGTCTTGGAATCGGAAAATGAAGGGCCCTAACAAGCTTAAGTTCTTCTTTTAATTGTTTCAACATAACGGTCTCACCACCTCTTCGGTCCTCTTTAGAAGAGGTCTCACTAATTCAAACTTGTGCCAACGCTACCAAGCCGCCCCGGAAAGTCTTACCCACGCAGTCAGGGACTGCAAGTTTTCGAAACCCCTTTGGGAACATCTCATTACCCCATCATATCGGTTTGAGTTTATCTCTCTCCCCGAATCTGATTGGGTACGTGTTAATAGCCAAAAATCCTTCCCTCATATTGAGCTCGATCACATCCCTTAGCTTTGGGTTTTCATGGCTACTATCTGGACATTCTGGAGGGCTAGGAACACCTATATTTTAGAAGGAAAACATACTTCAAGGTTTGATTTACTCCATTATACTCAAAAGATGGCATTTGACCTCCAACGAGCCTTCTCATCCTTGGCATAGAACAACCGTATGGCAAGAAGAATCACTCAATGGACTAAACCACCACAAGGGTGGTGCAAATTAAACACTGATGGGAGCTTCTATTCTTCGACTTGTATGGCAACGGCGGGGGGCATCCTTCGGGATGACAAAGGGAAATGACTGAGTGGTTTTAGTTGGAAGTTAGGATCCATGACTATTACAAGGCGGAACGGCTTGCATTGGCATGGGATCATCGGATTGAACTTCTCGAGGTCGAGGTGGAATCGGAGGTTGTGTTCAAGATGGTTAATGGAGGAAATATTAGTGGACATCCACTCGGTATGGTCATAGAAGACTGTAGAAGGATCATTGGGGGCATTGGATTTGTACATTACGTCACATCTTACGCGAAGGAAATGAATGTGCCGATGCATTGGCCAAATTGGGTCATTTTCAGTCTCATGGTGTGCACCTCTGGGAAATACCCTCGGACAATGTCTTGGACACCCTTAGTTTAGAAGAATGAGTTGATTCATTCCCCTTTTGTAAATATATATAACTGTGTATTTGCCTAGTTTGGCAAACGAGGCTGGCAAATGGCTATGTTATTATTGGAGGCCTTTTTAGTTGAGACATCAGTTTTATATCCCAAGGCTTATTATCAAATTTTTCTTATTAGATGAATCTACTATACACACAAAAAAGAATCAAATGCTTTATTGTCTTTTTTTGTTTTTTGGATAAGCAATCAAATGCTTTATTGGATTTGACATGTAAAGGACCATATATATTATTCTCTACTATACACTTTAATTTATAATAACTTTTACAAAATTCACTAAACTTTCCGATGAGTTCGAAGAACTATCTTTTGGTAATGAACATTTTAAGAAAAATGCAATTCTTTCTGTCAAACAAATAATTTTACAATTAGATCTTAACAAAATTTAAAAGCAAAATGGGAATTAAAAGCTTCAAAATGAACCTGCATGTTGATGACATTTCAAGTTTTCTAAATACGCACGTGATTGAGAAAATTTAATCACAGTAATTGTCTTCTTTATAAACAAATTAGGCAAGATTTTGTAAAATGGTCCTGCAGCTTTTGGTATCTCACATATTTGATCTTCGAACTGCCGTGAATAGATATTCAATCCTATAATTTAACATCCTTAATGCATTTGTCGCACACAATTGCTCATGAGATGTGCCTCACAACTATATATAATCACACACACACATACAGTCTTGATATAACAATTAAGGTTGTGAGAGAAAATCGATAAATTTATAAGATCATCTTAACGATATAATCATCTACAATCATTTTCCTATAGATGATTTGAATGGGATTTGACCAAAAAAAACCATGTCATTCATCAACTCATATAAGTACGAAAGCTTAATCTAATAATTAAATGCCTAAATGCACAAGTGTACAATATTTCAAGTTCAAGCGTTAAAAAAAGTTACTTTACCCTCCTCCAGATAATTATAATTCGAATCAAAAGATTTCATTTGATTTTTAAAAATCCTATCAATTATTGATTTTTAAATCAGTGTGCAAATATTCTCGAATGTAAATGAGAAGCACACAAAATTATGGCATTAATTATATGGATATTGGACCTTACTAGCAATCATTAATTAAAGTTTGAGTACTTTAATTGATTAATCATAGTCATAGGCTCATAGCTATGACAACAATGTCAAATTTTAGGCAGGATCCTGCCTTACTCATAGGGTGATTACAACTTTTTATTAAATGTAAATCTGATTTATGGTCGTATTACTTACACTGGGAATATCTTCCTTTGCTGCCACTTTAACGGAAACATAAAGTTGTGGACCACATAAATTGGTCTATTAACTCAATTAATCCTCTTTAAAAAGTAGATCAAATTAAATTAAATAAGCCAAATGACCTTGTTAACTTTCCTATGGGCTGGACTTTGTCAAAGATTAATTATCTGGTTTATTTTATATTAATTTCGCTCCCTTTCCCCTCCTCGTGGGACGATATCTTATGCAGTACAACTGTGTTACACAAAAATTTAATTTCAATGTTATGTGACAACATCTTGAAATAATAATAGCTTTATTAACTTTGAAGTTTATTTATAATCTTTTTTCTTTATAATCTTTAGTGAAAACTGAAATAAAAACATACAAATTATATATATTAAAGCAACCGATTAAGTACGAAGGAAGATATTTTTGTTAGGTTTGGTCTTCTGCACTTGGATTGGTTCATTCTAAATATATATATATATATATATATATATATATATATGTGTGTGTGTGTGTGTGTGTGTGTGTAAGGCATACATACTTCACAATCCCATCTTATTTTTCTTTTAGTCTTTATTTTTAGGAAAAATTACACACAGACCCCTCACTTATTATGTAATTACCCAAACTCCCCCCTCATTAAAAATTACCAAGTCATGTTAAGAATTTTTAACAATTACACTCCTTGTGTGTGTAATAATTACAAATTACTCCTATAAATCTTATAAATAGATCCTTTAAGGGGATGTGTTGGTAATTTTTAATAAATGAGGAAAACTTTTGACAATTACAATAAGTGAGGGATTTGTGTGTAAGTTTCCCTTATTTTCATGAAATTGACTTCAAAGGAGCAACTCATAACCCAAAGGGACGGTGCTCGAGTAAGCATAAAGTATGCATCATATATAATATATTGACCACATTGATTTCAGCAGCACTATAGAATTTTGAAATCATTAATTAACCAATCAATTCTACCATATGATATGAGTTCACCAAGATTAGTCTTCTTCCTATGTAACAATTTAGGCCAGGAATGATATGTCTGTCGCGAATCCGATTTTAAATTTTCACTCCGAATTTGATGGTACGAAATTGTTCGCTTGAATTTTAGTATGAAAAAAATATTTTTTTCACGTAAAATGGTTGTATTTGGTAATTTGTTTTTGTTTTTGCCCTTTTTATTTTCATAGCCAAAAACAAAAAGAAAAAAGAAAAATCTTTGAAGTAATATAAATAGATTCTACAAATTCATCCTAGTGTATTCTCTCTTTAAACTTGAAGTAATCGTCACTCTGGTTAGGGGATCTCATATGCATGGAAAAAAAATTGTTAGACCGAGTCCAATGATTTTAGTATCTTTTTCTCTCACATTGTATTGTGTGCGGTCTCCCCACACACTTGTATGAAAGATATACGTATAATTTTCACTCGGACCATTGAATTCGGTCTAACATAGAATTACCCCATATGCACTCCTCTTCCTTCTTCAACATTGTGTTGTCCTTCTCCTTTCGCTACCACATTGCTTTTACGTGTCTATTGTTGCTTCATTCACCTCTATCTCCCGATTTCAATTCTTCTCGTCGTAGGAGTAACAATATATTTGTGTCCGTCTGGTCTCGTCCCGTCTTTAATTATTCTGTCACATGTCATATTGCCCCTACCTTCATTGGTGTACGAACTTACTTATTTCACCAAAATATGTATACATTAAGTACTAGTATAATTAATTTTAGTCAATTCTAAATTTAGACGAGGGATTAAACATGGATATTTTAGCTTGGAAAATGTAACCAGATTGTATAGTAAACAATAAAAAAAATACAGAGATCAGAACCAATTAGACTTAGTAATGCGGCTTTCGATGTTGGTAATAGACCTCGAGATGTTAATTTTCATTTTATTATTGTTGTTTATATAATTGACTCAAAGATATATAAAAGCAGCGTTACTTTTAACGAGCCATATTTAATTTATATTATTTGTTTGTAACGATAATTGATGCAAACTAAAGTTGTGGATAACAGCATTTTTTAGATGTAAATAATTGGGAAACATGTCAGGAATGTTGTTGCAGAATGGCTCAACTTTTATGTAGCGTCAATCATCATGTTCAAAACATGAAAACAACACTTTCTATTGGATCCAAATCTATATATATATATATATATATATATATATATATATATATATACACTTCTTAGTATCACACGGCTTATGCATGTTTCCTATTTAAATGTAGGCCAATTACTTGCTTAATCTCTTTCAACTTATTATCTCCAAAATGTTATTAATTATGATCAACCTCCCTATCTCCATTGCAAAATATTAATGCCTCATGCTAACAACTGAATCACAAATAAATCGTCCCTAAGTATCAATAAAATTGTCGGATGAATATTTCACTTGAATTTCCCATCCAGATATGTATAGACAGTAACCAAAAGTCAAATAATATAACATTATTAATATTCCTACAATAATGTGGAATTGGTTTTTCAAAGTTAGGTTAGACTTTCATTGTCCGTTTTAAGAACTTGTTGCATTAAATAATTTCATTAAACATGACAGTTAGCTTGCTTGGATACGCTTCTTATATTGATTTCTCTCTCTCTCTCGGCTTAATTTTCAAATTAAATCCTTCTTTGCTTTGAAAGTTGAAATTGTTTTGTTAGAAGATTGTTCAAATAATGAATTAATTTTTATAGGTGCCTTACGATGGCAATCATGAATTATTTAAAGGAAAAAATACAATTTACCCCATGTTACATGTTATGTAAACGCCTCCCTGTGAAACCAAAAATTGTCAATCATTATTCAGATCGAAAACAATTTTATGTTTTTTTTAAAAAAAAAACAAAAATAGCACACAATTGACAACAATTATTTGTATGAAGTGTAACAAAATTGTGAATTGCGTGATTAAACAAGAAACAGATTGAGAATTACGTGTCAACCAAAGTCCATTTGGCAGCTGCCAGCTGTGCAAGGTGCCGCATACTGTATAACCCACGAGAATTAGGAGGGGCGAAAACCGTTACAAGTTTGAAAGCAATTTAAAATGAAAAAAGGAACCCCGTTTTTGTGTTACCGGGAAACGGAGCCAGTGGAGAGTGTGCCGGTGTGTGAAGAAACACCCGGAGTACAAGCACGCATGTAATATGTGCGCCTACACCGCGGGAGTACCGGATATTGCCGGTCAATTCCCTGCATTTAAAGCGACTTGAGAAGGAAGAAGGGGTATTATTACTGATTTCTAAGTACGAATAGGACAAGCACATCACAATTACATTTTCACCACCTCCCAACCACATTTTATTTTATAATAATAATGTTAAATTATTATTTTATAAGTGGAGTTACCTAATTAGCCTATGAGAGTCAAAATGTTAAAATAATAGAGTTTGGAAGTATTATGATGTGGTAAGTTTTGGTGACTTAAATTTACCACACTACGATCGAGGTTATTTTCGGGATTTGTGATACTATAAGTTAGGAAATTTAGAGGTTATTTTTAGCTCAAATTGACTTTTTCTTGGCAAGAAAAATGAGGGTTTGAATTCCGCTCGTATTTCATACTTTTATGTTGTGTTTATAAAATGATTATGTATATATAAACTATGTATTCTCATTTTTATGCATCATGATACACAAAACAAAACATCAAATTAAATCACATAATACAAAATGGTGTGAGTGTGATTATAGAATTACTAACAAACTAGGTTAATTCGTGAACAATGATCACAAAGAAAAAAATCGAGAGAGTGCATATTTTACGTGTATCATTTTGTCTCAACAAACCTTGTCATGCTAATACACTTTATTATTCACTTTCAATGATATAAAGCACATTGTACGTAGTTTTCTCATACTTTTGTGAAAAAAGAGAGATGCATGAGGTTATTTTGTTCGAATATATTGAATAAAATTTCAGAAGATGTATATATAGGATAAGATTGAAATAATGCAAGGTATGCTATTATAAGTGTAACTTGTAAATGAACCTATCCATATCAAACCATATTCCCCAAGCAGGAGGAAAAAAAAAAAAGTATAGAGTTAGAGTGAGGAAACAAGAATTAGGCAGATGTGCGCCTAATTAAATGGCATACACAGTACTGGTACATTGCTCGAATTGTGACAGGCAAATTATATGAAGCATGAAAGTTTTATGTCTTAAGTGATCACTCACTCATTCCCTCCCTCATAAAATAAAAACAAAAACAAAATTGCCACAAAGTCCCATCGATACATAATTCACAATCAACCCCATCCATTTTGCTTCTCTGCACTTTTAAACGCTAGCTACAGCGTAGACCCCACACCCTCCCCCCTTCCCTCTATATATACCACCCTCTTCTCTCTCCCTCTCCCCCACCCCCATACACACAACACACCCTCCTCATCTGCGCTCTCTCTCTTTCTCTCTGCTGTATACATATATAATATATATTTATATATACATACAGAAATTATCCATCTTTTCTTTGTAAAAGAAAATAAAAAATTCAATCTTTGAGAAGCCATCATCATGCCTGAGGCACCAAAGGAATCTATTGATGAGTACAGTGTGGCGGAGAGCAACAAGAAAAAACTCGAGTTCATTGAGGATGTGACCAAAAACGCCGACGAGGTCCAAAAGCGTGTTCTGGCTGAAATCCTGTCGAGAAACGCCCATGTCGAGTACTTGAACAGGCATGGCCTCAACGGGAACACCGACAGAGAAACTTTCAAGAAAACCATGCCTGTTATATCCTATGAAGACATTCTCCCTGACATCAACCGCATCGCCAATGGCGATAAGTCCCCCATTCTCTGCTCCCACCCCATCTCCGAGTTCTTAACCAGGTTTATATATATATATATATATATAACTCTTACAAGACATGTTTCTACCATGTGGGCTTGCTAGCTTTTTAATAACTTTTTGTTTCTTACAAAATGATTATTCTTTTTATGTGCAGTTCCGGGACATCTGCTGGGGAAAGAAAAGTGATGCCAACAATAGAGGAAGAGCTAGAGCGGAGGTCATTGCTGTACAGCCTTTTGATGCCTGTAATGAGCCAATTTGTGCCCGGTTTAGACAAAGGCAAAGGCATGTATTTCTTGTTCATAAAATGTGAGACCAAAACCCCAGGTGGTTTGCTAGCTCGCCCTGTTTTAACCAGTTATTACAAAAGCTCCCATTTCAAGGACAGGCCTTTTGATCCTTACACAAACTACACATCCCCAAATGAAACCATTCTCTGTCCGGACTCTTACCAGAGCATGTACTCTCAAATGCTTTGTGGCCTTTGCCAAAACAACGAGGTCCTCCGGGTCGGGGCCGTTTTTGCTTCCGGGTTCATCCGGGCCATCCGGTTCTTGGAAAAGCACTGGACCCTTCTTTGCCATGATATCCGAACCGGGTCGGTTAATGCCCTCATCACTGACCCGTCCGTCAGGGAGGCGGTTTTGAGGACCCTGAAACCCGACCCTGAACTTGCGGGTTTCATTGAATCCGAGTGTCGCAAGGAGTCGTGGCAGGGGATTATTACCAGGCTTTGGCCTAATACCAAATACATAGACGTTATTGTGACTGGGACTATGTCACAATACATACCAATTCTTGATTATTATGGAAATGGGCTCCCACTTGTGTGCACAATGTATGCTTCCTCGGAGTGTTATTTCGGGGTGAACCTTAACCCGCTTTGCGAACCCGATGACGTGTCTTATACCCTTATACCCACCATGTGCTATTACGAGTTCCTGCCCGTTCATCGAAACAACGAGAAAGAGCAGCAAGAAGTAGTTGACTTGGCTGATGTCAAACTTGGACAGGAATATGAGCTTGTTGTCACAACATATGCTGGTATAAAACGAAATCTTATTTTTTTCTTAATTTAGTTATTATATTTGATTAGTTTTGATAGTAGTTTGTTTTCATTTGCAGGGCTATACCGGTACAGAGTCGGCGACGTGCTTCGTGTTTCGGGGTTCAAGAACAATGCCCCTCAATTCAACTTTGTTTGCAGGAAGAATGTCGTGTTGAGCATTGATACTGATAAGACTGATGAAGTTGAGCTTCAAAATGCAGTTAAAAATGCAGTGAGCCATTTGATGCCGTTCAATGCGTGTCTCACCGAGTACACTAGCTATGCCGATACCACCACAATTCCGGGCCATTACGTGCTGTACTGGGAGCTAAGTCAAAATGGGTCGACCCAAATTCCTCCATCGGTTTTTGAGGATTGCTGCCTCGCAATTGAAGAGTCTCTAGACAACGTCTACCGCCAGAACCGAGTATTCGAGGCAATTGGCCCACTTGAGATCAAAATTGTGGAAAATGGAACGTTTGATAAGCTGATGGACTATGCAATTAGCTTAGGGGCTTCAATTAATCAGTACAAAACTCCAAGGTGTGTGAAATTTGCGCCAATTGTGGAGCTTTTGAACTCAAGGGTTGTTTCTAGCTATTTTAGTCCAAAGTGCCCAAAATGGACTACTCCTGGCCCCAAGCAGTGGAACAACATCAATTGAAAAGATAAAAGAAGTGTTTTTGTGATCATTTTAGAAGCCCTATTTAGGTTTAACCAATCATTTTTATGTTGTTTTTATTTTTGTTTATTATGGTAGAATGTTAGTGTATAAACATTTCCTATTTCAAGGAAGGGTTTCTTTGTTTAAATGCAAATGTTGCGTTAGTGCCAGCTGCAAATTAATTTAATTTGATTACATATTTTGTGGGAATTGGTTTTCTTATTTCCAGCCAGAAATTCTGCCCACTGAACTCTCATGGGATGTACACTAAAACTGTAACAGATCAGATCAAATCCCAGTTGGGTTTTAATTTTCATGCCTTTTTTTAAATTTCATTTTTGTTTAGGGATAATAGCAGACACCCCTCAATTATGGGACGATGTGCACTTTACTCCCTAACTTATTGAAATGTGCACTTTGCTCCCTCACTTATCATAAAATGTGCACTTCACCCCGTTTGGCAGATTCGGGCACCATGACTTATGTGCCTTTGTAGCACTTTGCCCCCTGACTTATGTGTTTTTGTAGCATTTTGCCCCCTTAATTATGTGTTTTGTAGCACTTTGCCCCTACCCGAGCTGCCCGAGGGGGTGAAGTGCACATTTTATGATAAGTGAGGGGACAAAGTGCATATTTCAATAAGTTAGGGAGCAAAGTGCACATCAGCTCATAACTGAGGGGTGTGTGCCATTATCCCTTTTGTTTAATTATTTTTGGGGAAAAGCTAACATACTTTATGTCTTCCATAATTGAACTCTGAGTCAAGTAAGAAAAAAAGAAAGTTATCTCTATAGCTTACTTTTGGTAATGTTTTTAACAATATAACAAACTGTTGTTTAACAGTATTAATTTTGACATTTACAAGCATTCCCCTCCAATCATTTATTTCCGTTGAAGTAGATATCAAAAAAAGGTGACCCGTGAGACCGGGGGACCCGGATTAAGAGATTAACTAATTAACCCAAGTAAAGTGTTCACCTCTTTGAAAACAAACTTTTTGGTATAATTTATTATTAATGGATAATTGGTCAATGTCCAATTCTTGATCTTGCTTACAATCATGATTTGTTAAAGTTGATCATTAATTTTTTATATATATTTGCTTTTGCATTGGGAAGTTAATGATTGGACCTTGTATTCTTTTATAATTTTTTATAGGTATAAAAAATTCATGACAGCTAAGTGAGGAAAAAAAAACTGAATTGGTCCATTTCTGCTATTCAAACAGATGTTTTTTTTAGGACAATTTATTCACAAGTATTTTTGAACGGCATTAAAGCAGTGTAGCTTTAACCATTTTATAAGACCTTAATTATGGTAAATTAACAATAATTCTTCATTCATCAATAATTGAGCTACTGCAATATACATTAGAATTGAGAATTCAAAAATGTACACCATATTGTTAATATCTGTTACACCAGTTCTCTCTAATAATGAATTAAATACCCTCAAGAAAATATAAATAAATATGTGAATATATTGACAATACGGCGAATGTGTATTTATTGACAGGATCAACCTTTCATTCGAAAATATTATGATTATGCCAGGATTAAATTGTCCGACTCATGATGCTTATGTGGCCGTAACCACCTCAACACTGACCGTCGTCGGTTCTTTGTGCTGCCAAGTGTATTATAATCAAATAAATCAAATGAGATTTTCTATTGCATCTTCTGTTGCAAATGTATTGGGTTAATAACACGTGTAATTGTTGAAGTTTTTTTCAACACCTGTCATTCATTCAGTGTCTTGCAATAGAAGATGTAATAGGATTTGCAACAGAAGATCTGAAAATGAAGTTGCAAATTTGCTATTAGTTATACATTCTAATTCAAAAGTAATCGCTTGTTCCTTACAAAATATAAAATTTACAAATTAAAATCACCACTAATTAATCATACAACATTTTATAAACTAAAAAATAAAATGTATTGTATGTTACAAGTGCATGTTACATTTCGTCCACGAGGGTTTTAAATTTGTTAGGCGTGGTGTGGATATTGTATAATAATAATAACTAGCGTGTGACCCGTGCTATGCACGAAAATTTATTATATTATTTATAAATTATTATTTGAAAAAACTACGAAAATTCCTTTAAAATAAATTTTTATATCAAAATAACCCATGAAAATATTATCAATCTTACAAACTTATTCTACTAACTTTCCATTGAAAAAATTCAAAAGTTAAAATTAACAATATTTTGGACCAAATTATCCTTCATTTCTTACGTTACGAATTAATTATTTGATTTTTCTTAACAATTTCTTTTTCTGCGTTGAATTTTTTAAATTGATAACTTTAAGAATTAAATTACCCTTCATTTTGCACTAAATAAGAATTAAATTTTTTAGAACATTAAAAATCTAAGAATTTGAAACTAAAATCATAATCAATATCAATTATCAATACAAAAGTTCTAAGTAAATAAATTATGTCTATAAAATTACATTTGATTAATTCTTATCTAGAAGGTTAAGGACAATTAAGTCCACAAATTTATTATTATTGAAGGTTATTTTTTAAAATGGAAAGTTGATGGAGTGTATTTTATTTATTAAAAATTATCATAGTAATTTTTTTAGATATAAACGTTTATTTTGAGAGGTTTTTAATCATTTTGCCTTTTTATTTTCTATCTACATGAACTAACTCAAAAATAATTCAAAAACATAAATGAGTCCGAACATATCTATTACCATATGAAATAGCTGTAAGTTTTACAATGCTTTCCTACAGGTTAAAAAAAATTCTCAATGAATCAAGTACATTTTTCTGGAGCATACCTAAAGGAAAATATTATTATAAGAAATTAAGTGCTTAAATACTTTCCTTGTCCTAATCAAAGATCAGCCATCACCTAGTAAAAGGAAAAGTGACCAAAGAACTTAGAGAAATATAAATAAACGCAACTATAATATAATTTCAAAAAAAAAAAAACGAAATTGGGAGCATATTAATTAAAACGTTATCAGTGCATTGGTATATACTCAAATCAGTGCATTGCTTACCCAAAAAAAAAAAAATACTCAAATCTCAAATTTAGGGATTTGTTGCCGTACAACACATATTCAATCATTTTAAAATTGATAGGAAAAAAGAAAGAAAGAAGAGAATAACAAAGAGTAACAGTTAGGGTTGGCAACGGGGCGGGTATGGGGCGGGTATGGCAGGGCTCGTTACCCGCCCCGCTCAAAATTTTTTGGACCCGAACCCGGCGGGTCCGGGTCTTACCCGTTAGACCCGCCCAATTTGATTTTTTTGACATTTTTTTTTCTATTTTATTCTCACTAACGCATTCAAAACATATAAAATAACATCGAATTGATGATTCAACATAAATAAATCCATTACAAGTCATCCGATAATTAAATGCAAAAAAAATACAATACGAAAACAAGTACAAAGTTCAAAAAGATAAAGTCAACTCCATACTTAGGTTTACAACATTAAACTAAGTCTAATTCACTTATACATTCAATAATCAATCAAATAAAATTAAATATAAATAATATTTATATATATAAAATGAAAAATATATATATTAGTATACAACCGGGGCGGGTCCGGGTCCGGGGCGGGTATCGGCAGGACTCATTACCCGCCCCGGACCCGGCCGGGTCTTGAATTTCAATACCCGGACCCGGCCCCATTATTTTGGACTCATACCCGCCCCATTAGGGGCGGGTCCGGGCCGGGTACTCGTTAGACCCGTCCCCATTGCCATCCCTAGTAACAGTTTCAAATTTGTCAAATCATATTTAAGCATGTTTCACTTAGAGAACTGTTATTAGCACTCTAAAAATTGTCAATCGCACTTCATTCACGCTTTTTGAATTAAGCAAATTACCAAAACGCTAATTTAATTTCAAAAGAGCTTTTAGCTTACAATATGCACTATGTACATGTTTATCGACAATGACTTTGGACTTTGTCTTTTTACTTCATGTTCTCCATTTTCTTAATTAAGTTAATGATTTTAAGAATACCTAAAAAAATTAAACGGAGCAATCTTTCTGAGAATATGTTTTTCTTAAAAAAAAAAAAATAGGAGTTAATATTTTGTTGATAATTAAGTAGGATTATTAAATAAAAGATACATCTCAAACATTTAGATAATTTGGTGATTGAATGATAGTAAAAAGTGGTATGAATACAATCGACAAAGAGAATTAATCATCGAAACGAAAAAAAGCAAAGAGAATTATTTGCCCTCCCACCCATCCCAAAAAAAGAGAACGAAAGCAAAGAGGATTTCATCTAACATATATTGCGATATAAAAAAAAGAGAATATTTTCATTGTTATAGCCAATAAACCAAGAAAGTCCATTAAAATTAAAATTTGTCTATACACGTACACATATATAATACTAATGGTTCTTGTTACCTTATGAGTGAGAGGCAAAGAGAACAAAAAAGCATGCCGGCGCGGCATATGGATGAAGGAAAAATTATTAAGATGAGTAAATGATGGGAAAAATATGTCCTTCACATCGCCGGGTAAAAATTCAATTAAGATGTAGGAGATATTGCTAGGTTCTACCGAGAATAGAAAGTTTAGTATGTATATAACATATAACAAATGGAAAAATGAAAATACTTACTAAAGTTAAAGAGATAATATAGGAAAAATAACAATGCATATTGTGTCCTTAATGAAAATATAATTATCACAATTTTATTAGGAAGGTAAGTTTTCTTTTTCTGTTGACTTTGTGTCTCCAAATAAAAAAGTGAAAATTATATGTACACCCCTGACTTTAGTGCAAAATTACTGAAAATCCTCTGCCTTTTTGAAATTACATAGAAACCCCCACATGTTAAGATATTATAACAATTACACCCCCTTCATATTTAAAAGTTCTTACAATTTAACCTCCTGTACGTAAACCTTACAAATAGACCCCTCGAGGGAGTCTTGTTGTAATTTAACAAAAGTAAGGGGGTGTTTTGATAATTAACACTAAAGTGAGGGGGTGTGCATGTAATTCACCTAAATACCAACAACAAAGATTTTGTTAAATATGGAAGACCACCATTTAACGTAGCTGAAAATAAGGATGCAATATTTTAAGTAAATTATGTTCTTAAGGATTTCAAAATGATAAACCAACCAATGACAAAATTATTGACAATTTAAATAATTCAAAATTACTAAAAAATAGTATTGAGCTGATCAATTGAGTCAAAATCAATTCAAAATTTCTACCTTTCCACCGGCTAAGAAGCAGTACTCTGGTGGAGTTTTACAAATCGACCTCGAGCCTGAAAAATAAAACATTTTGATTATACATTAGTGTAAAAGTAAATCAAACAAAAAATTAAAAAGAGAAAGTATTATTTACACAAATTATACAATTTTAACAATATAACTTTATTAACTCATCCACCATAATATTGATTGTCAATTTTAAAAGCTGAAGCAAATATGCATATATATACATATATGATTTAAATTTTATATTATCAATGAATCATAAATGTAAAAAATTATATCAAATATATTTGTTCAAATAATATAAAAACCCTAAAAAGGCAAAAGGACCTAAAAAGATAAGGAGAAATAAGTACAAGATATTATACGGACAAACGCGGACAAAAGACCGTAAACATAAACATATGATATACACTCACCAAAAAATTGAAACTTACTTTTGATCTGCAAGTTTCATGGCCTCCAAAGTTGCCGAAACTTCATTGTGTGCATTATGTACATTTCCGCTAAAGAACAGGAGCAAATCATTATGTAAATTATCAACATTAGTTGATAATTTAATAGAAATTATGATAAAGATTGAAGACAAAAGATTGCAACAATAGTCGAGGGTGGAAGCTTGGTAATGAAATTTGAATTACCATTATTTAAATTATTGAAAAGAAATAGCAGGAACCATTTAGGGTATGTTTGGTTATGTTTTCAACTCATGTTTGGTCCAAAATCCCCACCAAACAATGTTTGGCTCACACAGTATTTGATCAAAAATACACTATTTTTTTGGTCAAAAAAAGCATAATAATTATTTTTCATCTTTCTACACCTACTTTGTCCCTACACTCCTCTCTATGTGCTCTCTCTCTTCTCTCTCCTCTTTATCAGACAAAAGCTTCATGATTTGACTGCTACAGTAACTTTTGTTCCCTCTGAAAACAAAACCAAACATTATCTCACCAAAAAAACACACCCAAAAACCAACTCCCAAAATAAAACCAAACACAATCTCATCAAACACGCACGTGTCCCCATAAATTTCTCACCAATAATTCTCACCAAAATACCATCCCAAAACATAACCAAACATAGCCTTAGATTTTGAGTTTTCAATTATTGAAAACAACTCACCTTAATTTTTCTCCACTTCTTAAACCACAATTTTCCTTTATTATAATTGGAGGCTTGCATTACTGATCGTCTGACCTCATTGCCGCAACAATATAATATAATATTGTTTTTGAAACACATATAAAACTAAACCATAATACTAATATAAATCTTTTGAATTATGAAACTAATACCTCTTAATGTCTCCATAGCACTCGTTTTTCTTCCGTCAAATCATTTTGCAGTCTACACATAGTTAAGAGAGAAATTAATAAATAAAAAATAGTGTATTCATCATTTTCTTTTATTTACAATAACTGAAATCTATTGAAACAAACGAATAGAAAACTACTACTTTCAAAACTTGGGACTCTAGATTGCCAGAAATTTCATGGGAACACTTCAAGAACACAACCAATAGATACCATATATTTTTAATAAAGCATTTTCCCTAGGAAGAATGAGGCAATCAGACCGAAAAAATTTCTTTGAGTCCTGTGACAATTAATGATATCATCCACCATTTTAAAATTCAAATGTCCGTTATCATTTCAAAGCTTTTGAAAATTGAAATACTATAAATGTGAAGGTGAACCAATAAGAAATTTTCTACTAAATAAAAAAATTCAAAATTCTAAAAGTTGAGTATTTGATTAAAATTGAGCTATTGGGTCAAAAACTTCCGTCAAATAATAATAGTAATAGCTAGAATAAATAAGAAGAAGAATATTTGAATTATAGAAACAAAGAAACAGGTGGCAGGTACATACTTGACTGCTCAAACATGGGCGGAGCAAAATATGTGGTAATAATAAATTATTAAGAGACAAATTTAAGGGACTGAAACTGGAAAACGAATTGACGAAGGACAGATAAGATATCCAAGATTCATGTTCAGAAATTGTTCCCCTCTCTCCCAAGCCAATCTTAAACCTTCCCTAAGAGATAATAAATTTCGTAGAGTGGAGATTGAATTAGATTCTGAAGTTACCATTAAGTTTATTAATGGGGCGGATACAATTACGCACCCTCTTGGTAGGATTATTGAGGATTGTCGAAGGTTGCTCCATATGCCTTGGGAGACGACACTAAAATGTACAGGACGTTCGGGTAATATGTGTGCCGACACTCTTGCTAAGATGGGACATCAAATTCAAGGTCTTCAAATTTGGCAGGAAGTGTCAATGATGCCTAGCCTAATTGGTTAAGGTTGAGACCCCATAATCAAGAGGTTGTGGGTTCGACTCCCACTGATGTATATGGGTGTTTTCTCTACTTATTTGGTAATTAGTTTGTAATAGTTTATAGCTTATGATAGTATTTGCTGATAATGCTTACTTGTAATAGATTCTCTTGTTACCGATGTATTATGATGTTGTAATCGCTCCTTTCAAAAAAAAAAAAAAAAAGTTTGGCAGGAAGTTCCTTTTTGAGTTGGAGCAGATTCTCTTTTCTGATATGTAGGCTGGTTTAGCCCTTTGTTTCACCAAAAAAAGAAATTGTTCCCCTCTGTTAAATTTGCATGCACAAAGTAATAGCAATTTTTGTAGATTTCTTCAGAAAATGACAAGACTCAACAAAATTAAAATTAAAATTAAAAGAAAGAAAACGAACACTGACGAAGACATATCTGTAGAGAGGAAATTAAAAGAGATCTTTATATTTTTTAAAGCTGTTATATATGTAGGAATTTGAGATGGTGTATGTAATGATACTACATTTTTGTCTACTGCATGATTTTCTCACTTATTTCTTGAGCCCCATTACTCATTTTGGCACTGATCTATTGACTTGGTCTGCTTTATGTCTCCCGTTACGTACTATCCATTTCATGTCGATTTACATCTATTTCCTTTTTCTTTTCAAACATCTAATTACACAAAAGTCAAGTTAATCAACCAAAGCAGAAATTAAGAATATTCTACTACTTTTCATTGGTTTTTATTTCTCAGCTCATGAAAATTCCTTTACTTTTTTACATGCATTTCTCTAACTTAATTAATTAGAGGATTAAAGTACGAATTAACTACTAACCTAATTGTGTGTTTGTTGGAGAATTGGTTGTTTATGACATGAGGTGTTAGCTAATTAAATTAGTTTGACAAATCATTTACGGGGTTTGGTAAGTTTATTATGAGATTTCTTTGACTTAGGTTAAAATACTTTAGAAGAGATTAGTTGAATGTACTTAAATACTCGAGATCAATTTTGAGCGAATGATAAATCACCGTACGTCAAAGTGAGCCATTTGAAACATATAGATTATCAAAAAAAAAAATGAAATATATAAAAAAAATTGTTGAAATTAATGGGTAAATGGAAGATTATATAGCTTGGTTTTCCCACCTAATATAATTCGAGTGTGGTACGTACTTGAGTTTGGATATATACAAAAATCACTAAAAGGGGAGTCTACAACATAATAGTGTGGACCAAAAGACTACACACTCGTTAAACCAGTGGTCTCACTCTATCGTCTCCATTTCTCAATATTTGTAGTGTTGATTATTTGATCCATAAGCATTAATAAGGAGAAATTTCTTGATAAAGCCAACAAGTTCAACTATTTGCTTGATCTTTCCATCGTTCACTCGTGCAACCCCTAGTCAAATTCTCCTATATTTCGGGAAATACAACAAAAGCTAGGATATGCACTTGAATATTTCAAAACTTTAAGAAATTAATGCGTAACATAAAACATCATACTAACTTCTATATGGAGCGAAAAAATCTATTCATCAAATTTTATATTCTATTGAAATTCAAATTTCTCAACGTAGACATATGTTGTCCAACAGTTGAATGCATGTGAATGTCAAATTGGGTAATTTTACATTTGCTATAATTCCTCATATAGACTTAATTTATAGTAACCCAAATCAGTTACGTGATAAGTGAATTATAATAACAGAAACAAGGAGAGGACCAATCACAAAAAAAAAAGTATATATACACGGTAATCTAGGATAAATAGTCTTAACCTCCGTTCTTTTTTAAAAATGGAATTGATGTTGTTATATAAGCAATATATAGTCATTCAACCTATAATTAACGACACGCCAGAAAATATATAGAGTATGGAGTAGTGTTATAATTGGTTATAACATAAAATGTTTGCTCCATCTAAAGAGTGAGGAAGAACCTATATATAATATGATCATTATTAGTTTACAAATATTACACTTGTTAGTAGAATGAGGAACATATATTAAATAAATTAAGAATCTTAAGTTCTTTATTGGACTCAGCCCTTATAATTCTAAATTTCTCCCTAAACAATTTGACTTACGATAAATATGATGATGCACGTTCCATAATTTTATTTTATTTTTTTAGAAAATAATTGGGAGTTCGTGAGAAGAATATGTTAGCTAGCTAGATTTAATTATTTTGTATGACTTTCTTACAATAAGATTACTCAACATACCCTCCATGTTACGCCACATATATAATTAGGCAAGGGCCAAACCATGTCGTTTGGTCTTCTTGTTGGATGAGCTACGTTTATAGTTCCACAATAGAACAAGCCACATTGATTTATTGTACTTGAGAAATTAATTTCTCAAGTACAATAAACATTTTGTGTTCCCTTTCATCCTAGGCGATTTATTGTGATTTTTACTGAGTTTTATTCTGTTTATATTTCTCTAAATACTAGTATTTGGGTGATACAAATTATAGTTCGACTCACTTGATCTTCTCTACCATCGAGAAATTGGGATTAATGTAATAGGAGTGTATTAGGAAAATAATTACTTCCAAATACAGTTCAATTTCATAAAAAAATATAGTCTATATATTCGTATAATTAATTGTTTTCTTCAATTAATAATAGACATTACTAGGGCTGGGCAACAATTTTGTAAAATCAGCCAAACTGCCCCAATCTTACCAAATCATTTTTTGTCAAATTATTATACAAACCACGGTTTAGATTTTTAAAGAAAATTGCACTGCCAAATCTTTAGTTAGGTGGCGGTTTTGAACCAAATTGCATTTTACCGAAACGTCATTATTATGTATATTTCGTTTTAATTTTTTTATTAATTGAAATCATTTAACTATCACAAAAAAAAAAAAGATGAATAAGACGATAATTTCTTATTAAGTTTTTTATTATGCTTTGAGTTTATATGCATGAATGTTTTTGTATAGGCATAGCTTTTTTTTTTATGTGAAATTCCAAACGAATCTAATGCAATACTAAAATACTTGGAGGACTTTTTTGACAAAATAAAAAATATGTAACTGTCAGCAAAGTTGTTTTTTTTTTCTTCAGTTCAAATCCAAAAAAATTTTCTCACTTATACATAAGGCGGCATAGGTCGTTGATTTATGGTTTTTTTTTTTGTTAATTTGCTGAAATATGTATTTTTAGTTTTATTTGATTATTTTTTATTGTTAATTGAGATTCGCAAACTATACCAAATTGCCCAAAACGAACCATTAAATTTTATTCTTGAAACTAACAATTTAAGAAATTTTATATCGCAAAATCACACTTGAGAATTCCATTTTAAACTAGATAAAAAGACCGGAATCGCACCACAAACGGCACTAGCTAGGCGCCACTAAGCCTTAATTATTAGTATTTGAAGTGGCAAATTGATCGGCGAGAACCAGTTGGGAAATTCTATGCTGGGCCGAGATCAATGGTTTCGGCCCAGCGAGAGCCGTTGGATCCTTAAATGGGAATTTGACCCCTCTTGTTGGGAGGATCCAACGGCTGAGCTAGACCGAGACCAATGATCTCGGCCCAGCATAGAACAGTCCGAGGAGTTGGATAAGAAGATGGAGACAATTTCAGATATCCGTCGATCCCCACTTTGTCGGCGGGGCCCATTTGGCCATGCCGTAACGTCATTCCTGAAAGCGTAAAATCCGGGAAAATATTCGGACGGGGTTGTGTGTATTTGCCGGGGGGGGGCCAGCTTCAGATTATTGACACGTGTCCCTGTTGACCTGACGTCCCTTCGTTGTTTTCCTGATATGGCAAGCGGGAAGCGTGTGGCAGGGGACCCCATAAATCCATTGTCCAATCACACAACAATATCACACGCTTATACTTATATTTTGTTTCCATTATATAGACTCGCATCTAATCTAAATAATTAAACGCATTAAGTAGTGATGTAATATAATTTAGTTAAATGGCCATTAAGATTCAAATCACCCGAAGGAGTTAAATCGGTCAATTTCCGTGAGAGTTATACCTAATTATAACCATGGTGTTAAATTTCTTCAAAATCTCGAAATTTCGACCGAAATTTTGAGATTTTGGGATCTCAAAGTAAAATTTCACTTTCGATCCAATTTACAAATATATTTCGACGGAAACCCAAAATTTCTATAAATTTATGTCGAAACTCAAAATTTCCCAAACCTTAAAAATACTATTAAAATCATTTTGTTAAATATCTATCGAAATTTAGCCCGAAACCCGAAGTTTCCAGAAATTTTTACCTAAACCCGAAATTTCACCCGAAATTTCCCAATTTTTTTAATAATATTTATTTTTTTATACATTTTAAAATTTTATTATTTAAAAATTATAGTTCAAGTTGGTACACACCTACCAACCATTCAACCTAATCACACATGATTTTTACTAAACTTGTGGTACACTTTATTTTAATGAAATGTTTATAAGATTTGATTATTATTTTACTTTCAAGTTATATTTATTTCATATTTTTTGTAACAGATTTTGATCATACAATTTGAGAAGATACATCATACATATCTATTATATATAGAATATTATTAATGTAAAAAATACATAAGTTTGATAATTCAAGTTAACAAAAGTTTGATTGTAAATATCAAAATATTTCGATAAGTTTTCATAATTTCTTTAAAATCAAACTCGAAATTTTAAATATGCTCGAAATTTTCATCGAAATTTCAGTAAATTTACTATCACGATATATCTACACCGAAACCAAAATTTAAGACCTTGATTATAACACCTTCTTTTATAGAGAAAACTCTAATATGTTTTTTAGACAAGAAAAATTCGTCAGAGTATTTATACAATACTTGCGTAATAGGGTTACGTATACGAAATACTACGGGGTTTATTACGTGATTCTATATTTTGGATTGTAATAACAACTTTCATGATAAAAACATCTAAATGGTAAAACTATCCTTTGATGGTGAAGGCTTTGCTTCTTGTGATGTGTCCATGCATTGATAACTACAACTCACAAGGCATATTCCATCAAAGTTTGGAATTGTGTTTAGTGAACCACAGGCAAATGCCACAGTGCACTCCTTAGATAAGTGACAATTTTATTTGTCGAAACGTTTATTATACATTCAAGACCGTGTCTCAAACTATTCTCTATTATTCCATTGTTCCAATACAGTATTGGGATGACCCGATCTTATCAAACACAATTGGTGGAGTGGGGTATTTAGAGTGGATCCAGTTGGAGAGACATGATATTTGAGATGAGTCAAATGATGTGAAAGAATTATAATCCACAATATACACAAATATTGGCAATTTAATTCCATAAAATTGATATATACTTAAATAATGTGGCTTTTTGTATAGTCTCCAACAAAACGAGCACCAATTGAATAGTGGACGTGGTTAGTTATACTTCCACAAAGCTAGCATATACACATAACACTTTTGGACCACTTAGTTGTTTCAGCAACAACTAGTTCATTGTACCAAAATATAAATTATCCTACACATATTGTTCCAATAATTTGGACATTTCTGGAGCTGGAACCCAGTATTCAATTTCCAGATAGATAATTATTATGAGTGAATATTTTGATCACAGTGAGACCGTTGGATGATCATGACATTGATCAGGATTTCTGATGGGAACTGTTTCATCAGCAATTATTAACAAGGGCGAAAATGAGGGGTTTGAGTGCGATTGATCAGAAGAGAAATGGGATGAAAAAATAAATAAAGTTTTGATAGAGAAATTGAGTTTTGCTTTTTGGAGACAATCTACTAGACGATGACGTTGACAGAGATGGCGACTGTGATTAATGGAAATAATAATAATTAGTATTATTTTTTGCTGTAAAAGCTGCTGATAATGTAATAAATGCAGAATAATTTGGTGGGTAATGAGGATTTATGTTTAGTGCATTTAAACCATCTTCATTAATTAGTCTGCAATTAGGTTTTTAATTCATCTTTGAGTCCACATTGTGCTCAATATGATGCTAAGTAATTAAAAGGACAATGGTTGATGACTACAACTTAATATTATTAGTATTCGTATTATGAGTTCATGGTACCATTTATGTGTGGATAATGCTCATTATGAACACTAATTTTCCTTAGATGACTGCTTAAGTTATTGATATAGGTCTAGAATCAAATGTTGACACAACAACAAGGACATATATAAAATACAATGAATTTTCAAAAGTTCGGATGCGACACGATTGTGTAAACACAGTGTAGTATGTATATAATTATGTATACGCACATATATAATTAATTATCTTACAGATATTAGTTCAAGTGGTATCCACCTCTACTTCTATCGTCCAAAGCTGACGAGGCTTAAAAGAATGCAAATAGAGACAAAGGACTCAAAAATATACATGGCCATTAATTGGTATAAAATTCTTGAGAATAATAGTGAATAGTGGTTTTTCTTTGATATTCTTTTTAAGCTCCAATTTCTATACGTAATTATTTAATTGTACTTGCTTATACAATTGATGATTTTATTCGAAAACAATGTATTAGTGAAAGATTAAAAAATGAATAAGTAACCTTCCCCAAATAAATAATAATAATAATAATAATAATAATAAATAAGTAAAATGCGTCAGTATTCTAGCTTTCTCTCAATCTCATCTTGGCCACAATCAACCCACGTCTGTGGCAAAATCTTCGCCTAGTACAATCTATAAATAAGTAAAATGCGTCAGTATTCTAGCTTTCTCTCAATCTCATCTTGGCCACAATCAACCCACGTCTGTGGCAAAATCTTCGCCTAGTACAATCTACCAAAGACTGCCTACCTATCACTAGGGATGGCAACGGGCCGGTTCTTGAGGATCCGAAATCCGAATCGCATAAATTTTTTAGACCCGGAACCGGAACCGAAACTGCATAATGAAGGACCTGGAACCGCCAGGACCCGGAACCGCTAGACCCGCGGGTACCCGCGAGTATTGTTTTTACATTACCTCTTGCAGGTACCCGCAAGAACCGGAACCGTGAGATTCGCGGGTACCCGTGAGTTTGAAACCGGAATCGGAACCGCAAGACCTTTTTTTTTTTTTTGGGCTAGAGTTTTGCCCTTTTTTTTCATCATATATACCTCAGTCTCTTTCTCCTATTTTCACAATGATATTATGATTTAGGGAAGTTTTCCTTTATTTATCTTGCCACATAAACATAATCACAAGTTGGCACTCTAATATGTAATTTAATGTGTGATAAATTCTATTTATGTCTTTACATAATTATTCATAATTCAAAAATGTAGTGCTTAAATTGAGCTTTGACTCTTGAATGATAGCATTTATATATTAATAAATTTAACAGTTACGAGTTCCAATTTATATTTCTTCACTGAGTTTAAACCTGGAAGAGCACGATTCCTTTAAGCATAAACTTGACGCCTTTGACCTTTTCGAATAAGTATTTTTGATTTTTTGTAGATATCTTCAAACTGGAGTAGGAAAAATATTAGGGAGTTTTAAGTTGCATGTGGAATAATAACAATAATTGAGGAAAGAATTTGGATTGAATAACGTGCATTTGAGTACATTATAATAAGAATTAAAGAATAGCTTAAAGTGAAGGAAAATGAGTACTTTAAGTATGGAAAGAAAAAAAAAAAGCGGTTCCGGGTCGGTTCCAGGTCCAACCCGAAACCAAACCGGAACCACTAGGAACCGTATAAGTTGGACCCGGAACCGATTAGAGCCGGGGGAACCGGAACCACCGGGGCGGTTCTGGGTCCAACCCGAATCCATTGTCATCCCTACCTACCACTAATCCCCACTCTGCCCCTGTCCAACTAAATTAATTACCCGCTAATAGAATTAGACCCCACCCTAAAGCTGTCATTCTTATGACATTTGGGCTTACCGGGTTTTTGTTGGACCCAAACATGGACGTGGACTCCATGGTACGGTTGGCGGGTCGGGTTCATGTCTTGCAATTTTTTTCATGCATGACGCCAAATATATATATATATATATATAACAATATAAATAGGTTGTGCTCTTGAACAAACTACCTACCTACAACTATTTTATTAAAATCTCATCGGAAATGGAATACAGTAGATAGTATTTAAGGTTAATTAAACTATTGTATATAACGGAACACTTCCACTTAAAAATATCTTAAGAAAATGACAATAATACACACTCTCCAGTTCTCTTTTATTGAAATTAATGTTACATATATCCACTCTAGGTTTGTAAATGGTTTTAACTATCAATTCAAACTATTGTAGGTTTGGAATCATTTGCATCCTTCCACAATAGTATTATTTTAAAATAAATTCAACTTCTTGTGTCACTTATAATATTGGTGTTATGGACCAAGTCTTTAATACATTTGTCTCAATTTGATAATGCCGTCACACATGATGAGGTCTAATGAAAGAAGAACATCAAATCCAAAAATATACTTAGTCAAATAGTGGGATTTTGATGTTCACATACAGGACCCTCAATACGGGGAATGCATGCACCAAAATAGCTAAAACTATATATTAATTTATGTATTTAATTTCGATACATATATAATTATTTAATAAAGTGATGAATTTAGCTAAACAAGAAACATATCCACAAAATTGCGGGGATATTTGCCAAAAAATCACGTGCAGCTGTCACAGTGTGCTATGGTGAGACCCATAATTTGGAGGGACTCTTTGTGTGTCGCCTCACACGTGTCAAGACATTGGACATCAGCACGTGTGGACGAGTGCTGAGCACTGATCATTTTGACTTTGACCTCCCCAGAACCCCACCCACACGTGAGAGATATCTCTCTGTCTTTGCTTGTCGGGCTTCCGCACGAGGCCCATTTTCAGGGCCCAATACTTGTCACCAACAGTGCAAATGTTGCGTACGGTCTTCTACTACTTGCTTCTTCTCCTTTTTGTTTAATATAATAATAATAATAACAACAATAATAATTAAAAAAGTAATTATTAATTTTTGAGTCGTGGAAAAATTGGTGGATGGGGAGGGAGGGAGGGGTGGGGTAGTTGATTTAACTTATGAATTTAGTGTGTATATTATTGCACGTCACATACGAAGTTATTTTTAATTTGAACCATATAAATTCTATATGCTCGTGATTTGGGTCAATTATACATAATCATGTGTTAAAAAATGAAAGTACAAATTAATTTTATGAGTTTGATTGAGTTTCTGAATTTCGATTGTAAATAATGTTTGGTGGTTGGTACAGAGATTAACAGTGACATGATGTTGGCAATAACTATTGTAAACGTTAAGATGGCAATGATATGAAAGGATAGGGGGATAAAATTTAAAAATAATAATAATTAATGGCAATAGAGAATGTTGATCGGGAGACATAGGTCGACGGAGATTAATTAAAAAATATATAAGCATGAAACACACTCCTTATCCTTATGTATTTAACACGATTTGTCAAATTAGCAGATTAAAAGTAGCTTTCAAAACTTAAACCTGCTACAGTCTTAGTCACGTCACTGATAAATAATTACCTAGTAAAAGAAAGCTAAAGAATCTTATGTTTGTTTATATTGTATATATGTGGATAGAATATGTATATATATTGATATAGTAAAATAGGAGATAAAGCCCAATAGGAGCTGAATAAGGTACCCAGGCCCAACAGAGGCCCAGAAACCGAATTACTAGACTATATCCGCGCTAAGTAACAGTACCGGGTTGAGTCGTTCCTTGATCCGACCCCACAAATACGAGTCATCCACTGTCCATTAGTGCCACTTGTTAGCATCCTATAAATGCCCAACAACCATTGGTACAGAGTGTACACTATAAATACCCCCCCTCATAACATTTATTGGGGGTTGAAATCTCTAAAATATTCTCTCAAAAATTAGCCTCGTATATTCATTAATAACGAGTCTATAGATTGAGAAGTACGTTCCCTTATATTTACAAATTTGGAGACTAGATTTGTTCACCAAGTACGACCCTGTATACAATAACCAATATAAAGCTACGTTGGCTTTACCCTAATTAGGTACGTAGGTAGCTTAATTATCATTGAGTGCAGTTATAATTTTTCATCATTATATTCGTGGAGTGAGTCGTGTCATTCCAAATTGAGAAGTTAAATCATATATATATATATATAATATTATATGTGTATAATCCAAATCAGTGCGTTACATGGATAGAATATGGGCTCCTTTGGTATGGCATATGGGAAAAGAGGAGATGGATAAAAACCAACATAATTTACTATTCATATATGAATTATATGCCTAAATCATTGGTTTGGTATACTTTATTAAGTTATATTCGAATATGTTTGGTATTGCATATAATAACCATTATAATGTGAAAAAGTCTACTTTGCCCTTTGTTTAATAAAAATGTCATTTTATATTGAGCAGAGTCTAGAAATCGCAAAACAACTATTTGCACTAAAAGATGAATACCTATAGACGCATTCATATCCAATCCTCCATTTCAGATCTGCTGTGAGGAGACAAAACAACTATTTGCACTAAAAGATAAATACCTATACATGAATCTAATGGAATGTATGCAAAATGATGTCCGAAATACTTGTACGCTCTCAAAATTTGTAGGTACATATGTCATGTTATTTAGGGACATTTCAGTGTTACTAAACCAGAGTTGAAGCCAATACTTGTATATATCGCCTATTATCTACTCATTTAGAAAACCGAAATATACATGTACGTAAATAAATCCCCAACCTAGTTTATTAAATGAAAATACCTGACAGTAAAAAATATAATACACAAACTAAAATAAAAAAACTTGACACAAATTTACTCAATTTCCTCATCAAAGCCATTAAAAGAAAACAAAAATCCTCAAACAAGTATTCAACAAAAAATAGATTAAAAATACGTAAATTTACCCAAAATAATTATACCTTTTGCGAAGGAAATTGATGACAGATTTGCTGTATAGTTTAGATGAATCACTTAACCCAACATCCCTGTGAACAATTAGAATAAATAATTACAACAAAATTTAAAAACTACCAAAATCAAATAAATCTTAAATTTAAAATAAGACATAAAACCGAATGCTTGTTGCCTTACCATCAGAAATTGAAGGTGAATATGATAAGGAATTATGGGTCGAATTTATAGGAAATACTTGAAGACATTCAGTTTGAAGCAAAGAAATCCAATTTAATGTGGGGAATAATGGCAAAATTTTACAAATCTAAAAATCTGACTTCGAACTGAAATGCCAAAAACTTCATTAAATGGGCCTAAGTAATAAGTAGGAATGCGGGGGTCATTTTCGGGAAGAATTTGTATAGCGTATGGGTAGTTGGGTCATTTGCTGGAAAGCAATAAATGCAAGAATCCCAAGATAAAATAATCTCATCCCCTGGATGAGATAATTTATCTGTCGTATGGAGTATAAAAAATTGGGCCGCTAATCTATCATGGGCTTATGACTTCGATACCAAATGTCTGATTAGGAGAGATTAATCCATCTGTCTTCTCTTTTCAGCCATACCAAAAGAGCCCTATGTGTATTATTTTTAAGTCACTAAAGACTGCAGTGGTATGCACATTATTTCTTGTTTGATTGGATGTTTCGTTATTGATGTGACATAAAAATTTAATGAGTGTTGAGCAGGTGAAACTGAACAAAAAAACAAGTGAAAGGACTTTTTCTGTTATCATCCTTGAAGAATTAGTTCTGGGACATCTGAAAATAATTGAAGGAAATATAACCTCACAAGAATGATATAAATATATGAAGATGAGATAAATGTATTTATATATCTATAGTTTTGACTTTTGACCAAGTAAAATATTATAATATGCCATTCAAGATAATGCTATTTATAACTGTGAAGAAAGAGATGCAACCAACTGCCCAGACAAGTGGCAAATTAAAAATCAAGCGAAAAGAATCCCATGAAATAAGAGGAATTAATTTGAAAAAAAAAAGATATATAATATTGATGCGGGTAGATTTTGCACATAGATCTTCAAGTCTTCTACTCTTCTTCATGATTTTTAATGAATTTCCTAGACCCGCAAAACATAATATACCATTAGAAGGCACGCCAAAAATTTCCCCTATGTTTGCCCTCCGATGCTCAAAACAGAAACCTTCCATTTATAAGAGCATGTTAAATAACCAATAGGGCTAAATACAAAATGCCCTCTAAACTATCCCTAGTGTCGCATTATACCCCCTTAAACATTAAAAAGTACCAAAATGGTCCCTCATGGAAATTCATGAGTTATCCAAATACTTCCATTCAAACACAACCTTGCAATATTAAGCACTATATTAACTTAACCGATGATTCCTTCATTTTTTTAAAATGAATTTATCAATTTAAGTTTTCAAAATTAACAAATCATTTGAATCTTGTAATCTGTTAATTCAAGAATTATGAAAAATTATTATATTTATTTAAATATTCTTTAATTAAATTTTATCAACTAACAAATCATTTAAATCTTGTAATCTATAAATTTATAATTTATAAATTAACAAAATATTTAATTTAAATTAATAAAATTAACAAAGTGTAGATTTAAACTACGAAAATTTGAGTTTTCTAATTGTATCATATTCCGTTATAAGTTATTTAATTGTATTAACCAACAAATCCTATTTAAATCTATTTGCTTTTCTCACAAATCATATAAGTTCAATGAAAAAAGAATTAACTAAGTTTATTTGGTGCTTAAATATTGTAAGGTTGTGTTTGGGTTGAAGTATTTAGAATTGCTTAAAAATTTTCACAAGGGACCATTTTGGTACCTTTTAAAGTTTAAGGGGTGGGGGTATATGCGACAGTAAGAATAGTTGAAGAGGGCATTTTGTATTTATCCCTTTCTAATAATATTCTCTTTTTCTTCAAATCTTCCAAGACTATTTATAATTTTACATAATAAGACACAAGAAACCCTAATTGTAATAGGTTTATTGTGCTTGGGCCGTAACATAATCTACGTGTTCAACTTAGCCCAATTGACATATTTTACCCACATCAAATATATATATATACATATATATTATATACATACAATAGTGGACCCCACTATAAGAATTTGTTAGCTATGCCAACTGTAACTCTAATCTAACTTCCACTTCCATGAAAATGATGCCGAGGACTAAATTTGTGGATTCTCAGGTGTTGGAACACAACTACTGTTATTCGTGACACTTAAATATTTAATTTTCAAACAAAGAAAACTGAGTGATACATATTTTATTTTATCTCCAAGATTCAAGAATCAAATATATATAACTATATATATATATATAATAATAACATGGGCTTAACAAAGTAACCCTGTGTATGTAAAGTTCTGCTAGATTTGGAAACATTTACGGCTTCAGAGCTGAGTCGGAAATCCAACTCCATTGGGCCCTTGTATTAAGAGGGCCCGTGTACTATATTACTTTGTCAGGTAAGCCCAAAGTAACTCCCCTAGGCCCAATACTTAATTATCACGTTTCACACTTTTATGTTTATTGTAATAATTACCTACATACCCATGTTAGAATAATTACCAAAACAAATCCCTATTTTTTTTTTATGTTACATAAAATCCCTTCTCATGATAAGGAATTCTTACCAAAAAATTCTTAAAACTTCACCCCTTGCAAACCTTATGAATAAACCCTTTGAAGAGGTCTCGTAATTTCCAAAAATTAGGGCAATGTTTGGCTATGTTTCCATACTATGTTTGGTCCAAAATTATCACCAAACCATGTTTCGGTTCACAAAATATTTGATAAAAAATACACTACTTTTTTTTTCCAAAAAAAACATAATAATTATTTTCCATCTTTCTACACCTACTTAGTCCATATACTCCTCTCTATGTGCTCTCTCTCTTCTCCCCCCCCCCCCCTCTCTAACAGACAAAAGTTTCATGATTTGACTGCTACATTAACTTTTGTTCCTTTTGGAAACAAAATCAAACATTATCTCACAAAAAAAAACCACTCAAAGACCAACTCTCAAAATAAAACCAAACTCAATCTCATCAAACACGCACGTGTCCACATAATTTCTCACCAAAATATTATCCCAAAACATAACCAAACATAGCCTAGGAGTTTTGGTAATTAGCATAAAAGTGAGGGGGTTATACATGTAATTCACACTTTTCTATTTCATTCTCTTTGCAGTTCTCACTTCTTTTGGGGAGTGATTCTTGTGAGCTCAGCTTAGGAATGGCAAGGGGGCGGTTCCAGGTTGATTCTCGCGGGTCTTGGAACCGCCCCACATAGTCTAATCAGTTTCTGGAACCGGAACCGCCAAGAATGGGAACCACGATACCCGAATGGACCCCGTAGGAACCGAAATCGGGATAGCCGCAAGGACCCGCGAGACCCGCTTGGACATGCGAGAGACCCGCTTTTTGTTTAATAAAAAAATTAATGTATTGAGGACCAAAATTGATACTCAACTAATGTTATGCAAAAATGTTTGGATGCAGACTAAAATTTCATAATTCAGGTTTTTTTTCCTTTCCACAATCCACTTTACTAATTCTTGCAACTCAATAAATTATGATTATGTATCGATATGTGATCTGCAGTTTACGTTTTACATCTAGATTTTTATGTCTCATATTTGTTTTTTTATTATTATTTGGAAGACTTAATTGCCCTCTCTAACTAATTTATTCTTGGTTGTCTAATGTTCCACTAATACGGAGGATATTGTTTCATTTGAATAATGATTATGAAATTACACTAAATTGGTTATTATTTTTCAATTCTATTAAACTCAATAACCAGTACATTCTAAGGAAAATAATTAAAAATAAATAAAAATTTAATTAGCTTTAGCAACAGTAGGAACAGGAAAAATACTATCAAGTACTTTACAATATGTTACAAGTTCTCCTGCTTCTAATAAAATGTTAGTAAATGAACTCAAAGTCTCAACCAAACACGTTTTCATTTAGCTCTAACAATAGAGTGAAAAATGAAAAATACAAAAAAAAAAAAAAAAGAAAAAAAAAAGGTTACAACGGGTTTGGGTTGGTTCCGGGTCCAACCTGGAATCGACACAGATCCCATTAGAGCTAGGGAATCAAAGCTGTTCCGGGGCGGATCTAGGTTGGACCCAGATCCGTTGTCAACCCTAGCTCCGCTATTCTGAATTTCAAAAATATTAGAATATTTTTTGTATATAAATCCGTGTTCGAGTTTCAAAAATGTCCATGTGTTCCAAATTTTTTATTTCATTCTCTCATCTGATCTCGCTTTTTTTTTTTTTGGGTTGCATTCTCACTTCGCTACTCTGTATTTCAGAACTATCAGAATAATTTGTGAACATAAATTCATGTGTTCCACAGCATGGATAGTGATGACTGATGATTGTACAGAAACTAAAAAAAAAAGGAAGGAAATAACTACAAACTTCCCATTCTCATACTATATTAGCTACTGAATGTCGAAAATAATTAGTTTTGTTTTAACAATGCCTCTTGATAATTTCAATTAGAGAAAGCAGGCAGGCAAAATGGCATGATCAAAGCTAGTACAGCTTTCAGAGTTTCATGAGGATCAAATGAAGCATCAACTTTGAGTATCCCTTCAGATTCATCAATTTGAAGCAAATCTAATTGAGATTGCAACAGATTTACAGGCATGAAATGCTTCCCTTCTGCTGCTCTGTTCTCCAGCCGAACGGCAAGCACATCATCCCCAACATTCAATAATATAAATTTTACATCACCTACAGAAGAACCTCGTATATAATCTGGATCCGCACATCTAAGAATTTCTCTGTATTGCTTCTTCAAAGCAGAACATCCAAGAATTACCGTTTCACCATTTACGAAACCTGCTCTTAAAGCATCACGTAGAGTTTCAAGCCAAGGAATTCGGTCTTCGTCTGATAGAGGGATCCCGTTTTTCATCTTGTCTTCATTCAATCATAAAAGAAAAATATTATTCTATTTTACATAATTGATGACATTACAATCTCTAATAATGGATTTTTACCTTTGTTTGACTGCCGGTGGTAATCATCAGCATCAAGAAAGCGGCCGTTTATTGCTTCTGCCAGCATCCCACCTATCGTTCTGCAGAAGAGAATACATAATACAAATTAACAAGAACATCCAAATTGATGCATAATGATAAAAGATGGGGAAAATCCAGGACATGATTGATTAGATTATATACTCACGATTTCCCAGAGCCACTTACGCCCATAAGCACAATAGCTATTCCTGTTAAATAGTGTAGCATATGGATCATGAGATAAAAGAAAACATGACATACAAAATCTATCTAGAAATAAAAAAGGGAGTCGAAAATATATGCAACCTTTGTCAGATGCCATCCTTCAGGTAAATAAACAGTCAATTGTAAGTTTATGGTGTTTGAAGATCAAAAATGAGGAATGAAGACACGAGAATTTAACACCCCTGCAAATTATGGAATTTGGGAACATAAGATTGTAGCGGGAATAACAGGTTGATAAACCCACGATAAGGATATAACAATGTCTATGCAAGATGGATTCATCATTTGTCTCAAACAAGTTGTTTTTTTCGCGAGAACGAAAAATCCTAAAACAGCAGCAACTCCCTCAAACACAAGTCTTTCTCATATGTAGATAATCTTCAGGGTACTATTATTCTACAGAGACGTTGAAATTTGCAATCTCTTGATCAGATAGATTTAAAGACTTGAACTATTATTAATTAATTCTTTCTTCCCCACTAGATCTTAATTTCCATCTGTTTTCTTTATTTCTCCTAATTCCTTCCGTCTAATGAAAAGCTCTAGGGTTATAGTTAACTATAAAATCGTTATTTTCAAAACCATTTCTCCCTAATTACTTTATTATCGTCGAAATAAAATGATCGAATCCCAGTATAATAATCACAAAAGAAATCAAAATCGCTAACATTTCCAGAAATATTAAGAATGAACACATTAATCTTGACCAACATATATAATCACAGGAATTACACATAATAAATGGAGTTAAATAAACAAGGCAACCAGTAAGATATCCTATAGAATCACATGACTGAAAGATCCTAAGCGGAAACTGATAAAGAGAATGTTAGCATCAAATACACAATCCTGAAAAAAAAAAACTAAAATAAAAATGCATAATCCTGAGAGCTGGTGATTAGACATTCGAATACTAAGCAAAGAATTATACCACAGACTTTTACCTTAAAAACTCTCTCTCAAGTGTAAGCAGAAAGTTTGGAATGAAGATGGGTCAAAATTGGCTTTCTTTCAAGTCATTCTCGGCTTCCCCTTTCGCTGTGGCAACTGGCAATTGTCTATCTACTATGGATTCCTATATGCATATTAGACACTTGGGATCGGCCAAGTTGGGTCAAAATTTTTCTCAAATATATGTTAGTGGCCAAATTAAGATAATTCTTTTTCATTTTTCCTAAAAATAAATAATGAAGGGATGTAAATGAAATCATAGAATAATTGTGGGAATTTTTTTTTTTTAAAAAAACCTTAAATACTAATTATTGAATTAATATAAATTTTAATATCATTAAAAAATTAGTATTAAACACTGTTGCCAACAGCATGTTCCACGACGTTGCCAACAGTGTTTTTAATTAAATATATTTTTTAAATAAATAGTGAAATACGTTGTTGCCAACAACGTGTTTTACCAATGGTAACATTACTGTTAGTAAACACATTGTTGGGAAAAGCGTGTTTAACGTTTAATACCAAAAAATAATTCACTAATTTTCCAATTTTTCCTCCTAAATTCTCCCCAAAATTCTCCTCCAAATCTCTACCAATCAAATTCACCAATTCAAGGCAATTTTTCAAGTTCATATACTTTTGATTTGTTAAATTCATTTTTGAATGAAGTTGTAGGATTTATGCCAAATTAAACCTTAATTTTCAATTTTATTTTCGAATCAAACTAGTTCAAATTATGATTTTTTTAATTTAGGGTTTGTATTTTATTGTCATTGTATTGTAATTTTTAGGCATAATATCGAATTTAGTGTTTATGGTTTGTATTTTGATATAATTTTTAGATATATTATCGAATTTAGTGTTTATGGATTGAACTTTGATATAATTTTTAGGTATAATCTCAAATTTTAGCGTTTATGGTTTGAACTTTGATATAATTTTTATTTTGTTATATCATTTTGAATATAATTTATGGTTTCGAACTATTAATTACTAATTGATAATATGCAGATTTGTCGAGGCAGAATACTGTTGATGTTTTTATATTCTCGAATGATGAAATAATTGAAAATCAAATCCAGTGAGATAACATGAGAATACGTTGTACGATAAAATTTGTTGATTTGTTGGAAAAGTTATATGTGAGAACTAGAATTGATGATAATCAGTTCTCGTTGAAAGTATTTATTAAATATTCCTTCGAAGAAAAGAATAAGATGAAGGAGAACATAATGGAGCTCAAAGATGATGTTGAAAATGTACCAAATTCCCCTTTGACGACTCATGGTTTAGGGAGTTTTTCAATATCTGACGTGCATGCAAGTAATTATGAATCTTCTACCAATCGCATAATTGTTTAGATTCTTATTCTTATCTTTGCATTATGTCTCTTATTCTTATCAGAATCATTTTTCTGTTCAAGTAGGTCCATCTACACACAATTATCATTTTGAGCATCACAATGTTGGGATGAGTAGTTTTGTAGGCGGGAATGATCATTTTGAGGATGACAACAACAGTGTTTATTCTCCATGTTCGGTCCACGATCCCTCACACTCCGATTTAGATGAACAACCCAACAATATGATGATTGATGAGGAAAGTGATGAGATTAATGTACCAATTAATGAAGATGTTCCCCCCACAAAAAATCAAGAAAGACTTCATGAAGTGCTCTCATTTTAGTCCACAATATATCCAGAAGTACAAGGAGATTCATTAGATCGACCAAGTCCAAGTGTGACTAGGAGTAAAGCTTATGATTATGAGAAAGGTAATCTTAGTCCGGGCATGGTATTTGATAATTACAAACTAAGCTTGCAAAAAGTAGTGAAAGACTATCACGTGAAGTGTGCAAGACGCGAGCTTAGGGTGACATTTAGTAACCTGAGAATGTATTGTGTGGAATACAAACAAAGATTCATGGAAGTGAATTGCGATTTTAAACTCCGAGTTTA
The DNA here is from genome assembly GCA_019426215.1 of Buddleja alternifolia. NCBI lineage: Eukaryota > Viridiplantae > Streptophyta > Magnoliopsida > Lamiales > Scrophulariaceae > Buddleja > Buddleja alternifolia. The sequence goes on along the minus strand of CM033392.1, from coordinate 12,795,986 downwards.
AAATATACTAGTGCGTGTGTGTGTATATATATATATATAGGGTCAAGATCTAATACATACCCTCTCTTAGATAAGATATAAGACTCAATATATACCATTGGATCAATTAAATCCAACAGTCCAAATCATAAACAGAAATAGGCTGGAAAAATTGGAAATTAATGAATTAGGGGTATATAGACAAACTAGCAAAATTATACATCATCCACCTCCCAAAAATAACGCACAGGATCTCCCCCAAAATCTTTCCCAAATTGTTACCCACGATCTCCATTCCAATCTCTCAATCTTAGGCCACGATTCATGCAATCAATATATATAATCATATCATCCTCATATTCGTTCGATTCACCCAGAAAACAGAAATCCCAATTACAGAGATTATCGGCGCAAGTTTCACTCAAAAAAGCCCCACGATTATCGGCAGAAGAAAGCCCTAAATTACAGAAAACAAGAAATTGCTTCGTCAATGTTGTGTTTTTGTTTAATTGGCTTGCATATTTGTGTAATATATACTATATAATTTTAAATTAGATCATTCTAACTGTATGATTTATAAACTCACGCTGTATAATGGCTTAGTCCGTAATGTATAATGGTTTATTGGACACTGTATAATATTTGATTTATACACGCAATGTATATTTTGATGTATAATGTGTTATAACATACTGTATAATTTGATATAAGTTGTTGTATAATTCTTTCAATTCAATATTTGTGTGTTAGTACTAATGATTTAGCTTCCATCCACTGATGAGCCACTCTGCACACTCAATGGACAATAAAAAATATTGTTGAAAAAGCAGTACATGGAGAACTAAAAGAGCAGCATTTAGCAAGGCTATCCGTGTATATAACAAAAAGATATGTCAAATAATATTCCAACTTCTAGGAAGATATTGATAGGGATAAAATATCACATTATGTAACTCTATGGATTACCTGACGATTTGCATGAAAATGGCCAATGGAAGCTCATTTAAAAATAGATCATTGATAGCAACCAATAATGCGGGCAATGAATTCGTCGGATCCTTAACAAGGTCCCCTCCAACTCTGTCAACTTCCATATAAACCTGTGTCCATTCTCAAGTAATTCTAAATATATCCATGAAAGCCAACTGTAATTTATGCAATGTATATTTTTATTACACACTGCATAATGGCGTTGACTATACTGTATAATGGCTTAGTCCATACTGTATAATGGTTTATTGGACACTGTATAATATTTGATTTATCCACAATTAGTGATTTCAAACTATTATACTGTATAATCGCGTTATATGGACTGTATAATGGAATATAGTAAACTGTATATTGATGATTAATGTACTGTATAATATGCAGAATTCAAAAAATTTTGATTCGAAAGAAAAAACGAATTTGGAAGCAGAATTGATGAATGATGAAGAAATTTCAGATTCTTGTAATGAAATTGATAATTTCTGTAAATAGATCGAATTATAATTAGAAATAAAAATAAATTGGGAAGCAAAATCAGTTATGGAGAAAAATCAGGAATCTGTTATGGGAAGATTTAGTTTGTTACGTTTTACTGCCTAAAAGGCCCCTCCCATCATTAAAACAATATAAATAATCTGAAAAATAAGATAAACCCACACCTTGGGATCAAATTGAATCAAAGGCCTAGATTGGGTTTTAGATCTTACAAAATGACAAGGTATGTATTTGATCCATACCCTATATATATAGGATATGGATCAAATACATCCCTTGCCATTAAGTAAGATATAAGACCCAATCTAGGCCTTTAATTCAATTTGATCCCAAGGTCTACATTTAACACATTTAACTGATTTAATAATTTGTTTTAATTATGTAAAGGGCATTTTAGTCATTAAATTATAACTAACAGATTCAATTTAATACACAGTATCAAATCCAATCCCCAGTTTCACGCTCCATAACCGATTTCATTATATTCTTTCCATAATCACATATATCAGCAAAATTGATAAGATATATTGTTTTACCCATTCAATTCATCATCAAATCGGTTGTTTTTCAGCAAAATTGATTCGAGATATCGTTTTACCCGTTCAATTCATCATCAAATCGGTTGTTTTCCAGTAAAATTCGAGATCGGCGCTGTAAAGATCGAAAGATATGCAGAAATCGAATCCCTATTCATCATCTTCTTCTGTTTTCAAATATGAGTCTGCAAATCATCATTAAGCAGCTGATTGAATGTAATAGATAGAGTGAATTTGAACAAATGGGTTTCTCTTTATTTATCTGTAACGGACCATTATACACTACAATAACAAACCATTATACACTACAATACAAATCATTATACACTGTGAATTTTATAAACAACTATATAGAATGGTATAACAAATTATAGATTAGATTCATTATTATACACTACAATACAAACCATTATACACTACAATACAATACAAATCATTATACACTGTGAATTTTATACACAACTATTTATACTCTTTTATAAAGCATGAACCCCCTAGAGTTTGAATTTGGTATGCCAACTTTTTGGTATGGCAAAACTCACGTATCATATTTTGTAGGAACTCCATAATATATTGGGTGCAATGCGCCACTTTAGATTTATAATGTGTTTCACCATTAGATTATAGGTGTGGTAAGTGGTTCTATTATATTACCGGATATATTACACCCGACACAATTTAAACTTATCTAATATTTTCCACTCCATAATTTCTCACGTGAACAGCCCACTAAGTCCACAACTATTCTGTAACTTCTACCACTATACAACCAACTCATCAATGAATTAATTCTCAAATACAAAAGAATAACAGAACTTTAAAGAATGAGTGCTTTTCGTTCCCCGTTATAATCTATCATCTTCTGCCATATTTAAAAATTCTTGGTTTATAAAAACTCAAATCATTATACACTGTGAATTTTATAAACAACTATATAGAATGGTATAATAAATTATAGACCAGATTCATTTTTATACACTACAATACAAACCATTATACATTACAATAAAACCATTATACACTACAAGATAAACCATTATACACTGTGAATTTTATACACAACTATATATATAACAGATTATAAATTAGATTTATTATTATACACTACAATACAAACCATTATACACTGTGAATTTTATACACAATTATATAGAATGGTATAACAGATTATATATTAGATTCATTATTATAAACTACAATACAAACCATTATACATTACAATACAAACCATTATACATCGCGTTTTTGTATATTATACAGTTAGAATGAACAAAATAATGTAATAATATACAATATATATTACTCAAATATGCATATAAACTAAACAAAATTACATTATTTAGACAGCAAATCAACAACAACACTCATTGTAACTCAAAAAACAAATATTTATACAATATTTGTTCGAAGAACAACAGAAATTCAATATTTTCAGATTTTGGGTTTGCAATCTCGATTTTCCAAAAATTTTAGAGTTTCAGAATTTTTTTTTGTGAGAATAGAACGAAATCTGAGGTTAATACCATTCTATAAATTGATTGCGTTAATCTTAGGGCTGAGATTGTGATAATAAATAGTTGAGTTCGTGGGTATCATTTTTTTGAGAGATTGCAGGAGATGACTGCCGTTATTTTTGGTAAATGAGTGATGTATAATTTTGCTATTTTGTCCATTATACCCCTAATCCCTATTTTCTATTTTTTTTTCTGTCTGTTTCTTCCTTATTTTTTGGACTGTTGGATTTAATGTATCCAATGGTATATATTGGGTTTTAGATCTTATCTAAAAGAGGGTATGTATTAGATATATATATATATATAATATTTACTTGAAAAGAGGAGATTCAAAAATATATATAATATAATATATATACTGGTGGGGAACAACGCGCTGACGCGAGTCGGGCTCTGCCCAGACTTAACAGGCTTAGCGCGGATTTATTGGGCCCACCTACATGAGTATTGATAGAGAGGTCCTGTAGGGCCTATTTTGCATGCTCTGGCCGTGGATATGAGAAAATAAGGCCTATATTACCTGGGTTTTCCTTCTGCATATTGTCGGCCCAAAACTAAGTTTATGCGGTCCAGGGGGGATACTTCAATTTGGAAATGAAGTCAAATAAACATATTGGAAGCAAAATTAAAAGTTTATTTTTGCTACAAGCATATTCAATGTAATTCAATATAATATATATTGAATTTCTATCCCGTTATTAATTTTGTAATATTTCTCAGATGTGTTCAATTTAGAACTTGTGAGGGTAAATGTTGTCTCATTCTTTTGACATGTCCTTGCAAAATCCTATTGCCAAACCTCAGTTCTATGTATCATAGATTTAAATTTATTTAATTTACATATAGTATATGTATGTATAAATATACTATATATTCACAGGTGATTGGTATACAAAATGAAGCAAAGAAAAGACAATATACAAAATGAAGCAATATCTCTAAAGGATATCAGGCAGTGATTTAGTAATATAATACTAGTCGGTAAGGCACACTCGATGCATGTGCAATATAGAAAACAGATCATAACTATTTTAATACGAAATTGGATTACTTAACACTCTAAATTGAATATCAACACATGAACAAACATGGTTGGATTATTCCATCGAATTAAATAAAGAGACAAGTAAGTGAAATGATGCATTATGTCAAAAGCTTCAGAAAAATGTCATCATTATTGAAGTGGTGACAATTGCAACACTATCTTTAAAGAAGAAGAAGAAAGATACTTACAACTCCATGAACAATCAAGCAAGTACGAACAATACAAGATAATAAATGAATGTTCTTTTCCTTAGTTTTCTGTCTGAAATCCCAAGTCCCAAGCGATGCAACATTCTCCCTCAGTTTCTTGCCTAGAATGTATCAATATTCAATTATAAGCTATTCGATGGAGAGATTCTTCTGCAATGCCCAGGTACCAAGAACCCTCTTCTAAAAAAATTATGCTTCTCTCCGGCAGCCCAACGAATGGGTTGAGCAACTACACAATTTCAATTTTTTTCTTCTACCCCTTCTATTTATTCCCACTTTTGTTCCAAGAATAATTGCTTATGGTACCAAAACCAATTAATGCAGGATTTAAGATAACAACTGATCATTGAGGATAAATTCAACTGGAAATTACCACCAATAAAGAACCTAAATTTTGAAGGAGCAATAGATTCATTACAATTCTTGAAAATGGAGTCAAAACCATTTCTGCTGGTACTTAAAAATCTTGCAGTGGGCATTGGGAAATAAACTACTAAAATTGTTGCCTGATCAACGTGGCAGCAGTTTATTTGTGGTTAGAAGCAGTTTATTACCAAAGAAATGTACCAGCAGTTATTTTTGAACTTAGACGTGGGATTGGGAGAGGGTTTGATTAAAGGCAGTTATGCCATACCAAAAAATTGTAAGTCCAAAGTTCTGTATTTGGCTCTCTCCAATAATAAAAGAGTATAGATATATACTGATTTAGGTTGGATCGGTTGATCCTCTCTATCTCAGTCTGGGTCAAGTCGCACGACTAAACGAGGTGAAAATTAGATTATAGACTGCACTTAGATGATACTAAGCTGCCTACGTACCCACTTGGGGATCAAGTCTAACGTAGTTTATGTATGAGATATGCTCCCAATTGGAGAGTCGTATTTGCGTACGAAAAGCCCAAATTTGTATATAGGGAACTTACTCTCAAGTTTGTAGTAGAAAATCAGATTGTGAACCCCTATTACTTGTTCTGAGATGATATTTATAGATGTCCGTGTCGTACGCATATGATAGTGACAGTCGGGCCCTATGATCACACCACGTGTAGTTAATAGACGGTTCTAATCCTGGGTCTCACTTAAGGTTACGAGTCGACCCTATTGGGTCAATTTAGAAACACGCGGATCCTTCGAACCTAACGCCAGAGCATAACTTGTATTTGATGAAGGTTGGACTTGTATTCACTTTCACCACTCACTAGACTCGTATTAATGACCGACCTGGGAGTTTTGGCGAGGTAAATCAACGTCACCAACAGGTTCGTGTACACGAACGACCCAGGACCCAAGGTTCGTGTACACGAATGACTCAGGACCCAAGCTTCGTGTACATGAACGACCCAGGACCCAAACTTGGTATATCATATACAAATAAGTACAAGGAAACATTTGATCCAAAAAAAAAAGTACAAGGAAACCAATATATTATAGAGATAATTACACTCACACCCCTTCACTAATTGGGTAATTACAAAAACCTCCCCTCATTATTGTATAATTACAAATACCTCCCCTCGATTTTGTTTTGAATTACACGGGCACCCCCTGCCAATTTTTTCGGGCAGATTTTTGATGACGTCATCAAAAATCTTTTTGACTTTTTCCAAAATACCCTTGGTCCAACCTGGTCCAGTCTGGACCAAAAAGTCCAGAAATGTTCAATGTCCAATATACCCTCAGAGGAGGTATATGTAATATATGCCTACTTTTCAGGGGGTGTCAATGTAAAATTAACAATCATTTAAATATTTAATTAACAATTTTAGTTAATAATAAGTAACCACTTTTATTAGTTATTATATTATATATATATATGCTATTTTTATATTATTTAATTCATTAATTTTAATGAATATGTATAACTAATTTTATAAATCTTCATTGATATTAATTAATAATTTAATAAATAATGAGTCGTTATTTTTGTGAACTATTACATATTCTAATTATATAAATATTTTATCTAACAATTATTTAAGCTATTCAATTAAATAATTTGAATTAATAAAATATAATTCTTACAAATTATCAAATAATTAACAATTAATTGTACTCAATAAAAATTAAATTGATAACTAATAATTCTTCAAATTAAAACCAGAATAACAAAAAATGATAAATAAATTTAAGATAAATAATTTTATCCAAAACTTTATTATTAATGCTTTTCTTTTTCCTTTTCCTTTTTCTTTTCCTCCTTTCTTCTTCATACTATTTCTTCTTTACCTAAACCCTAACCACCACCACCCCACCACACCACCACCATACGCCACCCAATCCTGCCGCTGTCGTCAGATCCAGATTCTCCATCCCCCGCCCTCGCCACCAGTAACACAAATTCGTCACCTCCCCTCCCAGCACCAAGATCGGCCGCTCGCTGCCAACAAAACCCAGATCGCCTCCCTGCCCCTACAACAAAACATATCTATTTCGGGCTGTAAGCAAAGACTAGAACTCGTCGCCCCTCCCACTGACGTGCCTGTGTGTGCTTGGTCAGCTCCGATCCGATCTTAGAGTTAAGTTAATATGTCGTTAATTAGATCTAAATGGTAATTCAAAACTCTATTAAAACAAAATAATTGAATGAAATTCAACCGAATTATATTGATGTAAGTATAAATAATTCATTATCATGATATTTAACTGATTATCGAATTTTGAATCAACTACCAATATATCAACATAATAATATAGTTAGTTAAAAGTCAGATCAACATGGGGAACTATCCATGTCGTTCTTTACCCTCCATCAAGGTTGCAACATATAGGATTATTATTATCAAAATACTTGGAACTATGATAATTTATGTGTTCTGATTAAAAAAAATAAAAAAATCATGTTTTATTCAAGTCACTTATGTCAGTCTATAGGTTATAGATATAATGGCCATTGGCCGATGCTCCAGGCTTATTATCTCCCTTAAAGATGCAGATGCAACAATAGAAACACATCGACCATAATCCGGTTTCTCCTTGTAATCTTACAAACAATGAGCATTATTATTATGCATCTTGATGAATCTAAAAATATACAGTATTAAAATCCCTGAAAAGATACTAGGTATGATAGGAACCATTATGCCCGACCTCTCAATGAACTGTCTTCGTACTTCATTAACAACCTCTTGAGCATTAAACGGAAATATAAGCATAGACCCCAAAAATCCACGAACAAACACTTCAAGCATGGCAATGTCAATCTATAAACAAGTTGTGCAAAGAAAAAATAATTATAGGGCAAATAAAATATAAAGGTATCCTATCATGAACTTAAATAGACAGCTCTTTGAAAAAGTAACTCAACAAAATTTAAAAATTAAATACTGCAACATAGAGTAAGCCTGCTTGATTAAAGGGTATACGTGCAAATGAAGCTACTGTTGGAAATCGGATGCAAATAAAGTACGAGTGACGTACTTATGGTAACAAATTCGAATAACACGTGTGCATTTCGAATTTCTCTAATCCGAGTTTGGACGAATGAGAAATTAAATGTTGAAGTTGTGGTTTGAAATCTGTGGGTTTACCGCGAATTTCTTCTGATCCAACCGTGTAAAACGAGGAGGAATTAAAGATACTACCCATTACGATCGATGGCCACGATCGTACGAGCTGTATTTTAACACACATGTGATTGGTCGTTTTTATGACAGTCAAAATCTGTTTGGTCATTACATGTGAGTCATTAATGATTTTATATGAGTCATTGATCACATCACATGTGAGTCATTAAATTGAGTTTAATGACTCTTATGCCCCTCTTTATCCCTATATAAACCCCCCTTGGGTATTCATTTTCTTAAGAGCGAATAACAATTCCTCTTCATTCATATTCATTCTTTGAGTTTTGTTATTCCGGGAATAATGAAATCAAGAGTTGAATTATGTTATTATTGAGAGTTCGAAACAGGGTTTCGTTCGTGGGTCTCGGTTTTGAAGTGGTTCAATCCCGAGAATAATCGTTGTATCTTGGGACACAAATTGCACGAACCCGTACCACCAATAGCAGGGCTATAGCGGGGCAATATTGTGTTAAGGATAGAGAGTCTAACTCTCGCCTCGATTCAGATTTTGCATATCCATTTTATCACAATCAAATTATTCATTTTTAACCAACAAACTTAACACAATATTATTCAAATTTGATGTGAGTAAAATGGATCAAATCTGGATAACTCGAGTTGATGCCAAAAATCTGGATTTTGATAATTTGGAATCAGGTTTGGGGCTGGAAAATCAAGAGAGAAAGATCCGATTTGTTTGGAACAAAGATTTGGAAAAATCTGAAATTTTGTGATTTGGAATCACAATAATTTGAACTAAAATCTGATTTTGATGTTCTTGGAATTTTTCGATTGGATCAAAATTCTGGAAATCTAAAAATCGAGATTTGAATCGGGTTGGACCCGGTTTGGTTGAATTGCCGCCGTGCAACACAACTAATTGTCGCTGGGTTTGAGACAGCAAATCTGCCGTGTGGTGGGGTTAGGTGTCGGTGAACTCACCGCCGTAACCCATCGCAGACGGTACTTGGGTGATGTTGCTGCCTCTGTTCGCCGGCGAAGCCATGAAAATGGCAGGTGCGATTTTCGAATCTCACGAAAAAGAAATTGCTCGGAGCGAATTTCTTGTGGCCCTCGAATCCTGTTAATGATGGGTCGCTTAGATGCCGAAGCTGGGTTGCCGCCGAAAATGGCGAATTTCTGGCAACGCGAGGATCGACGAATCTCGCTGAAAAATCCTCCCGGATCGGAGAATCTGGTGGAGTGATATCAATGGTGATGATAGCTTTTTATTATATTAATACTAAAAGCTAAAGTAGCTATCATGGAAAAGAATGCAAAAGTCTTAAAAGTGGCCGCCCATTACGGTAAAAGAGGTGCCTTTTGGCCTTTTGTTTTTCTTGTGGGCCAACACTTTTTAAATAATATATTAGTGGATGATGTAAGAATAAAAGTCACAAAAGTTCGGATGGGAAAAAGAGAGGCTTTTTGCTTTGTCTTTTATTTTGTTTTTATTTATTAATATATTAAAAAATGTTAAAGTAAAAAGCATTAAAGTAGTCGAAAAAGAAGACCGTTGCTTTAACTAGGCAAAAGTCAAAAGGTAAAAGTAAAGAGGCAAAAGGAATTACTATAAAATTAAAGAGTTAAAGTAGTCATCATGAAAAAGCATGAAAAAGAATTGCTAAATAGCCGTTTATTACGAAAACGTTTTGCCTTTTGCTACTTTTCCTTTTGCTTTTTGCTTTTGCTTGTTTTACATTTATTAAATCATGTGTGGGCTCGGCCCAACATGAATGTAATCATTTTGGGATTGGACTTGGTCCAATGACACCTATTTTAAATTAAATTGGGTTGGACCCAACATATTTAAGTTTAAAATGAGAGTGGGCTTGGGCCAAGGGATCTTAATTGAAATTAGTTTGGGTTGGACTCAACACCTATTTTAAATTATATTGGGTTGGACCCAACATATTTAAGTTTAAAATGAGAGTGGGCTTGGGCCACTGAATTTCAATTGAATTAAATTGGGTTGGACCCAATTGACTCAATTAAATGGGATTTAATTTGGTAATTGATTAAATTGGATTTAATCATCCTATCAAAATTAAATTGGATTTAATTTTGTTGTAATCATTTTGAGTTTGTCTATTAAATAAAATAGATTTATGTTAATATGACCAAAATGATGCGCTTGGAGCGCTGTTGCTCATCGCGGATAGCAACGTTAGATGTCCCAAATCGCATCGCCAGAAGTTGTTGGTATTATTTATCCCAAAAATAATCTCGAGGAGATAAGGGGATTTAATCAATTCTGGTGTATCGCAGAATTGTGGGGGAAAGAGGCAATCCTCCAGCGAACTATGTTTTTAAAAGTAGCTATTGTTAGTTATAGTTGTAGTGTTATATTGTGCTATTAAATTCGTCTAGTTAATTCTGTCGAGGAGATTGGGTTTTAAGCGCGACCGTTGTGACGCCTCTAATCTTTCCTGGGAATTAAATCTAGTGTGATTTTCTAGTACAATATTCACTCTCTATTTCTATAATTGGTGGAATATGACTCTGAGTTCCACAACAAGTGGTTAGAGCTCGGGTATTCTGAGTATGCTCTGTGGTTGCAGTTTAATCTGATCTTCCACATCAGAAATGTTTTCCCTGGATATTTGACTTTGAAAATGTGGAGGTTTTGGAATACCGAAAATCTAAATGGTCAAGGACCATTGACTGCATATTGGATATGCACTTCGTAGCGTATCTCGTACATAAAGTCAAGAAATTCTGATATTCATGACGGCAAAATCATGGAATATAGAATCGTTGTCTTTTCTCGAGGATACTGGATATCTAACACAAACGACTCTAAGTCCACGAGTGGTTCTGGTTTACCATCGGTGGAGAAGCAGTGTCATTGAAATCATCTAAATCAACTTGTATAGATCATGTCAGAATTCATAGCTTTAGATAAAGTTGATGAAAAAGCTGAGTGACTACACAATATTTAGAAGAGAACCCAGGTTGGAATCTTGGACGTATAAGAGTAAAAACTAGGTTCCAAAACTAGTTCCAAACCAAGTGCACATCTTACACTCCGGCTGATGAGCGGATGATGTTTATGGAAAACTTGATCACGTCACTTGTGGTTGGAATAGGTAAAGTGGTATTGTGCATAAACTTGGACGTCGTCACTTTAAACTATACAGTTGTTGAGTGAGATCGGTCCTAATGTTTGTGGCACATATTCTCTGAAGAGAGAAACGTCTAGATGACGTGGTGTACAAAGTACACAACTTGGTCAAAAATACGAAGGATTTGACCATTGGAGTACAATCGAGAAATTCGATCAAACATCCGATGGTGCATCGTTCAAAGAATTTGATGCAAGTGTGGTAGTATTCACCATGGTCTAATGATATTTCCGAACGCCAAAATCATACTCTAAAGAAGATAATGATGCGTTGGATAAATTCAAAATTGTGGGGGACGTGGTCCTAGATAACTACATTCTGAACGAAGGTCCCACGTAGTAGTAAGAGTAAGAATCTGCCTGAAAGATGGCAAGATTTCCTACAGTTACATACAAATGTGGGGGCTGTGGGTTAAGGTAAAAACACCCAAACCTTAACAAGGTTACAAGGCGTACTTGGTAGCCAACGGGAACCTTCAAATGGTAGACCTTGATTTCGTCTTTTCATGTTTTCGGGAATGGGAATTAAATCCATAAAATATTCATTGTTGTTGCTAATTTGCATAACCATGAGATATTTGAAATGGATATTAAGACTGCGTTCCTTAAACAAAAGATTAGATGAGGAAGTTCACATGGAACTAACCGAGGGGTATGTTGAGTCGGTATACGGACTCGAACATAGCTCCTAAGTAGTGGCATGAAAGGTTTGACAAAATATTATGTTATCAAACAACTTCATAATCAACTAGCATGATACATGTGGTTTTTCAACAAAACACATAGCTCATAGTATGAAATTTCACTAAGGTTCAAAGCCAAAAGCTACCTTTTTTAGTGTGAAAGTTTGATATGTTGATTATGTAAGTAATCATGACTACTGAAAGGATGTTGAAAAAGGATTTCGACATAAATGATATGGGTACGGTCCAAAGACTTGTCTCACTGAGACTGTACTTGGAAAATTTAGTTTCCATAACAGTGCTCTTGTAAGAAAGTGACTAAAGATTTGGTTGAGAACCATGGTGAACCCATATTGCAATATGCACATATGCCCAGTTTGATATATTGAGACAATAAGTCGGCAATAGCACGTGCATACAATTGCGATTGTTAGTTTGCAATAACAAAGGCATATAGTAGCATAAGTAATGGTAAGTCTAGACAGGCTTGTCGTAGGCACAATACCATTAAGCAGTTGATCTATGATGGCATTATCTCCACTGATCCTGGAGGATAAAGTAGATCCTTTGACGAAAGGACTTCCATAGAGATCAAATAGACTGCCTATCAAGAGGAATGAGGTTAAAGACTACAAATTAAGAATGGACACAGCGGTAACCTAACCATGTTGACTGGAGATCCCAAGATCATGGTTCAATGGGAAAACTAAGTTGTGAAAATTCAATATGGCGCTTAGGAGTTTATCTCCAAACCCATTGCCTAGGATAAAGAAGTGCAACCTGCAAGTTGTAGCAAAAGGTTAAGCCGGGCTTTTAATGATTCATATACTGTCATGTAAATGAAGTGGAGTATAGCAGGATACTCTTAAATAGGAAGTCACCTATGTAAGTGTGAGGTATAGGCCGCCTCAACATTGGGCAAAATGTAAACACTTATGAATCCAAGAGGGGGTGCCACGGCCAAAATGGACCCAACAGTGAGAACGAAATCTGTTCGAGAGACTACGTTGTGAATATCATTGTCTTGGTTTACACGAACGGCTGAACAATTCAAGACATCGCGTTCATTGGGCAGCCTAGTAAATCCGATTATATTTCACTAAGAAAGGTTCAAAGCCAAAAGCTACCTCTTCTGATGCTATAGTTTTTCACCCGAACTCTCAATGTGTCTGCATATGTTAATTTCATTCGTGTGGGGGATTGTTGGAAATCGGATGCAAATAAAGTACGAGTGACGTACTTATGGTAACAAATTCGAATAACACGTGTGCATTTCGAATTTCTCTAATCCGAGTTTGGACGAATGAGAAATTAAATGTTGAAGTTGTGGTTTGAAATCTGTGGGTTTACCGTGAATTTCTTCTGATCCAACCGTGTAAAACGAGGAGGAATTAAAGATACTACCCATTACGATCGATGACCACGATCGTACGAGCTGTATTTTAACACACATGTGATTGGTCGTTTTTATGACAGTCAAAATCTGTTTGGTCATTACATGTGAGTCATTAATGATTTTATATGAGTCATTGATCACATCACATGTGAGTCATTAAAGTGAGTTTAATGACTCTTATGCCCCTCTTTATCCCTATATAAACCCCCCTTGGGTATTCATTTTCTTAAGAGCGAATAACAATTCCTCTTCATTCATATTCATTCTTTGAGTTTTGTTATTCCGGGAATAATGTCTTTATCCCTATATAAACCCCCCTTGGGTATTCATTTTCTTAAGAGCGAATAACAATTCCTCTTCATTCATATTCATTCTTTGAGTTTTGTTATTCCGGGAATAATGAAATCAAGAGTTGAATTATGTTATTATTGAGAGTTCGAAACAGGGTTTCGTTCGTGGGTCTCGGTTTTGAAGTGGTTCAATCCCGAGAATAATCGTTGTATCTTGGGACACAAATTGCACGAACCCGTACCACCAATAGCAGGGCTATAGCGGGGCAATATTGTGTTAAGGATAGAGAGTCTAACTCTCGCCTCGATTCAGATTTTGCATATCCATTTTATCACAATCAAATTATTCATTTTTAACCAACAGCTACTTCAGCCATATAAGCCCTAAACCGAAGAAAAGATGCGTGCATGTAAATGAAACCAGATGGATCTGCATGTAAATGGTAAGGTCCCAATAAAAAAGAAAAACACCCATTTATGACTAAGGCTATCAATCAAGCCGAGCGAGCCAAGTTTGCATAGGCTCAATCTTGGCTTGATATTAAACGAGCTTTTGTCTTCAAGACTTGAGTCCGACTTGACGAGCTTCAAGCTGAGCCCCAGCCAACTTGGATTTAGGATATCAACATTTTTATTTTTTAGTACAAATGATAAAATAAATCTACCAAATAAAGAACACATGTAACAATTTCAAAACACTTCAAAATCATCATAATCAAACTATAATAGTACTAAAAATCCTTAAAACTGGTTTCATAAAGTCAAAACACTAATTAATTTCCTATATTGTTTCGCTACTTGAGAACATTTACAATTAAAATACGGTTGACTTATTTTCGTCCAATTTAACTTCCATATTATCCTTATATTTATGAATTCTTGTTTATAAAGTATAAGTGATATTTATATAGTTTTACATGTTAGTATATTATTTTAACTATATGCATATATATTATATTGTGTATATATATATATGTATATATATATAAATAATTTATTTATACAAGCCCGAGCTCAGTTCAAGTCAAGCCTGTCGCCGCTCACGCTCAGTTTGAATATGAATTCAAGCCCTAACATTTGGCTCAAGTTTGAAAAATATTCAAGCCAAGCTTTCAAACTTCGAGCCGACTTAAGCTCATTGACAGTCCTATTTATGACTAACCAAAATTGAGATATATTCTACAATATTTTTTTCTATCCAATTAGGTTTTATGTGTTAATTTCTTGTTACAGTAGATTTTCTCTATATATAAATTGTCCAAAAAAAGGTTGGATCATTTTAAAATAGCTCTAGCTAGAGTGTTGATTAAAGAAAATTGGACTCAATCAATATATTTATATAGTTGTAACGTAATTATTCCTTTCATTGCTATAAATTCAAGTCGGCTCAAGCTTAACTTGAACATCATCAAGCCAATACTTGTCAGTCATTACAAAAGTTCGTTTAATATCAAGTTGAAAGTGAGCCTAGACAAACTCGACTTGTCCAACCTTATTGATAGTCATATTCCTCATTATATATCACCTACCACTTATTATATATTGTTACAAAATTATAATATTATATATAGACATGATATTACTAAGTGGTTTCTATATTACAGTTGAATCAAAACTATCAATTTCAAGTCAATTTGATTTTAATATTTTGGAATATTACTATTTACCAAACCCAATATTTAAGTATGTCGATTCAAAATTTGATAACGTCATTCCAAGTTCCAATGAGATTGTTAGGAAATAGAATTGGAATGTCCCAAGTTCCGTTGAGATGGGATCTAATAGAAACATATCTTAACAATAAAATGTTGCCGATTGAAAGCTTGATATGATTTCAAGAGTCAATATTTGAATATGGTAATTACATATATAAAATATTATTTTTATGTCAAATGACTAAATAAAAAACCTAATAATGGACCAAAGTTTTCAAAAATTTTAATATACTAAATTGAGACTAATTGATTCCAATAGAATCTAATGTCATTTCAATCATATTGCTTGTTATATATTTTATAATTTAGATCTTATAAAACAAGAATAACAATTATGGAATAATATAAAATTTATTCTATCCCTAACCCAAACCCTAACCTCTAAACCCTAAACACTAAATCTAATTAAAAAATCCATTAGATCGAAAAGCTTAAGTTCTGAATATTCCTAAACCATAAATCTAATTTGCAAATTCGTTACTGAAGTTTCAAATTTTTAATTGCTAACGATGCATAGGAACTTATAATTAGAAAATAATTATATAATTATTAATCAGTAAAAGTAAGAGTATCACTACAACAAATGTCACTTTTTGCCATGGCTAAAATCCATGACCAAAAATCAGTAGTCATGGTTAAATGTCATTTGCCACTGCCATGCCACTGCTTTTTAGCCGTGGTATCTGTGAGGGTAGCTAATACTTCTACCATAGCCTTTAGCAGTGGTGGATGTATTAACCATGGCAATACCAACCGTTCTCTAACCATGGCATAAAAAAGGCAAAAATCATTTTGGGCTTTTCACCATGCCCATGGAGCGGTGGTGGATAAATCCACCATGGCTCCCAAGCCGTGGTGGATATAATTATTTAAAATAGTCAGCCAAACCATGCTAAATAGAGCTTTTTTAAAGAATAAATTATTGGGAATGAAATTGCATAAATAATATAAAACCATATTTTCATTTGAACAAGAGCCAAACAATACAAATGAACTGCTATCAAAAGGATAAAGGTTTTCACTTAAAAAATAAAATCATAAAATTCGGAGAATCCACAAAATCGTTCACTAAAAGACCTATAAAAACATTCGTCCAATAAATCAAATTCACAAGTAATATGTTCCAACACCTGTTCTTCAACAACTCAAAAACACCGTACAATATTGGTTGTCTGCAACAATTGCCCCTTCCTTAAGCCCTCTTAACTTCGAAACCTGCTCAAATTTGAAGTAAAACCATCAAAGATGAAATTTGTTCATCACAAAATTTGTTAACTAAAACGACGAATAAAAGGAGGTCAAAAGTCAAAACCATTTAATCTTAAGAATCTACTTTTAAGATATATAATCTCCTCTCAAGACAAGCAAATATTATTTATTTAATTAGTTGAAGAATGAATGTGATAACGGTAACTACTTTATATATCAATCTACCCATTCGAGCAGAATTTTTCCCACAACAATAATTATGATGACTCTCATAATTGATCAACTATTTCTTATTTGGATGATCTAACTAACATTATCTGCAACCAACTCTCTCTTATTTATAAGTTAATAAAGAAAGTTTAGTTGCAGAATTCTCAAGCTAAAACAGAGCAAATTGGTACAATTATAACATAATGGAAATGTGAAAGCTTTTAATCGTTTGGTAGTTCATTACTGCAAACTTGGTTCCAGATTAACCAACTCTTACTGAGTTTTCTTCTGGCTATATAAACAATTTTCATCTGAATGGGAGTATAATGTATGCATGAGCATCTCAGCGACATGTTAACAATAGTACATAATCCACAGTATATACGATGATCTTCTTTAACATGTCTTTTGCATAACACATCGACTTCTTGTCTTTCAAAGTATTTAAAAGCAGATAAAAATCTCTGGACAAAAAAAATATTACCTCAAAATCAGGTGTCAATGTTGGACTTCTTGACGGTCAGATACGAGAAATTTGAAGTCCCCTGCTAAAAGTTTAATTAAAGAGTATCCTACATCCAAATAAGAAATAGTTGAATCCAAGGATTATATTAACTTCTAACTTATCTAGAAAGTAAGAAGAAATTTATCTCCTGGTACAAGAAATGTCTTCGTGGCCCAACAGTGACTCCTGGTATTACTTGAAGTAGATATGAGAAAAAAGACACATTAGCCATTGGATAACCATCAAGTTGATTCATAATTCTACAAATGTGTGTGTGTGTATCCATATAACTAGCTACATGGAGCAGAGACCGTTTAAAAATTAATACGAACAGAAAAAGGATATTAAATCAAACTTACCTGGATCTGAGATATGACCCTCCAACAAAAAATCTAAGCTGAAATTATAGGTAAAATCTGTTAATTAAATGATCTACATTAAAATGAAAGGGAGGACATCACTCTACTCTCAAAAAGAGTTGCAAGTATCAACTACTTAAAATGTTAAGGAGACTAGAGACATATTCACATTTTCGTCGTTTTCAGTTTAGTAGGTTTCAGTATTCATAGCTGAAATTGCATCTAAGAATTTTCTATGTAATTGAACGATTGCTCATGGAACGACCAAAAACTTCTTAATATATCTACTGTAGACGCTCCTCTCAATCCAAATAAACCTCACACATGCCCTGCATATCTGTAAAAATATAAAAAATAAATATTAATGTTCATTGCAGAAAAAGCCATGCAGTCATAATGTCATATGAAGTTTAGATACAACAGATGTTACATGAAGTTGAAAACTTAAAAGGACTTTACGAACTTTTCTTTGTGACCTAATCCAAATGATGTCTGTGCCTCTGCTATACCATTAGAATATGCCCAAACAAATACCAAATGATGAGAAGAAGCATTGAATTAGGAAGCAGAGAGTGTTGCGAAAGGAAAGTAACGAAGCAAAATTATTCTATTTATCATGATTCACCAAGAAATAAGAAAAAATATGAAAGAAAAAAGAAGAATCAGCCAATGTCACAAATAGGAATTTAACCGGAGAACAGAGTTACTACTCGAACCTTGTGCATTTACCCAAATTAAAACTATCACCATCAAATCCGTGTTAAAATAACACAGGCTTCCACCTGAGAATATAGAGAAGGTAGAATTAGTATAGAAATTTTTCGCGAAATATCCGTGAGGAGAAACAGACATTGTTAATCACCTTCGGTGGTCGCTGACAGCTGAAATCGAGATGTAACGAATTCTAAGAATCTGCAATTAATACTGCATTAGAGGAACTAACCTTATCGCTGCCACTGCTATAATCTTCCATGATCTTTGGAGTGGAGCTAAGCAATTGATCAATAGAAAATTAGACTTCAATTGCAATGATATGGTTCTTTAAGCTTTCTAGGGTTTAGACGTGAGATTTGCTGGAAATAAACATAGAGATTAATATCAGGAAGTTACAAGCTCAATTGGCGGTGATTGAGTCCAGGCGGTGGAGATTGAGTACAGGCGACGGAGATTGAGTTCCGACGACGGCGATTAAGTGCAGGCGGCGGAGATTGTGTACAGTCGACGGAGATTGAGTTCCGACGGCGGCGATTTGAGTTTTGGCGGCGGCAAAGATTCGCAAATGAACGGGATCGAGAGAGATTTTCTGAATTTGTTGAATTTTGTCTGAGTTTCGAAAAAATAAATTGAATTTTTTTAATACAACTACAACTTAAAAAAGAAAAATGAAAACTAAGCATTGTGAACGGCTGACGTCACCGTGGTGGATGTTGCTAATCCACCTCAGCTCCAACTCAGCTCTTTACAACGGTGGTGGATGTTGCCATATCCACCTCAGCTCTTTATAGCGGTGGTGGATCTCGGCTTTTCACCATGGCATTTAAGGCATGGCCGATATCCCATTGCGAATGTCTCATTTTCTTGTAGTGTATGATGGATTAAAAATGCATAATAGAGTGGCGTAAGTGTTTATAGTCTAATATTTGAAGCTATTTAATTTTAGTTTGCACTACCTTGACACAAATACACTTAATTGTCATTTCTAAACTAGTCATTTTATAGTTATGTCATCTTATTATTTTCAAATGAACTTTTAATATGCAAATCCGCTGCCTAGTCATTCTTACCAACAATGAAAATTGCAAAGGATACATAATTGTTGCAACTTATTCGGTGAATTTCGCAGCAAACATTTCATTAATTTTAGAGTTGAATATATTACTATTTTTTATTTTCAACATTTTTCTTCTTACGCACAATATGTAGCTCTTCGCGGTTGCACCAACAACGAAGATTGCAACAAATGTACATTTTGTTCCCACACCCAGCGACAAATTAACTATGGATTTTAAAGTGGGAAAAATTTTTTTGGTCTCATAGGAGTTCGGTCAAAACACTGTTAGTCCATAGGATTTTTTGACACTTTTGGTCCCGAAAGTTAAAAAATTGACGGAAATGGCAAGTATGTTGGACGGTCGGGGACCGAAAATGAGTTTAATTTAGAATTTTTATATTATATTCCACTCTTTCTAATAGAGGGTGTATCTCACGTTGGTATTTTCCGTCCAAAAACATATGGTTGGGACCAAAAGTGTCACATTTTGAGTCTAATGAGACCAAATGTGTTAAAAAAAATCCAATGAGACTAAAAGTATTTTGGCCGAACTCCTATTGGACCAAAGTGATATTTTCCCATTTTAAAGTCATAGCAAGAGCTACAAGTATTCGGTAGTTAATATGACTTAATATTTTTTTATTTTAAATTTATTTTATACAAAAACATTGTATCTAATCCGTTGCAGTAGAAATGAAAATTGCAAGGGTACATTCTTTGTTGCAAATCCGATGCTATTTCATAGCTAGCCTTTGGTTGCACCAACAATAAAAATTGCAACAGATGTAAATTTTGTTGTAACATCTAGCGACAAACTAACTACAAATTTAAGATCCATATCAAGCGCCACAACTATTCTGTAGCTAAGATGTTTTATTATTTTTTAAAATTTATATCCTACAAATAATTTGTAGCTAATGCGTTGTACTGGAAATGAAATCGCGCACAAAAACGTAATTCGTTGCGAATCCTATGCTATTTCGTAGCTATTTTGTCGCCCACTTATTTCTATATGTAAATCATTTTATAAAATATATTTATCTCCGGAATATACATAGTTAATCTATCACTTTATCTACGAAATTGAGTCCATTGCAATTTTGTCTGTAGTTGATGCCTTTGTTTTCTTGTAGTGAATATATGAGCAATTTATAGTTTGTTCAGCAAATGAGCAATTTATAGTATGTAAATGATCCCTTTTTTTTGGAGAATTCGTACGTGAATGCACTCACACATGGATTATATTCAATAGCACAATGTTTTTATTTTATATCACGTATTTCTCACGCATGAAATCTCCCCAAAAAATTGGTCAAATTGTTTACTTACAGTTAACCGTTAAATTTTAGACGAAAAATTCGGTTGGATTAATGTGAGATTTTTAAAAGTTACGAGATACAATGTGGGAATCCCGTAACAAATGAGACCAAAATTAAAAAGGGCCAAACATATGGGACCAAAAATGTGATTTTCCTAGACCTACCTATGAGATTAATACTGCATTTTTTTCTTCTTATAATCATGTTTGTACCTTTGAAGGAAATTACACTTTTGGTCCCTCAACTTTACCACTAATAGTTTTGGTCCCTCTTTTATCAAACTCGACAAAAATAGACAATATGTTTCAATTTTAAACAAATTTGGTCCCTGTCGTTAACATTTCGTCCAAAAACTAATGGAATGACCGGACTTAAGCTCAAATTGGGGGAAATTCATCGATTTGGGCCCTGAAAAGTGAAAACATCAATTTGCACCTCCATTTTTGTGAAATTACATGGGAAAATTTATAATTAGAGTTTATAAAAAGTAGGGAATTTTCAAAAATTAGGGTTTTGTCAAGTGGAGTTAACCAAAAAATTTGAGAAATTTTGGGCAGGATTACGGTTCAAAATGTGTCGTTTTGGAAGAATTTATTGAGACACTTAGAGTTTTTGCTTAAACGATGAAATGAAGTGAGTTTCCACCAATTTTCCCCCAATTTGAGCTCATTTGGTTAGTTTTTGGATGCAAAGTTAACGATGGAGACCAAATCTGTTTAACCTGATTTATAGATCACTACAACAAAAAGTAATGTTAGTGACAATATTGCAAGTGACAATGTTAAAATTGTCATTAGATATATATAATGACTGACAATAATTTTTGTTTTGTCATAAAAATAATATTTAGTGATAAGAGTCTCTTTAAAGTTGTCACTATTGACAATTTGTGACACATATATAGTGACAACACAAATAGAGTGACAACTCTAATTGTTGTCACTAAGTTATCACTAAAGGTGTGTCACTAACTGTCAATAGTGACAACAAATTTCTTGCCACTAAGTATCAAGAGTGACAACTTCTATAAAAATCTTGTCATTATTAAACATCTAAAAGACCTATTCTTGTGACAAAACAAAAATTCGTGTCATGAAAAATTTACAATTAGTGATAACTTTGACATTATCACTTCACATTTTGTCAATAATATCTTTTTTTTTTAAGTGTATTGTGTATGCAAAATTATTTTATCTAGTTATGAATTTTCGTTTCTCACCAAATAAAGTTGGACTCTTATGTTGTAGTAAACTAAATAACTCGTTATGCAAATGTTTATCCCTAAAATATATTTTATTTATTGATTAGCATAGAAATAAACTATATATTCATAAAAGTACTATTATTGAAACTACACATTTAGTTAATAGAAGTGAAAATGCAGATCCACGATATTAGAACAGGTCCTTTTGTTTTTTTTGGCAACATAAATAATCGAGATATATATATATATATATATATTATTCAATCAACAGTACCTATATATATATATATATATATATATATATATATACACACACATATATATGTTTGCCTCTAAAGGATTTCTAATCTACACACATTAACTTGGAGAACCGGATTGAGTGGTGCATTTTATCTTCATGTGACTAAATAGATAGGAGTAACCTTATGTAACTCTATATCTAATTATTATCTTTATGAATTTCATTGTAGAATTCTAATGTAATTATACTTCTTAGTCTTGTAAATAATTAAGATTCTTAATTCTTACTTGACTTTTGACTCTTTTGTGATTAAAATTTGAATTACGTTAATTATTTTAGGTATGTCAAAAATATCAACTCGTACTATTATTTTAATATAATAGGATAGAAGATAGATTTGGGTTTGTTCATCCAATAAGTTTTAATTTCTCACTTCTTGGATCCCAGACTTGTAGAATGGCAATCATGAGAACACTTATTGTTATGAGAAATATGACAGTACTTCTCCTGCCCCCGTGTTTTTTAATGGGACTTGGTAGTTATCTTGTTATAACAAACAAACATGAAAAAGACAAAACTGACTTCTTAATAGTTAGTGGGCATTGTATCCCTAGTTCTTGGCATTCTTTATATTGTTTGGGTCTCATTCGTTTTCATCTCAGAACTGCTGATTGAGCAGAGGAACGCTTCAAGTACTGTTCATCCAGCTGATATATAGCTATCTTTCTTTTCAAACTTATTATTGTGTTTAGCCACCATATCCCTAACTTATGGTAAGTTTTATGTTTTTCTTGTGATTTTATATAATTGTATAGGGTCTGATATTAATTTATATGATGTTAAGATGATATGCATGTACTGTTTCAAAGGAATCAATGCCTTCCCAGGCCAAGCATAACAGAAAGTGCATCAAATTATACTCCAGCAACAAGTGCATCGACTACGCACTATTCCAACACCGGGATCACCTTCAAAAGGAGCGAAGATAAGGCGTGTGCCATTTTCTCCACAACATCCTAGAGTGGCTGTAATTAGTATTACCACCAGAAAAAAAAACAGCGACTAGGACTCAAGACATTTGATAAAGATGGAAATAAGTACGTGACAGTGGCAACCTTGAATAAAATGCTTTGAAAGAAAGAAGAGCAAAATTACTTTTGTTGGTGATTTTGTACTAGCCTGTTTTGTGAGCTTAGCAGAAGTTAACTGTGTTGTGGCTTTGAATACTTTTTGGATGTTTGATTTTGCATCTACTTTGTTTTTGGATATTTGTGTTTCTAGTTGCTTTTGATATTTGTGTTTGTGATTTGTTGAGATTTATGGTGTGTTAGTGATGCAATGATTGTGTTTTGTTTGGTTTATGAAACAGATCACTACAGGCCTTAAAAAACTGACCAATTTTGTGCAGGAACCTGTTCTATTTGGTGGGGCACAAACTGCGCAGCATTTTGCCCCGAAACAGAGCTGAATTTTGTGCACAACTTGAGCAGTTTTTGGCTCTACAATAGAGCAGATTTTTGCCCCAAAACAGAGCATAATTTGACCCACAGAGCACTCTCAGTGTGTAAGTATATCCAAAACTAAATCAGAAAAATGCACTACGAACCAAGTATTACAAACAAGATACATTTGTACATAGAACTGAAAGTATATAACATATTAAAAAATAATTGAAGTACATACTAGATTGCAATTCAATCCTAATACATATAGTAACCGCAAAATCGAGATGGATTGTAAGACTTCATCTCAAAACACCAACAAATGATACAAAGAAACACAGACACAGTTACAAGAAACAAAAGTCGCCATATTTTTTCTCTATTCTGCAGATTGATGAGCCTATTTCAGCTCATCAATTACATTTTGTAGCTCACCTATTTCAGTTTGTAGCTCACCAATTTCATTTGCCCTATTTGGAACAATTTGATTCTCCAATTCTCTTAGGCTGTGTTTGGATTGATGGATTTGGACCTGGGGATTTCAAATCCCCTGCTCAAATCCATTCTTTGTTGTTTGGCCCCAATTCTAAATGAATGGATTTCAAATCCATTTTAGGGCTGAGTGGATTTGAAGCAATCCATTTTAGGTTTGAGTGGATTTGAAGCCCATTTTCTAATGGATTTCAAATCCACTCTCATACCCTGTCATTTGAAATCCACTCCAACTAAAATCAACACACTTTTTACACATATTTACACACACGTCGAACTTTTTACACACATATTCACACACACTACACTCTTTTTACGCACACTGCACATATTTTCACACACACTACACACTTTTTACACACACTACACACTTTTTACACACACTGCACATGTTTTACACACACTGCACACATTTTACATACACTGCACACTTTTTACACACACTGCACACATTTTAACATACACTGCACACAGTTTACACACACTGTATATTTTTTACACACACTGCTCACATCTTACACACAATGCTCACTTTTTACACACACTGCCCACATTTTCACACATACTCTATACTTTTTACACACACTACACACATTTTCACACTTTTTACACTAACTTTACATTTTTTTACACACTTTTTACACACACTGCACATATTTTACACATAATGCACACTGCACACAATTTCACACACACTACATATTTTTTACACACACTGCATATTTTTTGCACACACTATACACTTTTTACACACACTGCACACATTTTACACACAATGCACACTTTTTACACACACTGCCCACATTTTCACACACACTCCATACTTTTTACACACACTACACATTTTCACACACACTGCAAACTTTTTACACACACTGCAAACTTTTTACACACATTACATATTTTTTATACATAATGCACACTTTTTACACACATTGCACACTTTTTACATACACTACACACTTTTTACATGCACAACACATTTTTTACACACCTTTTACACACACGCACATATTTTTACACACACTGCACACTTTTTACATACGCAACACACTTTTTTACATACACAACACACTTTTTACACACACAACATATTTTTTACACACATTGCACACTTTTTACACATAACACACACTTTTTACACACAATGCACATATTTTTACACACACTATATACTTTTTACACACACTGCACATATGTTACACGTAATGCACATTTTTTACACACACTGCATACTTTTTACACACACTGCCCATATTTTCACACACTGCACACTTTTTACACACACTGCCCATATTTTCACACACACTTCATACTTTTTACACACACTACATACATGTTCATATACACTACACACTTTTTACACACACTGCACACTATTTACACACACTGCACATTTTTTACACACACTGCAAATTTTTTACACACTACATATTTTTACACATAATGCACACTTTTTACACACAATGCACACATTTTCACACACTCCATACTTTTTAAATACATAACACATTTTTGACACACGCCACACACTTTGTACACACACTGCACATTTTTTTACACACATTGCAAATTTTTTACACACACTGCACATTTTTTACACACTGCATATTTTTTTACACACACTGCACACTTTTTACATACACTGCACATATTTTTACACACACAACACATTTTTTACATACACTGCACATATTTTTACGCACACAACATATTTTTTACACACATACATAGCACCTAATTTACACATACTGCACACATTTACACATTCAGAACATATTTTTTACACACACTGCACGTATATACACAAATAGAGTAAATATTTTACACACCACATATTTTCATACACGATACGCACTTTTTATACACACTGCACACATTCACACATACAAAGCACATATTTTATATACACTACATACTTTTTGCACATATTACACACTTTTTACAAACACTGAACACAATGTATGTGTAAATGTGTGTAGTGTGTGTAAAATGTATGTAGTGTGTATAAAAAGTGTGTATTTTGTGTAGATGTGTGTTGTGTGCATAAAAAATGTGCATTGTGTGTAAATGAGTGTTGTATGTGTAAATAGTGTGCAAAATGTATGCAGTGTTTGTAAATGTGTGTAGTGGGTGTAAAAAATATGTATTGTGTGTGTTAATGTATTTAGTGTGTGTAAAAGTATGTAATGTGTGTAAAAAGAGTATTGCGTGCATAAAAAGTGTGCGGTGTGTGTGTAAATGTGTTTAGTGTGTATAAAATGTGTGCAATATGTGTAAAAGTGTGTTGTGCGGGTAAGAAATGTGCAGTGTGTAGTGTGTGTAAAAAATGTGTAGCATGTGTGTAAAAAGTGTGTAATGTGTGTAAAAAACGTGCTTGTGTATAAAAAGTGTGCAGCGTGTAAAAAGTGTGTTTTGCGTGTAAGAAGTGTGCAATCTGTGTAAATAGTGTGCAGTGTGTGTAAAATATATGTAGTATGTATAAATATGTGTAGTGTGTGTAAAAAATATGTAGCTTGTGTGTTAATATTTTTAGTATGTGTAATGCGTGTAAAAAGTGTGTTGTGTGCGTTAAAAGTGTGTGTGTAAATGTGTGTAGTTTGTGTAAAAAGTGTGCACTGTGTGTAAAATATGTGTTGTGCGGGTAAGAAGTGTGCAGTGTGTGTAAAATATGTGTAGTGTGTGTAAAAAATATGTAGTGTGTGTAAAAAGTATGTTGTGCATGTAAGAAATGTGCACTGTGTGTAAATGTGTGTATTGTGTGTAAAATGTATGTAGTGTGTGTAAAAAGTGTGGTGTGCGTAAAGAAGTGTGCAGTTTGTGTAAATGTGTGTAAAATATGTGTAAAAAGTGTGCAATGTGTGTAAAATATATGTAGTGTGTGTAAAAAGTGTGTTGTACGTGAAAGAAGTGTGCAGTGTGTGTAAAATATATGTAAAAAATATGCAGTGTGTGTAAAAAGTGTGTTGTGCATATAAGAAATGGGCAGTGTGTGTAAATGTGTGTAGTGTGTATAAAATATGTGTAAAAGGTGTGCAGTGTGTAAAAAGTGTGTTGTGCGTGTAAAAAATGTGTAGTGTGTGTGTAAATGTGTGCAGTGTGTGTAAAATATGTGTAATTGTGTGTAGTATAATGTAAAAATCAAATAAAATATTGAAGAATTTCAAATGCTCTAAGATTTATAGCCAAACAATGAATTTGAAGTCTATGGATTTGGAAATCCTTTTATAAATCCATATATAGCCAAACAAGGTATTCCTAATGTTGTGGATTTCAAATCCAAGGGGTTTGAAATCCATTCATTTCAAATCCCTTGCCAAATCCAAATCCATCAATCCAAACATAGCCTTATATTGTTGCAAAGGGGATCTATCCATGTCGTTCTGTACCCTCCATCAAGGTTGCACCATATAGGATTATTATCAAAATACTAGGAACTATGATAATTTATGTGTTCTGATAAAAAAAAAAAAGAAGAGATTCATGTTTTATTCAAGCCACTTATGTCAGTCTATAGATTATAGATATAATGGTCGATGCTCCAGGCTTATTATCTCCCTTAAAGATGGAGATGCAATAATAGAAACACATCGACCATAGATCCGATTTCTCCTTGTAATCTTACAACAATGAGCATTATTAATTTATTATGCATCTTGGTGAATATAAAAATATACAGTATTAAAATCCCTGAAATTATACTAAGTATGATACGAACCATTATTCCCGACATCTTAATGAACTTTCTTACT
Source organism: Buddleja alternifolia (assembly GCA_019426215.1). NCBI lineage: Eukaryota > Viridiplantae > Streptophyta > Magnoliopsida > Lamiales > Scrophulariaceae > Buddleja > Buddleja alternifolia. Next base: position 12,767,944 of record CM033392.1, on the reverse strand, counting down.
TCATTGACAACCTCTTGAGCACTAAATAGAAATATAAGCATAGACCCCAACAATCCACGAACAAACACTTCAGGGATGGCAATGTCATCCTGTAAACAAATTGCGAGAAGAAAAAATAATTTTAGATCAGATAAAATATAAAGGTATCCTATCATATACTTGGGATTAATGCAAAAAAAACCCCTGTGTTAATGTGAAATTGCAAAAAAAACCCTGTGTTAACGAAATAGGCTAAAAACCACCATGTGTTCTTAAAAAGTCTTCAAACAGTGGATTTTTGGGGAAAAAAGTGTGCGCTTTTCATGTTTTTCACCTTTAATAACATGTTTTTTTGTCATTTATACACTCTCCAAACAAAGAAGCATGTCATTAAAGGTGAAAAACACGCACTTTTTTTTCCAAAAATCCACTGTTTGTAGACTTTTTAAGAACACAAGGTAATTTTTAGCATATTTCGTTAACACAGGTTTTTTTTTGCATTAATCCCCATATACTTACATAGACAGCTCCATCAAAAAGTAAGTCAACAAAAATTTAAAAATTGAATACTGCAACATAGAGTAACCCTGCCTGATTAAAGGTTACACGTGCAAATGAAGCTACTTCATCCATATAAGCATTGTACACAAGAAAATGTTATAATATGAATTCCCCTTGAAGTTTGTATTATTAATCAAAGATATATATAGAGGTTTACAAGAGAGACATAATATAAAAGGTAACTAGCAATAAAGATAAACCTAAACTTATAAGGAAACTAATAACAATACAATAATAATAATAACTCTAACACTCCCCGCAGTCGAAACGGGAGAAGAACGGACATTGAGACTGATACGAAAATCAAGAAAAAGAGTCGTCGGCAATCCTTTGGTGAAAATGTTAGCAAACTGGCGAGACGAAGGAACATGTACCACACGAACATCACCCAAGAAAACCTTTTCATGTACAAAATGTAAATCCAATTCTACGTGTTTAGTACGTTGGTGCTGTACGGGGTTGGAAGAAAGATAAATAGTACTAATGTTATCACAGAAAACGAGAGTGGATTTTTGAAGAGGAAAGTGAAGCTCAAGAAGAAGATCATGAAACCACGAGGTTTCAGCAACGACATTGGAGACACCTAGATATTCAACCTCGGCACTAGAACGAGAAACAGTATGTTGAGGTTTGGAGGACCAAGAAAGAAGATTATCACCAAGAAAAACATAGTAGCCAGAAGTAGAACGACGAGTATCGTGACAACTAGCCCAGTCAGCGTCGGAGTAAGTAATAAGTTGAGTGGAAGAAGAAGGACGAAGAGAAAGACCGTGAGAGATGGTACCACGAATGTAACAAAGTACACGTTTAAGAGCAGACATGTGATGAATACGAGGATCATGCATGAACAAGCAAACTTGCTGAACAGCAAACGAAATGTTGGGTTCAGTGAAGGTGAGATATTGAAGAGCACCGGCAAGGCTACGATAAAGAGTAGGATCAGAGGAAAAAGAAGAGAGCTTAGATTGAGAATCAGCAGGAGTAGTAGCAGAATACACGTAAGCATGTTGGCACATTCGAGGATTTCGAGAGCAAACTTTTCTTGAGATAGAAAAAGTCTGGAGGAAGAACGAGTAACAGAAATATCGAGAAAATAGTGACGAGGGCCAAGGTCAGTCATGGCAAACTCAGAAGAGTGAAGACGTGTAATATGAGAAAGAAGGGAAGAGGAAGAGGCAGTGATTACGATATCATCAACATAATGCAAAAGATAAAAAAAAGAGGAACCCTGGCGATAGATAAAGAGAGAAGCATCAGATTTACTACAAGTGAAACTGAGAGAAGAGAGATAAGATGCAAAACAATGATACCAAGCACGAGGAGCTTGCTTGAGATCATAGAGTGCACATTTCAATAGACAAACATGATCGTGAAAGGAAGGGTTTGTGTAGCCCTGGGGTTGTTTCATGTAAACAGTTTTAGAAAGATGACCATGAAGAAAAGCATTTTTTACATCGAGTTGATGAAGAGGCCAGGAAAGAGAAATAGCGAGACTAAGGACTGTACGAATGGTAGCTGGTTTGACAATGGGGCTAAAGGTGTCGGCATAGTCAATACCCGGTTGTTGCGTGAAACCTTGAGCCACAAGATGAGCTTTGTACCGTTCTAGAGAACCATCGGATATGAATTTATGTCGAAAGATCCACTTGGAGCCAACGAGGTTAATGTTAGAGGGAGGAGTAACAAGATCCCAAGTGCCATTGGAGTGAAGAGCGGAGAGCTCAGCATCTATAGCAGCCTTCCAGAAAGGATCACGGAGAGCTTGAGTATAGGTGCGAAGAATAGGAGAAACGGTAGAAGAAGGGGATGCAGAAAGATTAAAAAGAGTTCACGGTTGAACAATACCGGATTTTGAGCGAGTAATCATAGGATGAATAAAAGAAGAAAGAGCAACCGGGTGGGGGGGATGTGGAAGTTGACGGGGCAGAAGAGAACGGAAGGGATGACGTGGCAGCTGACGTGGCAACTGATGTTGCGGTTGATGTGGCAGGTGACGTGGCAGGGGGAAGGGAAAATGACGTGGAAGCTGATTTAGCAACCGAAAAACTGGGGGGAGGGCCTAGGGGGTGTGACGTGGCAGCGTGACATAAGGGAAAAGATAGGGGGGATCATCGTCGGATGAGAGAAAATTAGACGAAGGGAAAGAGACATTGGGAGAAAAAGAGGGAAAAGGCAAAACAGATTCATCAAAAATAACATGTCGAGAAAGGATAATTTAATGAGAAGTGAGATCGAGACACCGATAGCCTTTATGGTTAGATGAATAACTAAGAAAGATACAAGTAGAGGAACGAGACGAGAGTTTGTGAGCAGTGGTGGCAGATAGGTTGGGATAACAGAGACAGCCGAAAACACGAAGATGATCATAGGTAGGAGCAACTTTATAGAGAAGTTCAAAAGGAGTACGATAGGAGAGAGTAGTGGTGGGAAGAATATTTAGGAAATGAACCGCCATATGGAGGGCTTCAGCCCAAAAAGTCAGGGATAAAGAAGCCTGAAAGAAAAGGGTTCGAATAATATTGTTCACAGTTTGAATGGCTCTCTCGGCTTTCCTATTTTGTTGGGTGGTGTATGGACAGGAAAAACGAAATTGAACACCACTTTTAGTAAAAAAAATGGTGAAAAGACTTATTATCAAATTCACCTCCATGGTCACATTGAAAAGATTTTATTTGAAAGTTAAATTGAGTGTGAACATAGGAGTAAAAATTAATAAAAGTGTTGTAAGCATCTGATTTATTGCGTAAAGGAAAAATCCAAAGAAAATGCGAATAATCATCCAAAAATAAAATATAATATTTAAAACCACCAAAATTAGAATCCGGAGAGGTCCAAAGATCCGAGTGAACAATATCAAACAAACCAGAACTAACGGAAGAAGAACTAAAAAAGGGTAAACGTTTATGCTTGCCTAGTTGGCATGCATGACAAAGCGAACGAGAGTAGTTTGAGTACAAGAAATAAAATTCCTAGTATTAAGAAAATTAAAAATAGCAGCTCCAGGGTGACCGAGACGTCGATGCCAAATCGATGAGTCGATTTTGGAGTGAGAGAAGGCGAGGGCGGTAGAGGATAGTCGCAGAGGGTAGAGATCACCATCACTGTCACTTTGGAGAATAAGAGAGCCAGACCTAAGATCCTTTACAGAAAAACCAAGGGGGTCAAACTCAATGAAACAGTTATTGTCACGAGTAAATTGACGAACAGAGATAAGATTTTTTACCAGGGGGGAGAGACAGGGACATTTTTAAGAGTGAGAAAATTAGAATTAGATGGAAAAGAGGTGAAACCGACCGAAATAATAGGAAGTACAACACCGTTACCAACAGTAATAGAATTAGAAATATTATTGGGTACGATATTAAATAATTTACTTGGGTTAGGTGTCATGTGAGAGCTAGCTCCTGTATCCAAGTACCATTGATCATCGGGCTGAGTAAGGCTCATAGTCTGAAAGAGGGAGGAGATATCAGTGGGCTGGGGAGAGGAAGAGACTATTGAAAATGCCTGATGAGGAGCCGGAAACATAGATGGACCAAGAAGACCAGGCCCAGGCGAGGAGAAGCTGTTGCTGGACGTATTCGGTTGAGGACCGTTTGTGGGTTGCTGGATGTTAGTCCACTGCGCTGGCGGCTGGACATTGGCAGGCGAGTTGGGCTAGTGTGATGAGGCCCAATTCGCCTGCTGAAGGTGTGGGGGAGCTAGGCCGCTTGCAAGAAAAGAGTTGGGGGGCGCAAATTGGCCCAAAATTCTGGGTCCTTGGGGACTGTGTTGCACGAGCTGAAAAGAAAGGCCATTAGAAAATTTTTGATTTTGTGAAAAATTATTTTTGAACCCCTGTTGGTTAAATTCGTGATTTTGTCCACGACCACGGCCTTGAAACCGGCTGGTACCCCTACCACGACCGCTACCATTATTTTGATACGTGTTTCGGTTGTTTGGTTGGGAAGAGTTTTGAGAAAAAAGGGCAGAGGACGAATTGGAAGAAGGCGAATGGGAGTTGAAGCGAGTTTCACTAGCTTCATGAATTAAGAGAAGATTGTGAATTTCGGAGAACGAGGGGAGGGGCGTTTTTGTAGTAACGACAGTGACAAGGGGAAGGTAAGACTCGGGAAGGCCTTGTAAAAGTTGTAGGATAAAATCTTGATCATTAATTGGACTGTCAAGATCAGCTAGATTATCGGCTAAGAATTTCATCTCTTGACAGTACTGAGAAATCGTTAGAGATCCTTTTTGAAGGTTACGAAAACACTCATTAATTTGAAGAGAGCGAGAAGGTTTGTTGTTTCGAAAATTTTCTTCAATTGCAAACCATAAATCATGGGAGGTTGCATATTCTAAATCGATATTTTTAAGAAGTTTGAGATCAACAACTGAGTAAAACCAACGTTTTATAGTGGAGTCAATTGGAAACCATTCACCATCTTTATCGTTTAAAGGCTTCGATTGACCAGAGATATGATTAAAAACTGAATAACTTTGGCATAAATCCATAAACATGCCACGCCATAATTTGTAATTGGAATCAGAATCGGTTAATTTAAAACCAAAAGATGTTTGGACATTACCGGCGGCAAGGGAAGGGTGAAGGGGGGCGGCTTTGGTAATAGGAATATCGGTTTCGGTAGCGGAAGAGGAATCATCAACGTTAGCCATGAGGGGGGAGGAAATTAACCGAAACACGTAACGAAAATAAATGATGAACAAATAAAATCGAGTAGAGATAATTGCAAAAATTGTACCTTGATGATGAACCACGAGCCAATTTGGAGAAACCAACTGATTAGAGAGAGAGACACGAGGTGCACGAATTGAAAGGCTGATTTAACTAAATGATATCGCGTTGAGGGGAACAACGACTTAGAGGAAGGGAAGAATATAGAGAGAGGGAGAAAGAGATGCGACGCCGGCGGAAGCAGAGGGGGGGGTGGTAATGTGTAATTTCTAGACCTAGGAACGAGATTTAGCTGATACCATGTTATAATATGAATTCCCTTTGAGGTTTGTATTATTAATCAAAGATATATATAAATGTTTACAAGAGAGACATAATATAAAAAGTAACTAGAATTAAGGTAAACCTAAACTAATAAGGAAACTAATAACAATACAATAAAAATAATAACTCTAACAGAAAAAAGTAAGAAATAATGCTCTTTATTTTCATATTCTTTACTCCAAATGCAAATGAATATTTGTCTCTTTTCTTTCACATCATTTTTCTATATATTTTCATTTTTTTTCTTCAAATTGTCGTCTTTGCGATTCGGATATGGAGTTCATTTCACAAAATGTGGCATCTCATTGTGAGACTGAAATCATATATATCATCCAACTACAAATACAATGAAAAGGTTTACCTTATATAGCGGCTACACCATGTTTAAACTAGAAATTAAATTACAAACCTTCATATCACAATTCTTTTTTGGGCATAACACACTTCTAAGTAATGCCACGTCAATTCCGATTTGCCAGGTCATTGATTTTTTTGTTTTAAGAATTAAACAGGCACAAATCTTCAATTACTTGAAAGTAAACTGGGCCGAAGAGGCTCCTGAGCTCATCTATTACGCTACCCGAACCAGGAAGAAAGGTGGCCCATTATTGGGTAGTAATATGTAATGGGTCCAATTTTGACCCACGTAAATTTATCGGCCTGACCCACCAAATTTTTTAAGTTTTATATTTTGGGCCTAGGGAACCATGTAGAAAGAATTTTAATTAATTTGCGCTAATAATTATTGACTGGATGGATGAGATTATTTTGATTGGTTATTTTAATACATTCACTATGTGTTTGCTTGAATATATTTTACATTAAATTTGAAGAAAAATTTATTACTTTAATTTGTTCGACTGTTAAAACTATTTCATGTGGCGTATTACTTGGATTTGTGATAAATAAAATTTGTCGGTTGTGCTTTTCCTTTTGGATTTATGGCAGGATAGATTTGAAAACACGTTAGTTTTGGATAAGTCAAGAAAAATGTTCACTAGTAATATATAGCATTTCTCTTAAACTAATGGAAGGGAATACAATTAACATGAAGTCTTTTAACAGTATAAGGAAAATTTGTTGTTTTTTTTTCTTTTTTGGTTTCAAAAGGTTAGAGAAGTCTAATCCCCAAATCGGGTCAGGCATAAAGAAGCCCTCCACAAGGTGCTGTCTTCAGTAGGATTCAAACTTTTGTCGTAGGTTACAAGGTGATTACCACTTGACCCATTAAATTTGGTATTATACTAGTACAACAATACAAGGTTTTGATTTGACATGTACAAGTACAACGTGCCAATGCGTGTTTGCTGGTGATATGACAAGCAATAGGTTGAGTTAATTGAACAAGTATCCTAAAAAGTTCTGTTTAAGATAGTAAACAGTGGAAATAAATTCAACATACAAACAGATTCAATAAATTTGTTAAAATCGTAACGGTGTGTATGACGGGTGAAGAGTCTCCATCACATTTCACTGGAATTCTCCCGGCTGGCCAGGGGAATACTCTCACTTTTCATCTTTCATTCTTAACCTATTTGTTTTTTTTGTTACCACAATCATTTAAACTCAAAAGTACATTTAAGACTTATTTGCGTTCACATGTAAGGTGAAGATCACCCGAGACTTTGAGATTGTAGAACTTTCCAAAAATGACTTTTTACCTAAGATTATTTAGAACTTAAGTCTCCATACAACTTGACCCCCGACCTTCAGTCTATAACGAGGTCGAGATATTTGACCCTGGATCATAAATCGATCTTTTAGAGTTGAACAAGTGTATTCAGGATTCGGCACGTGAATGTTTCGAGATCGAACAGTACACATCGAAAACTTTAAATACCTCTTTACTTATCTCATACTTGTATGCGTGCTTATTAGTTTTATTATCACCTTTAATGTATATGGTTCTGATCACTCTGTACACATATTGACTTGAGCGTCGATGAGTCACCTATACCAGATCTCGTGGTTGTGAACTTGTGAATATTGATAGACCGAAAGAATCAGAAACTAGAGATCAGACACGTCGAAAACTAAAAGTTAGAGGTTTTGACAACCTTATCATTAAATTTGGTCTTGTTACATTTCAGCCTAAATCAAATCACTTGTAATCATGTAAGCCATAACTCATGTAATTTGAGGAGTGCTCTCCAAGTACGATGCACATAGTGGTAAATCTACGTCCTGTGCTTTGCATGCGCCTCTTTCAAATTGAGTTCAATTACTGTTACTATACTAGGAGGACGAAGAACTCCAGTGTAAAGAATTAAGCCCTGGCCCGGGTGGGGGACCGGCACCGATCCCACCCAAACTTTATTGTAAAAAAAAAAAAAAAAAAAAAAGTAAAGAATTAAGTTAAAAAAGTTGACAGCTCACCCCAATATAAGTGAGATATAGATCATGCATTTTTATTTCACTTTCTTTCAGAAAAGTGTAAGTTGATTGTGGAAAAGATTTGTTGCGCAATACCGTAATTTTTGGAATTCGTAAGTGCAGGCAGCCTTCACTATATGCACATCTTCATAATTTAAGGAAAAGAGCTAAGTGGATTTGAAGAATCCATTTTTAAAGTATTTCAATTTTGTATTATATATTGTAGATATGTGGTCTGTAAGTGTTATTTATAATGGGTTTAATGCATAAAACCCCTATGTGATATATCAAAAATGCAAGAAAATTACTGTGTTAACGAAATAATCTAATTACTCCTTGTGTTCTTAGAAAGTCTACGCACAAGCCAAATTATGTTAAAAAAAATAGAAGGAAATATATGTTTTTTGGGTGAAATATCACTATCTACCTTTTAAATTGTATGGAGATTGTATAAATGACCAATGAGCATATCAATAAAGGTGAAAAATATAAAAAATACGCTCATTTTCTAGTAGAATTTGGCTTTTACACAGACTTTTTAAAAACACACGAGGTGATTAGGCTATTTCGTTAACACAAGGTGTTTCTTGCATTTTCGATATAACACATGGGGTTTTATGCATTAAACCCTTTATAATCCGAATCAAATTTAAAATTTAAGGTGTCTATAGCTTTTCTTTGGTTACTATGGAATAGTTTATACAGTTGACATCAGGGACCAAGCCAAAATTTTGTGTTTGGGTGGCGAATAAAAAGAAATTAAAGAGGGCAAAATTTGATATTTTTCAATTTGGAGAGAGAGAAATTTCGAAAATAAAAAAATTATAGGGTAAAAAATCTCGAAATTGAGGGAGGACGGGGGCCACCACTAGCCCCTAACTCAGTCCCTAATTGACATGTATATAGTATTTACGGATTGAAAAAACTAAAAAAAAAAAGATGAAAATCAAATTGGAACATACGATTCAAACAGCTACAATATTAAAAATATACAAAATAAATAATTATTGCTAAAAATTTGTCATGTAACTAGTGGAGTTCTATTTAAGTTTCTATTGACTTTTGTTTTGCTTTTTTTTTTTAATTATTAATTTTAGACGAAGGGGGATACAGGATACCATGAGTCTTGACTCGATAAATTTGGGTCGATAGTTTTTAATCACAGACCATATAAAACTCCAAATAAGGATAGAAAAATCACAACTTGTGACAGTTTGAGATTGAACACTGAGCCTCTTACATGAAAGTGAAAACTGATACCACTTTATTAGCTAGCATTGAGTTGTTTTGCTCTTTTATAAAATGTTATTTGTCATAATCACCGTGGTTTGGCCCTTGTTTAGGTTGTTTAGGTTATTCCATCCTTTTTTGAAGCAAAATTTTGTGTGTGTATAAAAACTATAGATTATAATTTATATGCAATGGTAGGGCCGTCCACGACTCCCACATTAATATTTTCCAATAATTGCGTACGTAGCAGCTTTCAAACATCTCCACGAGGGGCGACTTCAATTTTCCATGGCAGAAAAGGTTTTCTTATCCAAATTAAATATAATTACGACAAAATCTTGCTTATTGTATTCGACTTTTTCTAAACAATTTTATTTTATTTTATGTCACTGCTTCTTTAGTGCATAAAGTCACTGGCATTTTAAATTGCAAGTTTGCATCCAATTGTCCCGAGACATTGAACAGATTATTCTGCTTTTAGTGTCTATTTCTTCTGCGACTTGGTCCGAATTATATCACTTATTTTATTAATACTTTTATTTTTTGTTATAAATTAAAAGTAATAAATAGAATTTACGAATTCAATATTTTCCATAACAAATTAGTACTTTACCACATCAAGATCAATAGTAAAATGGTGAAAGATTAACCGTTAATATACAATATTTTTCTATAGAAAATTATGAATGCATATTCATAATTGCCCAATTAATAAATGCATCTATGTGTGTAACACGAATGTATAACAGAAAATTTGGATTGTTGTTTGCCATGGTACAAATCTGAAATCTAGGAATTGTCCAACTTTTTATCTAAACTTCTATATGTTTGTATTCTAGACCATAAGGTTTAACACAATAACTTTGAAAGGATGGTATAAATTTTGAGAGGCGCGAAATTGAACTATAGAATAACATTTTGTTTTTTTTTCGTGTTCATCAAATGTCTGATATTTCCTTGTTACATAATTTCAATGAAATTGGCCCCATCCCCATAACAGCAAAGCATTAACTTCATCAAATAAGTACCATCAACCATTAATGTTGATTTTACAGAGGATTTTGTGACAAATGACCAACTAGTGGCCCCAAGATTGTAGAGAAGAGGTTTCGGCCATAAATCACCAATAGCCCAGTGGACGTGCACTCGATCCACCTAAACGACATGCCAAAACTAAATTATTTGGAATCTAAACAACATCTGACACGACCAAGATTATCATTCTATAATTGTTGAACTTTGCAAGTTCACTAATTTTTATGAGCCCCTACGATTTTATCACTCCATTAACCCCAATGAGTTTAGAGTTTAGACTCGATCCATCAAAAACTACTCAATCATATGGTGTTGGGGGTACTTTCCGCTTTCAACGCATGAAAAGGCTTAAACCAATAAAATGTCTCTCAATCAACAAATTTTGAATATATACATGAAGCAGTTTATAATATATTTTCTCTCCTTATTGGGTTTGCTTTTGAACATGTGTCAGGTTAAATCAATAAAATGCCTCTCAATCCACAAATTTTGAATATATACATGAAGCAGTTTATAATATTTTCTCTCCTTATTGAGTTTGCTTTTGAACATCTGTCAGATTTTTATTTTTTTTATTGTGACAAAAAATCTGTATTGGTTTCCAAAAGTGATTACATCCTAGATATAAATTTACTAGGATTGGCCTTCAATTCTACCCGGCATAGTGTTGTGGACGAATAAGGTCAATGAAACTTAAATTAAAACATCTATTCTCTCTAATCAAATAAACTTACTTACTAATCATTAGGGCCCAAATAATGATAAGCCTTTGATTAATTTCTACATAAGTGACCCTTGGAAAAATTGAGAAAGAAAAATGGATGATACTTGGTGACTTTCAAAATTTGGAGTGACCTCCACCCTTCATATATAAAAATACATGTGGAGGGTCCATCATCACGTGTATAAGTGACGGTAGAAATCATTCGAAAAATTAAGTCCCGAGAACTACAAGTATGACCCAGGGAAAACACAGAGAAAGAGGTCACTCACTCACATGTCACGCTTGGGACAACTAAAGCTACAACTGGACCAAGTTATTCACGGGTAACCACTTTTCCGGGTAAAATCAACTCAATACTCAATTAACATCACCAAATTTGGGCAATTCTATGTTCGGCCCAGTCACAGTCGCCGGATCCCCAAACAGGGGGGGTCATTTAGCAATTTCACCCCACTTTTGGCTGATCCGACGGCTGTGAATGGTCTCGGCCCAATCAAGAATTTACCACCAAATTTAGTAACCGGAATAATAAGTATCCAGTTACCCAGGTCCACGTGTGTCAAATCTTACCAGTCGCAGGTCCCCTATGGGGTATGCTATAATTGTTCACTACAGCACGCTTCAGTCCTCACTGAGTGGCATAACTGATAATTACCCGAATGCCACGCCCTTTATATTTGGAAATAAATAATTAGTAATTTCAGTAATTTCCTCCATGTAATTAATGGTTTTTATTACTTTCCAATAAATAGGGCAAATTCCGTTAAGCTGCTGCAGTTCCTCATGTGATGTACGGAGTATGACTGAATTGCAGGTGCTGCGGTCAAAAAGACGTAGAATAAAATCTCTCTATGTATCTACGAAATGACGTCTATGCCCTCAGATGTTTCAGAAATTTGTCATGAAGCTGTTGTTCCTTTATTTTTATTTTTATTTTTATAGGAAATGCTTTGATTTGACTTTCCGGCTCCCAGTCCAGCCGTTACACTGTTCTTGCAAACTGACAGAAATGCCCTCCTGGATTTTGATTCATTTATTTTTTGAATTTCAAATTATCGGAAATTTCGAGGGGTTAATTTTTATGACAATTTTTTTGGAGCCATGCCGTTGGTTGACCGGTGTCTTAACTTCAACTTGATTGGTTGCTTCCCACCCAACTAAAGCCTTTGATCGATGTCTACTTTTAATATTTTTCATTGTAAATGACTAAGATATTTATGCTGGCATGCACACCATCAATAAATAATGAAATGGTGGATTGGTCATAGGACTTGTGACTCTTTCACTTATGAATTGATTCATGATTTTATTATATTATGTGTGACAAATGATTGTGATTACAATTTACAAACTTGTTGACAAAGGGAATATTTGTAGCATGTAACTCTACCGGGAGGAATAACAATGAATATGGTTGAAATTTGTACTCGCCTTTGATGCACCCCGCCTTGGATTGGTTCATGTTAACTAAATGGGGTGGACTAATGAAAGCCTATTGTGTATGAGAGTGCATACAGCTAGGGGTGAAAGATGAACCAAATTACTCGTTACTCAACTTGAGCTCGATCGCTAAAAGTTCGTTTGAGCTCGGTTCGTTAACTTATCAAATCAAGATTGAACAACTTTTTGTGTTTGATAAATTTTGAAGTTCGATTCAAGCTTGACTCAATTAGTAAAGAATAATAAAAACATGTACAAAAAAATCAAACTACTCGAACTCGACTCATGTTCGACTCGATTAATAATCAAACAAGCTCAAACACAAACTTTGAAATTCGATTGTATTTCAAACAAACTTGAATAATATCTTGTTCAGCTCGACTCGGCATTATTTACACCCCTACATACAGTTGAATGGATAGATGGAGCACAAGTTAATTACGTGAACTGAAAAACAATTGAAAAGTAAAGAAAAAAGTCAGAAGAATTAAGAGTAATTCATGATTCAGGAGGCTACGATTATAGAATAGGGAATTTGTATTCGGGGTTGAGATTTTGTTATTTTGGCTCAAGTCCAATCCAATACGAATTTCAGATTTAATGGAAATTTAGTAAGGCCGGTAGAGTGTTTGCCAAATCTGATACGTTACTATCCCTAGAAGACAATGAATAAAACGAGTATTCATCTTGGCACCCTATTTGTGGGCAAGTTCAGATTAACTAAACAGAATATGGGTTGGGAAACTAGTTAGACAGGTTACATGTTTTCCCAAACCAGCCCTATTGGCATCCTTGTATACAATATGTGAATATAAATGGAAAGAAATATTTTATTTTCGGTATATAATTAGTGGATATGTGGATACAATCAAGATTAATAATGTCTTTTTCGATTTTTTATTTCTTTGAGCGTATGGTATTTGGGTTAACATTTACGTACTCAACTGAATCGAATCGTCTGTTTAATTTGGAAAAATCCTTACAATCTATCCCAACAATTTGGACCATCGACCTCAAATATCACATAGCTTTTTTCCACGACTGCATTATTATCTCATAATCAATTAAGGCCAGTGGTTAGATTGGTGATTAAAAAACCAAGCATTGATACAACTTCCTTCTCACAGAGAAGAAGTCCACCCCCAGTAGGTTTAGGTCCTTAGAACTTTTGAGATGTCATGAACGTTCTAAAAAAAATAAAAAGTACGGAGGTTGTATAGAAGAAAAATAAATTAAGTTCAATTAAAAATTTAACCTCTTAACTAAAAACGTATGGCATATCATTATAACCACAAGTTATATATCATTAGAATACAAGCAAGTCTTTCTTGTATGCTCATATATGTTACACCATAAATGTGCAGTCCACATACCCCATCTAAAAACTCACAAATAACAAAATTGCTTTCCAACCCCTAAAATGGATTGATTTAGACTCCACCCTTTTGGTCCCCCCAACATGCAAAATAATTGAAATCCCAAAATCAATTTCATATCCAAGGGCAATTTCGTAATTCACAATAACCCCCCAAACCCCTCCTTTTTAAACAGTCTTTCTACTTTCCAATCTCCCTCCACATTTCCTCTAAACCACGCCTTAAACCCCTCATTTTTGCCTTTCCTTTTCAAATTCATCTACTTTTATTCTAAAATAATGGCGTTCATACAAAATCACCACTCCCTATATCTCCCTTTCTTCATCTTGATCTTCTTCTCTCTTCCTCTCTCTCACTCCTCCTCCATACACGACCTCCTCACATCCATGGGCCTTCCGGCCGGCCTGTTACCGAAGGAAGTCAAAGCGTACAACTTCTCCGACTCCGGCCTGCTCGAAGTGTTCCTCGACGGGCCGTGTCTGACCAAATTCGACACCATGGCGTTCTACGAGAGCGAGGTGCGTGCTAATCTCTCCTACGGCAGTCTCACCGGCGTACAAGGCTTGTCGCAGGAAGAGCTCTTTCTATGGCTTCCGGTCAAAGATATAATCGTCGACGATCCCACCTCCGGCCTCATACTTATTGACATCGGAGTTGCTCATAAACAGTTATCTCTATCTCTCTTCGAAGATCCACAGGATTGCAGCACCAAAAGTGAGTCACACAACTCATTTTTAATGTTTTTAAACTTTAAAGCTACTTATAATTAATTATTATGGTGGATGCTTTTGTTTTAATTAATTGATTGTTAATTATAAAAGAATTTGCTTTAGACGAGCATGATTAAAGTATATGCCCCTTGCTTGCCTTGGGAGTTGAGAATTCTAAAACCTTGTACTTTTAACCTGTTAATTACTGGAGAAATTAAGAAATAATTTTTTCTTATCTATGCTTTTAAGTCTTTTGTTCATGTGATCCCTTTGAATTCCCTAGATTTATTGGTGTGGGGGTGTCTTGTTAGTTGGCTTTTGAATAACAGAAAATTTGAATTGATTCTCATTTATTGTGGGGTTTTTTTTATGCCTTTGTAGTTGTGAAATGATGAGAAAACTAACTCATTTTAATTTCTTGTGTTGGTAATAAATATGCAGGTTTATTGAAGGAGAATGCCTTTGCAGCACAAAGATAAAAAGGTTTCCTCACAGGAAATTGCCACTTGGGTTTTTGTAATTTAGTTTTTCTGTAGTATATTAAATTAAATTATCATCATCAAGTACGAACGAGTATAGTTTAGGAGTTAGTACATGTTTCGTAGTAGTGTAAAAATTTGGCTATCGGATCTCCTGACGATACTCTAATCTTCTAACTTTTGTTCCTTCCTTCTTGTTTTCCCTCAATAATCTTTTGTATATTACATCTAATTTATTAAATTTGCCCTCAAATTGAATAAAACCAAGAACCACAACCTATCCAAAAGTTTAAATAATTGAATAACTCCAATCAGAGCATCTCTACAATATTATCGTAGTTTAAATAATAAAATGGTACCATTATTAGGTCAAAAATAGTATCGTAGTTTAATACAATGCATCATTGCGACATTTTTAGATATTTAAAGACTAATTTACTTCGAAGAGGAATCAAAATATCATAACTTCATACAAAATGTGCGCTTGATAGGTTAGTAGGTCGCTAGTTCTTTGAAGTATATATATATATATACCAACTTGGTAGATAGCTGGGTTTCTAAAGCATTTGTTCAGAATTCGATCCCTGACGATATGTATGAAAAAAGTTTTGTTGGCAGAGATAAAATTCATTTCAGTGATCTCTACGCATCAAAGAGAATAGTTTTCAACGTTCGATTGAGAAAATTTTCGGTATAAAAAAAAAATAGATATATATAGATATAGATACATGGAACAGATACATGGAAAAGTAGCTAGAAGGGGTCCCGCACTCTTCACGGGTTGCATTTCATTTGCTTGTAAAGGCGAAGCTCCTTTATTGGATCCCATTCTGGGTAGCCTCCAACAAACTCCAATTTGTGATTAAAATTTAATCTGTCAAAATCATAAAGTCTTACAGAAAACATGTGCATATTACAATGTCGGGTTCAGATGGGTCCCGCACGTGCCCCCGCTGACAGCGGCATCCACGGCTGATTGGCCGCCCTTCGTCCTCCGTCTTTGGGATCTTTGGATCATTATTTTGTCCGCGACCACATGAAACACGATTATTAACCCAAAATGACAATAAGGACAAGGAAAAAAACGTTTATACAACAAATAATTATAGGGATAATTACACTGACCTACAATGAGCTAATTACAGTCTCCTCTCTTCAATTATGCATGATTACAAGCACCCCCATGCAATCAACCTCCGTCTTACAATTTCCCCCCCTCCATTCACTTTTTTGAACCAAAAAAATTGACATCATCACCAAAAAATTTCAAAAATTTGATTTTACCCTTGCATATTTTTCATTTGAGAGTTGACTATTTTACTGAATCAACCATAAAATGAATAAAATGGGTTCTAATTGTAACAAATCTGTAATTGCTAATAAAGAAAATATTTGATTGAAATGAATAATGAAGTTTAAAGTTATTGGAATGGTTTAGGATAAGGGCAAAAATGTCATTTTATTGATTCTGTTAGGGTTTTGAATGATTTCTTGACGGCATGACAATTGTTTGTAATTACGTATAGTTAAGGGGAGGGGCTGTAATTAGCTCATTCATTGGAGGAGGTCAGTGTAATTATCCCGTAATCATATGTTGATAAGTAAGGAAATCGATAAATTGGCAATAAGCTCAAGCTTAGGCCGGAATGAATATAGGCCTTACTTTTTTTTTTTGGGTGATAATATAGGCCTTACTGGACCAACCATAAAATGAAAAAATTATAACAAATTTGTAATTGCTAATAAAAAGAATATTTGATTGAAATGGATAATGAAGTTTAAAATTATTAGAATGAGTTAGGACAAGGCAAAAAATATCAATTTATCCATTCTGTTAGGGTTTTAGATGGCTTATTGACGGCAGGGAAGGTGTTTGTAATTATGCATGGTTGAGAGGAGGGGGCTGTAGTTAACTCATTCATTGGAGGATGTCAGTGTAATTATCCCCGTAATCATTTTTCTTTTAATTCAACACGAAGGTGATACCCTAAATTTCTAACCCGACAAATCCAGCTCCATAAAGGAGGGGGAGAGCCACAACTTGTGGCGGCTTAAATTCGAACCCAAGACCTCTCATGTAAAGCGGAGCGGATCTTCTATCCCACAATGATGTACCACAATGATGCCACATCATTGTGAGATTAACAAGTGTCCATTTAATTTGAATTATTATTAGTAATTTTTTTAAAATGGACACTTGTCAATCCTACAATGATGTGACACTATTGTGGGATAGAAGATCTGTTCCGCACATAAAGTGGGAGGTGAATACCACTAAAACAATAAGTCTTTGGTACCCGTAATCATATGTTGATAAGTAAGGAAAACGATCTCTGCCGACAATGGCTTGGTGAAACAGTCATCCACTTCACCACTGGTACCACCACCATCGTCGGTGGGTTGGGTTGGAGCACCCTTCTTCAAGTTATACACCACATCTTGAAATCTGACGAGACGGATATGGATCTAACGCGACAGAGACAGATCCGACAAGATGAACACAGGTGATACATAAATTTTTATATATCGTTTTAGATTTTTTGTTTAGTATTTAGTTTCTCTCTCGTATGAGAGTTTGTTTTCTCTCTCGAATAAGAGTTTCATCTCTCCTTAAATAAGAGTTGCACAATTTTTTTTTGTGTTCGTTTGTGAATTCTTAAGATATGTTATCTTCAAGAAATTTGATAGTTGGTGTTTCAGATATTTTGACTATATTGTTTGTAAACTTTCGATTGAATAATATATAAGACCGATTTTTTTTCAAAAAAAAAAAAAAGTAAGGAATACGATAAATTGGCAATAAGCTCAAGCTTGGGGCTGAATGAATATGGGCCTTATCTGCTAAAAGTATACTGAGTTTGACTTGGGTCTAAGCATGTCCAGTGAACGGATTTGGGTTATCACTGCCAAATTTCTATAAACTCGCACAAAATGATTTTAAACTTAACTCCAATCATTATACGATGAAGCATAGTTTTTAAAGACCACGTTGAATCTCTATCTCAAAATGTGTTATATCTTCTATTAATGTTTGATATGTCCGTAAAATTTCACTCCTTTTATTGGGCCTAGCAAGGCATGGGCCGCGTTAATGAACGATGGAGTGAGCTAAAATGATGAAGTAAAGCCCGACATATAAGCTCTCAAGAGGGCTCATAGCAAGAGCAAGATATAAGTTTGAGTGTTGACAAACAAGCTCATAAAAGGCCTCGGTATCCACCTAATGGGGTAGCTGATGAAAGAGACAGCAGGATAGCTGATGAAAGAGACAGCAGGATAGTTGACGAGAAGCCAAATCGTAACCTTACGAGCATAGTTGATGAAGGGTCAAAGTGGACTGGGTCAACAACCACCCGTTATCCCCCTAAAAGCAATCTGGATCATATATTGCAAATGATGTTGCATCTCCTATTGCATTGACTTCTATACATGATAAGTGTAAAAAATTCAAATCACTTATATATTTAAGGAAAATATTTATACACTTATCATACATAGAAGTAAATGCAATAGGAGATGTAACAATATTTTGTAATAGAGGATTTTGTGTGCCCTAAAAGAGGGAAAATGATCTCCATTTTCTCTATGACACAAGAAAACGCCCCATGAACAAGAGAGAGGAGGGGGAGACGGCCAAATGTCCTTTATATAGACTAAAATCGAGACTTGTAATTCTTTACACTCACTTTTATTCGCAAGAATTAATATCTTTGTATTCCCTTTCTAAAAAGCAATAAAAATCTCTCTTTAGCATTCTTATGTTCACCATTATTTTATAGAAGTCTTTAGTTTATTCATAATCGTTAGAGATACAATAGTATTTATGAAATACGGTTTCTTTGTGTAAAAATCGAACCGCATCAATGTTAAATAAAAATATTTGTATAAATGATATGCATATTTGTAAATAAATTAGAAAATGAAAAGGTGATCCGAAATTAAAGCAGACTATAAAGATTTGTAAAGATGAGTAGTATCACATGTTTATGCACATACATTCTTGGTAATCATGTCTAAGTGTCTGATAATACCCATCTTGTACACTCGGCTATGATACCTTTTAGAAACCAACAACAAAATTGCATCTATTCTTCTCATTTCCATCACTCAATTTTGCAATTAATAGGTACGTCAATTTAAATAATTAAGGAAAAAAAATATTATGGAAGTATGATCACCAAAAGATTATGCCAAAAATAATACTTTTAACACGGGTATTTTTCCTTTTTAAGACTAAGGAATATTTTTTGGTAAGAGGAATAATTTTTTTTTTTATCATACTTCGTCAAGAAAGTGTAAAGAAGTTGATAATTAAGTAATTAACCATTAGAAATAATACGCAGTTAATGCATATCCAAAATCAATCAAGAATCTTAAAATGAAGAGCCATTATAGATAAAAAAAAATTCCATCTCCAAAAAGATCTTACTGATCCCCGCGATCCGTACTCGTTAAGTAAATGCAAAGTATTAAATTTCGGTATCGGTATCGATATGGGGTAGTAAATTTACGGAAATTTTGATGGGAATTTCGAGAATATTCAAAATTTCGATTTCGATTTCGATTTTAAAGAAATTATGGATATTTATAGAAATATTTGGAAATTTACAACAAACCTTTGTGTAACTTTAAATATCATAATTCTGCATCTTTTACATAAATAATATTGTATATATAATGTATGTATAGTGAATTTTGTCAAGTAGTATGATTAAAATTTATGGCGAAAAATATAAAATAATATGATTTGAGTGTAAAGTAATAACCAAATCTTCTAGCAATTTTATTAAAATAAAATACCACAATTTTAATACAAATCATCATTTAAAACCATATTGTTTTAAATTTTAAAATATTTTGAGTTTGGCCAAAATTTTGGGAATTTCGTGATGTTTCGGAAATTTCGATATATATTTAACAAAGTAATTTTATTAAGAATTCAAAATTTCGGGAAATATCCGTAAATATCGAAAAATATCAAAAAATTCGGAAAATTTCGATAAATATTTTGCAAAATTGGATCGAAAGAAAGATTTTGCTTCGACAGTCCCGAAAATCCAAAATTTCGGTCGAAATTTTGAGGTTGAGGAGGATATTTAAGTTCATGAGTAAATGTTACACGCGTCTATCTCTTCCTCTCCCCATTAGTGTTTTTAAGTTACGTTCTACCCTACCCTACGTCATTTTAGAATCGTCACCAAATCATCAGCTTCCCTCTGTAAATCTTTTTCCGATTTGAACTCCTTATGAAAAAATAATAATCCTTAGTCAACTTTCATTTTAATTACTAAACCATGGGAGGCGGAGCGATGAGAGCGGCGGCGAAGGTGGCGGGGATAACTGTGGCGAACGGTGGTCTCCGGGGCATCACGTCGGAGAACTATCCGGTCTTCTCCACCGCCCGATTGGCCGCTTCTGCCCGTCCTGCTGCTGCTTCTGCAACGGCGGAGGACGTGAAGCTGGTGGCCTCGCAGTCCGGGACTGGTGTGCAGAGGTCGTGTTCGGAGATGGACGACTGGGTGTTCGCCGGGGGAGAGGAGGAGGCGATGGTAATCGCCGCCGATGCGATGCCGAGAGTTGTCTTCGGTGGCGCACCGTCTCTTCAGGAAGCCAGAGAGGCTACTTCTGAACTTACTCTCGCGCTCGAAAAGTATGTAATTTTAATCCAATTCATTTCAATATTTCAATGTCCTTTTATCATTTAGTTTGATTAATGAGAATGGCTTTTTATTCCCAACTCTGAATTTGTAAGTGTTTGGTCGATTCATTTGATTGAACATTACCAACTGTTGGTAAGGACGGACCACCTCGCCTAAGAAGGTTGTGTGTCATCTGTAATTACCTCCATAAGTGACCTATGGTCCGAAGGCAATGCCCTGACCTCTGCCTAAACTTTTTGTAACCAAAAAAATAAATTTGATTGAACATTCTTATTATTATCTGTAATAATAGTAGTTGTGATTCTCATTTCATTCATTGGTTCATCGTACGTTCTGAGGCAGCTATTGAGTTTCTTAAACGAGACAAAGGAAAATGATTGTTAAAAGGACAACTTTGCCAAACCATTATACCTTATTTGAACCTTGAAGTTCAGCAGGGAGTGACAATAATACTATGTTTGTGAAACCATGTAGTTACGACCGGAATTAGTGTCTTCTGTGTCAGCAATGATGTGTGGTTTTGATTGTATTTTACATCCGCTTGCTGTTTTTGAAAGTTTTTTGCCAAATTTCAAAACAACCAGGGCATACCTGTCATCTCCCTTATCAGTTGGATATGAGGGTCAATTTGTAGCAGATAACGACTCTACCTTATCTATTTCAAGCTCACAAGCTATAGTGAACAAAGCTGTAACCAGTGAGATTGCAGTTGCACCTGCAGTACCGGCCCGTGCAGTGACAGCATTTAGGTTTCTACATGAAAGCTCGGTAGCCCAGGTTTTTTGCCCGTCTCTTGCTCGAGTTTTTAATGTTGCATGAAGGAGTTTAGTGTTATATCCCTTCTACTAACAAACTGCTATTTTTGGTAGAATGTTGTTGCGTCAATTGCTTGTGATCCAAATGTGTGGAATGCTGTATTACAAAACCAAGAGCTTCAGGAGTTTCTGCAGTCACAAAAGACATGTAAGATTGTTGTTTACGCCTGTTATTTGATTTGCGAGAAATTAAAACACACATGTGTCATAATCATACTTGTAATCTTTGAAGGCTTGAAGGATTTAGTTGAGGATTCTGATCATCTTGATCAGTCATCTACAAAAACCATAAATAGATCAGCGGACTATGCAGAATTTGATCCTGATAGTGGATATGCTGATGTTGTTCAGAAGATCAAGATTACGGTGGTTGATATAATGAGCAGCTTGTCTGATTACTTCCAAAATTTCTTTGGTGGTCTAGAGTTTGACAGAGTATCTTCAACTTCTAATGGAACTGCTAGATTAAGTGGTGACACTGTTATGGAAGCATCGTTTATGGGTTTGGCGGTCATGGCCATAATGGTAATCGTGCTGAATAGGGCTTAATGAACAGTTCTGCTGCAGGGGTATATGTAAATTTGCCGAAGTTAAACCGAGTGTTGATTTTCTCGAAGTTTATACTCTGGTTTGATGTCTGAATTATCTTCGTAAAGTATGAAATAAACATTTTCCTAAATTTGCTTTATGTGCGATATTGAAAAGTACATATCTCAGATATAGAACTTGTTAATGTTGCTCATTGAGATCTAATGATGTCCATCGTAGCTCTTTTATTTCTGAAGTCTACAGTCTTTACTTGCTATCACCTTTACATTGGATTTAATGACATTTTAATTGCATGAACTATGTTATCGGTTAATCTTTCACCATTTCTTGTTACCGTTTTGTAAATAGAGCTTCTGACGATTGATAACTGAGGAAAATAGGCCGAGAAGGCGTACATGGAACGGAAGCAGAGGCTTGGTTTGCGAATGTATTGGTAATATATACGAGTTATATGACCTTGAGAATTGCATTATATACAGTGTTGTATTGTAGATCATGTACAAATGTGAGCTACAATTAAATAAAGATTTTCATTCCCATTCAGAACTTAATTCTCTTTTTGATGTTAGCATGCTTTTGAACCACTTGACCGAGGATTTTGGTGTCCTGGTGAGGTTGTTCTTGAAATCCACGTAATAAAGTCCGAACCGGACAGTATATCCCATGTTCCATTCCCAGTTGTCAAGCAACGACCAAATGAAGTAACCACGAATGTCGCATTCGTCTTCCCTGCATTAGTTTAGCTTTTAGAAACCAGAAACTGAAGCCTATGCTCGTAAACCTAAAAAGAAATTGCTGAAAATGTAGTACAGTATGACAGTTTAGTGTGAGTACCTTATAGCAGCAGATATGTTTGAGAGATAGTCCCTGTGATAATTTATTCTCTTCTCATCCTGCAAAGCTTTATCTAATGCTGCATGAGATCTATTAGGATCATCCATCCCTAAATCCAGGCAATCAATGAATGAGATATATCACCTGTTTGACTTTGATGAGATTTTGGCTTTTTAAGCAGTAGAAAACAAGGTTATTTTATAGTGGATTGGGTTTTGGTCCATTTTTCAACATTAGATTATTTGGATCCTCTATCAATGGTGAAAAGTAGATCGACTCTCTCGCACCCGGTAGAATTATATGAAAAGAAGAAAAAAAACTCACCATTTTCGGTTATAATTACTGGTGGATTGCCATACTTGTCTTTGATGTAGTTTGCCAACTTCCGGATACCCCACGGGACTATGTGTAGCCAATGAGATGCGGCCTGTAAAGAGGAACACATGACATGCTGAATAGAGAGTGTTGGGATGTCACATCCTGGACAATCACAGTCATCCGTATATAGTGGGTTGGACGGCTGTGATTGTCCCCTAACCCAGAGTGCTAGGACAATTCTAAGAAAAATCGCTGGGTGTGACTCAAAAGTTTATCATTGATTGAATGTGAAATTTACTCTTTCTCCAATGGAAATTCCATGCTTCGAAGCTACAAAGTAAAATTCACAACATTAGTAATGCAATTATGGTTATCAAAACGAGTTAACGACCGTCGTGTTTGTATCTTACAAGTGGTCATCACAGCAGAATCGGACAAGGCATCCTGCAATACGAGCTTACGAATTCGTGTTCTATCATTACGGGCATATAACGTAGTGTAATGATTTATGCCAATGAAGTCCAGGGACCCCTTCAGGTATTGAGAAACCTCCGGAGTTATTCCAGGGAGTCTTTCAGCCACCAACTTCTGCATTGAAAGAGGGTAATTTCCAAGTAGAAGTGGATCAAGGAACCTGATTTAAATTTCAAACTCATTCTTTGTTAAGATTTTATTTATTAAATTCTTATTGTAAAATACTATTCGTCGAGAAATTACCATCCGAGACTGAAATCCAAGGCTCTCCCTGCAGCATCTACATCCTCATCACTGTCTGATATCGGTTCATACCACTTGGCATCCAACGCTATCCCAATTAGGCCTCGTTGGCTTTCCTGAAACACGACATCTATTTAAAAATAACTAATTTCAAGATCTTAATCGTAAGTGTTTGAGGAAAATATACCTTGAAATTATTCCGGTAGGTATGATAAGCAGCAGCATGAGACAAGAGAATGTTATGAGCCACTATGTAGGGTTCAACAGAAGATTTTCCTGTTTTGCAGATTAAATGTCCAAGAATTGAGCATCTTCCTGGAGCTTGAACCCCTAAATCATAGCCTTGGATTGCTATACCGTGAGGCTCGTTGAACGTTATCCAATGTTTCACTCTATCCCCAAAAGCTTTGAAACAGATATATGCATAATTTTCGAAATCCTTTCTGCAAGTTAATCAGTAGATGCGTTTATGAATTAAACTTCATTATTAACTTCTAAATCCCTGTATTATTGAGATGTTACTAATGAACGTACATTACTTGATCGTTTAAAAATCCTTCGTATTTGTCTTCAAGAATCTGAGGAAGATCCCAATGGTATAAAGTTGCATACGGCTCGATTCCTTGAAGAAAATGATAACAAAAATAATAAAAATTGCATAAGATGGAAATTTCGTGTGGATAATAAATTTCAATATATCATTGTTTTCGTTGTACCTTTTTCTAGTAAGGCATTAATGAGATTGTTGTAGTATTCTATTCCTTCTGGATTAGGTTCCCCGGTTCCATCTGTCAAATTATGCAACATTAAATTCATACGTACGTAGTGCAATTTAGCTAGGAACGTACTATTAAGCATGGCAATCACAACCGTCCATTTGAAGAGGAAAAATGATAAATTCTTGCTTAGATATCTTACTTGTTAAGATTCTTGACCATGAAATGGAGAATCTATAAGCATCCATGCCCAAGTCCTTCATCAACTCTATGTCACTCTGTCGTCATTGAAGTTGAAACATCCATTTCAGTTGGAAAACACTTAACCTTAAGAGGGAAAATTACATACAGCCTCCTCACTTATTGTGCAATTTTTAAAACCCCCTCATTTATTGAAAATGACCAACACATCCCTTCATGTTAAGATTTTTTTACCAATACACCCCTGTGTGATTAAAAATTATTACAATTTTACTCTAGTAAACCTTATAAATAGACCCTTAAGGGGATGTGTTACTAATTTCCAATAAGTGGGGGGTTGTGATAATTATACAATTAGTGAGGGGTCCTTAAGGGGATGTGTTACTAATTTCCAATAAGTGAGGGGTTGTGATAATTATACAATTAGTGAGGGGTCTGTATGGAATTTTCCCAACCTTAAATTGACTAAGGTAGTGTTTTTCTTTACGCAAGCAATTAGTTTGCCTCTTCATCTTATTTTTTTTTATTCGTACACTGATTCTTATCTTATTGTACAAGTGACATATATAATGCTTAATATTTTTATATAACTTTATAATGTAGGCATTCTTATCCTCTCCGACTTGCAGCATTTTTAGTTTCTACTCTATGCAATAATATTTTAAAAGTAAAAGCAAAAAAAAATAAAAAATGATCAAATTTTGTTGCCAATTAAGAAACAAGAATGTTGATGAAATTAATAGTATTCACCTTGAACCGATGATATTGATCAACCGCTGTGTTTGCATTGCTGAAGTCCAGTATTCTTCCTGTTTGTATTTATATGTAATTATTTAACTCAAATATTACATATATATTGGAAAATAAGAGATTGGAGAGCAGGAACAATTAATTTACCTGGTTTTTTAGTGAAGGTATCCCATATGCTGTCTCCTTTATTTCCTTCATTTACAGCTCCTTCAAACTGCGTACCCAAATTAATGATCTTATTAGTTATTACAAGCATGCAATAAAAATTGATCAAACAAAATTTAAAAACGATAATTGTTAGTGTTTAATCGAACCTGGTAAGCTGAAGAAGCTGTTCCAAAAGTGAACCCATCGGGAAAATCATCCCGCCCGGTTATGGATTCAGATTTCACTACGAAATATATTGCCACAGAGAATAGCACTAAAATGGTTGCCGCCATTGGTAATTGAGTTTATATATTGTTTGATCATATATATATATATATATATATATATAACAACAAATGTGTTACAACTTAGAAAAGCTCATTAAATATTGGGTTTAAATTAATGATGAAAGATGAGTTGTGGAAGCCAAGCTAATTGGAGATATACCCCTTCTCTTACGGTAAAAGGCGTCCCGGTTTGGTGTAATAAAATAGTACTATTCCACCTCTTAATATACAGTATAAAATATTAACAAAATTTATAAACATATCATGCGTATAAACTATTAAGTAGTAGTTTTGAAATAAACATCTGAAATTAGTGAGGCGTGGAGGGATAGGCTTCCTTGGGAGTTTGGTTGATTGTTAAGCAATCTCGTGCCTTTTGCTTACACGTTATGACCCCAATATGTTAATTCTTACACATAAAAACAGAAGCTGCCGAATGGACTCGTGTACACAATATTATATAGCTTGGCGTCATCCGGTTAATGCTTGATAAATATATTTATATGGGAGATGATATTGGAGCTCCACTTTTAATTGTTTTTGTCAAGAAACTTGTATTAAATAGTGGAGTGTCAATAACACATTTGGAGTACTAATATCATTTACCTATTTATCTTTATCTTATGATCAATCATTTTCCATTTTTTTTTGGTAATAGTATAATTTGGACAATTTTTAATTTGTAGTCAGATGTATATGTGTCATTACTGTCACATATTAGATAAAGACTATGGACTTGCTAGACTTATAAGTGTCAACCCTTTTCCCCCCACTATCCAGACGCCTATTAAAGACAAATATGTGAGGTTCCGACCAAAATGAATAATACCTCGAGCAATGGACTTTGATGTCCGAAAAAACAAACGCTTGCCACATCATATTCCAATTAGTTTAACTTAGCATTTGTTTTGTGATTCTACTATTTAGTTATGTGTTGATTTAAAACTAAAGTTGGAGCATGGAAGAAAGGTATATCATATATGTCATATATGTTCAGCGTTTATTGTTTTGTCTTTTAATATGGAAAAAGAATTAGTTCCACAGCTAACTAGGTAACATGGCGAACAAAAAGAGCGAAGAAACGTGGGTTTAAAAAGATTGATGAAAAAGGCAAACTATGTTTGAGAAAGTATGTCAAATGATACGGATGTACTCTCACGTCATTTTTTGTAATTACTAGTAAGCATGTGCAACGCATCGTGGTTCTTTTGAATTTATTTAAGCAATAGCATAATTTAAATAAAAATAAATATAAATATTAATATTAATATGCACAATAAATATGAATAAAAGACGTTGCATCAGTACTAAAGATTCTATATCAAAATATTTTATTTGAATAAGTTCCAAACTATAATTAAAAGTAAATTAATTCTTCAAGCCGAAGAGGATGATACAAAGTCATATTAACCTCCAAGTATCATATATTATTTAATTAAATTTATGTAAGTTGAGACATTCCGGCGTATTATTGGCAATTTTTGGTCCATGATATGTACTTATGGATGTGATAAAGTTATGTTTGCAGTTATTGTAATGTAGCAAACAATCAAGAATTTGCATCATTATCAAGGTGGTATCGAATATAAATTAAATATTGAAACCAAAAAAATTATAATTCTCATTGGCAGTTCATTTAAAAATTAAAACGACCACAATTGAAAATGTTGAATTGGTAAATGACATAAAATATAAATATATAAAGTTTAATATTATCTGAAGGTGTACTTAGTTCTTTTCTTCTTTAATCTTAATAGACGTTGCAACCTTTTTCTTAATTGACTTCATCTATTTATTTTTATATTTCTTTCTCATATTGCTCAATATTTCTTTATCATCTCTTGATATGTTGTTGGTGTCTCCTTCATTATTGTTAGTTGACAGCTCCTTTCTTTTGTTTAATTTGCATCAACTTCTTTAGAATCTGTCGCATATTTAATTTGAAATTCCTTTAATTTAGTAACGCTTTGCATTCTATTAACTGTGATGAGAAAGCAAAATTTATTTGATATTTGTACGCTCGGGGATCTATAATATTTTGACTTATGTTCTCTCTAAGTAGAAGAATAAATTAGAAACATAAAATAGCAATTTATTCTCTTAAACAATTTTAACATATTATCTTCTCAGTATACTATGAAATTTTAATCTGAAGGTCATTAAAAATATTTTTATATAGATAAAAATGTAAAAGGAAATAAATCATTAAATTTTTTTTTGTATAGATAGAAATGTAGAAGGAAAATAAGTAAAAGTTATAAAATACATATAACTTTTGAGCTAGATACGAAAGGACAAATAATATATCTCATAATTTCTTAAGAGCCACGCAACATACTTTCTTTACAATTTAACAGTTTATTTATGTTGTTATTAATGTGAAACCTAAAACAAACTTAAATTTTTATTATGGAGAAGTTTTAGACTACACAATATTAGTTTTTAATTTAAATATTTTCTTCTTTTGTACTCAACTTGTGGAGTCCAATTGAATGACAATTATTGTACTTGAGATGTCGTTGGAAAGAATTACAAGTTTTAGTTTGTTCTGGTATATATACAATTTTGTTTTGTTTAGTAGGAACATCCAATTTTGTTTTGTTATGAATATTTCTTGTAGAATTGTTGGATATTATTAACTTGAATATTATCTGATAAGATATACTTAAATTTTATTGTAATATAATTGGGGAGATTTGCACTTTTGGTCCCTGAACTTTATCACTAAAATAGTTTTAGCCCCTCATTATCAGACTCGACAAATTTAATCCTAAATATTACTATTTAAAACATATTTTGTCCCTACCGTTAACTTTTCGTCTAAAAACTAACAAAATGAGCTCAGATTTGGGGGGAAATGGATGGTACCTCACTTCATTTCATTATCCCATAATCACACCTTTGAACCGTAAGATTTCCTCAATTATAAAACCCAAGTTTTTGAAATTCCCAATTTTATAAACCCTGATTACAAATTTTCTTTTATGCAATTTGAATTTTTTTAGCATCAAAATTGACCAATTTTCCCCAATTTGAGCTCATGTGCGGCCATTCCGTTAGTTTTTGGACAAAAAATTAATGACAAAGACCGAATCTATATAAAATTGAAACATTTAGAACTATTTATGTCGAGGCCAATAAATGGAGGACCGAACCGAACTTATTTTAGTGATAATGTCATAGGATCAAAAGTGTAATTCTCCCAATATAAATATGTAAGATATATAAAATTAATTTTGTAACTTTTTTGGGTTTAGACAATAAAGTTATCTTAAATTTCACAAAATTAAATATAATAAGATATAAAAGTTCTTTATATCTTCATCATAGTAACATAATCTTTAAATATATACACCGAAGTATTTATTAATAAGTAATAACCCTTTCATCAAATTAATTAATCATTCTTATATAGTAGAACCTTTTCTCATCTCTTCTGCAAAATAAAGTCAAATTTTGCATTGCTCTTCCTGAAAACTTGAAAACGCTAGTCCATCACCCCACTACCACAATCACCAGTACTTCTGGCTCGTTCCTATTTTTGTCGTTCCTCTAAGGTTCGGCACTATTTTTGCAACCCATGTCCCGTGAAACCAAAAGTGCAATTTTTTCCTGATAACTTTCTTATGATAAGGCAAATATCAAATTAAAAATTAATCTAACACAAATAATAAAGGTACATAATTTGATGGTCTCAAGTGCCATACGAAAGGGTCTAGAAGGGGGGGTTGAATAGACCCTGAAATCTTTTTCGACTTAAAAAATTTCGTATCACTTTTAAAGATTAGAACGCTTAGGAAACTGAGCACTTGGATCAGGCGCTTTAGTAAAGATAACTTAGACTTAGTGATTTTGGCAATTTACCAAAGTAGGGTAAAAGATTTAATCACTTAATCAGGGTTAGCACAACGGAAATAATTTTAAAGCTTCAGCGTTCGTTTTGGTTAAATAGTCGCTAGGCAGATTTAGCTTGTCTTTTTTCAAAATAGATACAGATAATATAAAGTAAGACAATAGTAAAAGTAAATAACACAAGATATATAAGGTTCACTGGGTGATGTGATCTCAGCTACGTCCTTCTTCTCCTTTTTCACTTGGAGGGAATTTACTAAAATAATAATCAAAAAATCACACAAAATCTTCTACAAGATAGTAACGAGGTGAAAATGATCTCGGGCTCCTTGATCACACAGATGTCAGCACCAATGAAGATCGTCTTCTACAAGCTTCTCTCACTCAAAAATACTGTCTGTAAGGGGTATCAATAACTTTCTCACTCAAATGAAAGGTTGAGGGTTTTATCACAAGGGCTTGTTTGTTTTTGAAAAGATCAAACAACTTAAAATATCTCAGTAAGAATTTAGATTTCTTCTTTGGAAGATGTTTGAGATATTTGTGACTCTAAGGAATGTATGTAAAAGCTTGAAGGAATTTGGCTATGGAGTTTCTAAGATTTTTCTTTTTGTGTGTATCTTGTGTATTATGTATCTGTTCTGTTCTGCTGTATATCTATAACCTTTTAGGGTTTGATGGAGGTAAGGTATTTATAGGCTTTTTCTTGGGAATATGTCCATTGGACACATGTAGGAGCGTGCCTTTCACGGAGCGCTTGAGTATACCTTTTCTCTGACATTCCTGAAAATTTGCTGGTTCCGATTGG
This sequence comes from Buddleja alternifolia, assembly GCA_019426215.1. Taxonomy (NCBI): domain Eukaryota; kingdom Viridiplantae; phylum Streptophyta; class Magnoliopsida; order Lamiales; family Scrophulariaceae; genus Buddleja; species Buddleja alternifolia. The sequence continues at coordinate 12,737,384 of CM033392.1, read as the reverse complement.
ACGGGAGCAGCTATAACCTCTGAATTTCTGATAGTCTAGTCAAAAGGTGGCTTGGCTACAAGTCATATTGGCTTATCACATTTAATGCTCTTATCAGGCATTTAATGCGTTTTGAATTTATTTCCCGTTTGAAATAAATGTCCGTTGAATGATTGCATTTAAGTCCTTCATGACTTGAGAAATTATTTCAGGTGAATCTGATTCTGAACGTTAGAGTGCTTTGAGCGCTTGATTCATAAATCCTGAAATGGTCCTTTAGCGGTTGACAGAAGCTAAGGATTATTCTTTATCTTCCTCTGACTTCAGACGCTGATCTTCAACTTCTTCTCTAATAGACTCACCTAGAATTCTATTAGCGATTCGGTATCTAATACTTAGTCTAAAATCTATAAAGATAAAAAATTACAAGCCTAATATAGTTACATACTTTCAAACGCTTATACAATTGATCTATGAAACATAAACTTACATTATATTTTGGGGTTTAACATAAAATCCTATCTTGTCATCATCAAAACATCTAACATGAAATTTCCTAACATAATTATATGAAACTTCTAAACTCAGTCGATAATATTAGACTTTTCCTCTTATTTCTTTTTTTCTTCTAGTATTCTTAAATGAAACATGACTGTAGCATTAGAAAATTGTCTCATGTGTTTAATGCAAGAACATCCGATGTGTGAGCCTACGAGTTGGAGACCTTGGAGAGGTATAGATGCAAATAGGAACTGCAAAAGATTTTAAAGTCAACGTCATAATTATAGATTGAATGAGAAAATTAATGGAGCAATGACTATAAATAAGAATTTCAAATTTAACCATTCATATTCACAAGAATAATTTAATTTAGTGTTAAAACTCCACCCAACGTATACATTGTACAAAATAACACCAGGCTCCACACATAACTTGAAATCAATATTTTCAAAATATAGAACAAATGAAATCCAAATATGAACAATGCAATAAATAAGGTTCTCAAGTTTAAGAAATACAATAACCATAGCAACAGCAAATGAGACTCTTTTATTAGTTGTAAATAAAATGGTTCGAAGGGGAATACAAATGTGGCAAAAAAATAAAAAAGCAAGAGAAATAAAGTACATAACAGAAATACAACGAATTCATCTCTACAAAAATAAAGTACGTAACAGAAATACATCTAGTTCATCTCGACACACATTTATCTCATCTGAAATTTCTATAACCAAATTTGATTTGATGTATCCAAGTTAATCACAAACTTTTTCTGGAAAGCTAGACGAAGCATGATCGCATCATGATGTTATAATTACATTTAATAATATACAAAGTATTACTTTTTATAGATAAATAATATGAAAGAAAGTCAAAGAACTGAAATATCCCACATGTGCAAAGAATGAATTTTTAAAAGAAAAACACAACAATTTTAGCTATTTTCATTTGCCAAAATTGGACCAATAAATGTGAATGGTGAGAAATTTAAGATTCTTCTATTTTGAAGGGAACAAAGGTGGGGTTAAGCAAAGTTTGATATATAAATATAACAAAAATAAATCCCTATTTAATTGAAATACGAAACATAAACTTTCGTGATGCAATTATAATCAGCTATTTAATTTATATTGAATTGGGAGTACTTGACCACTGAACCATGCAACAGTTTACCTCTTTCTCGTCATATACGTACTCTTCCGCTATTTTACATCATACCCTTTTCGACGTTGTTCCTTTCATAAGACCCCTTCAAACATCAAATAAAGTTACATCACCTGTCCCAACCCTATTATTCCTTAGCATGTTTTGGTGGTGGTGGTGGTGGGTGGGGGGTTGGGGAGGGGGTTTAATAGTTCATATATAATGAGTTAATGAATTATTTTTAATAATTCATTTAATAATCAAGAATTCCACGATCTCTCCCAATATTATCATCCATCCTCAAGCTTTCTAAAAAAAATAAGAAAAAGTGGAAAATAAATTCTAAATTGTTATGTGGAAATTACATATTACTCGCGTGCGTTAATGTTTTTACGCTCGATTTAAGGTAAAGTTTTTACAAAAAACTATACATTGAACATATCTCTGAACTACCAAGATTATTGCAAAAACATTAGCAAGCCTGTATTCAATGCCCCATGATTATCCGATTCCCTAGTTCATATATAATGAGTTAATGAATTATTTTTAATAATTCCAAGAATTCCACGATCTCTCCCAATATTATCATTCACGACTAAATTGTTATGTGGAAATTACAAATTCCACGATCAAAAAGGGTTGTTTAAGTGTGAACTCTAGCAAGCCTGTATTCAATGCCCCCATTTTGATGATTCCTATGGGACGACAAAACTACCTATTTTGATATCTGGCCAACGGTTCCGGGTTGGGGAAGGGTTCCCCCGTCTTTAAGTTCATATATAATGAGTTAATGAATTATTTTTAATAATTCATTTAATAATCAAGAATTCCACGATCTCTCCCAATATTATCATCCATCCTCAAGCTTTCTAAAAAAATAAGAAAAAGTGGAAAACAAATTCTAAATTGTTATGTGGAAATTACATATTACTCGCGTGATTTAATGTTTTTACGCTCGATTTAAGGTAAAGTTTTTACAAAAACTATACATTGAACATATCTCAAAAAGGGTTGTTTAAGTGTGAACTACCAAAGATTATTGCAAAAAACATTAGCAAGCCTGTATTCAATGCCCCCATTTTGATGATTCCTATGGGACGACAAAACTACCTATTTTGATACTCTTTCTGCATCTTCCAATGCAAATAGGGATGGCAACGGTTCCTGTTGGACCCGGAACCTCCCCGGCGGTTCCGGTTCCCCCGTCTCTAACCGGATCTAGCAGGTGAAAAATAAATTAAAAACAGAATTTTTCCAACTCATAAAATTCCAAAACACTTTCATCTATAACTGAGCGTTGTTTATTTTTTGAGAATGTCCATACATGCGATGTAAATTATTATGGGTCTGACTTCATTCAATTTTTACTTAACTATACCTGGATGTTTTAGATAAATAATTGAGGATATGCACAATTGAACAAGCTACAAGTTACAGAATATCAATAAAGAACAGAGAATGAATTCCATCAAGCTTTACTTTCTCCTAATAAGCACAATTTCGGAATGTAAAGAAGAAAAAGTAGTGAAAAAAGTATAGAAGAACGTATAATATTATTTACATACATATGGATAACGTATAGAAGAAAAAGTAGTGAAAAAGAAGAAAAAATACAAAAAAAGGAAAGAAAAAAAGGCAAAACTCTAGCCCAAAAAAAAAAAAAAATGAGTCTTGCGGTCCCGGTTCCTGTTCCAAACTCACGGGTACCCGCGAGTCTCACGGTTCCGGTTCTCGCGGGTACCCGCAAGTGGTAGTGTAAAAACAATACTCGCGGGTACCCGCGGGTCTAGCGGTTCCGGGTTCTAACGGTTTCGGGTCCTTCAATAAGCGGTTCCGGTTCCGGGTCCCAAAAATTTATGCGGTTCCGGTTCTGGGTCCTCAAAAATCGACCCGAAACCGGCCCGTTGCCATCCCTAAATGCAAATGGTGCTAGACATACACAATTTATAAAGGTTAAGCCACAAACTCATTATCCACTCTGCGCTTTCTTTGGGTTTTTTCTAAACTTTTCTGGTCCTTTTCAAAGGCTCAAAAGCATTAGCTTGGACCACGAGAGGAGTTGCCTTGCCAGATTTTGCAAAATGAATTCATGTATAGTAAATAATGTTAGTACTATATGATGAATTATTCTTCTTCCTATTTCTAGTAGAAAAAAGATTGGAGCTCATCTCATGTTTTATATACTTTACAGATAATTAATATATATAATCAAGCCCATCTCATGTTTCATATTTTATACTTTGTATGGATATATAATAATACACCTTTCAGACGGAAAACTAATTGATATTTGGTTTGCAATATCTTTCAAGTTATTTCTTTTTTAGTCTCAAACGCGCAGAAACACACAAAATTAAGGTAAATTTAAGAATTAATGGATGTATTACCATCACTACAAGAAAACAGGGTATCAGAGACCGAAATTTAGAGATTGACATAAATTGGTCGCTAATTAAAGACGAATTTAGAGACGGGATTGAGTTCCGTATCTAATTAGCAACGGATATGCAAATCTGTCTCTTTATTAGAAACGACTAATGTAGCGATGGAAATAGAGACGATTTAAATTCGTTGCTAAATGCGTCGCTAAATGATTGTTGTAGCTTGCTTAGTTTAGAGACTGTCATTTTTCGTCGCTAAATTTCAATTTTGCAACAGAATTAGCGACGGAAATACAATGGATTCCCCCTAACAAGACGGAATTAGCGACAGAAAATAAATTTATAATTTTTATTCCAAATCAGCGACGGAATTAGAGACAGAAAATTCCGTCTCTATTTTGTAAATTAAATTATAAAATACAAATCAATTTTTCATTATTAATTAGAGACGGAATCAACATCGGAATATGAAATTGTTATCTTATCCTACATTGGTGACGGAAATAGAGATGGACAATTCCGTAGCCGTTCTGTAAATGAAATTATATAAATTTTCCTACATCTGCGACGGAAAGAGAGACGGACTTTCCGTCGTTATTCAGTAAATTAAATTATGAAAGTGTGTCAATGGGATTCGAACCATATATCACTCTTGTAGGACTAGTAGTGAATGCCACTACACCACAAGGGACACAATTACCAAGTTTTCGTCTATTTATTACATTATATTTATTATCTTATATTTTCTAAATTTTCTTTTTTTTTGCATTTTTAGGATTCTAACCTATGATCTTTCATTTCTAAATGAACAATGATACCACCACGGTACTTTTTAAGTAATTAATATTACACAATATTGTATTATATATATGTGTGTATATATATATATATTAAATTAATAAATATAATATCATAACGAAATAAACAAAAGTTATTATTGTCGAGGATCACGAGCCTACAAACAAGTATTATTTTGCTCGACCAAGACTTGTTAGATTCGATTTGAACTCGAAATATACATATATATAAAATATATATATTGAATCGGTTCGACTCGATGTCCACCTCATTACACCACTAATGAGGCCATTGTCCAAAGCTTTCCTAATTGACCCATTAAAACATAATTATAATATATCTAATATATCTTATAACTTTATTAAATTGACTTATTTATATGCTAAAATGCCTAAATTAGGCATTTTAGGCCCAAATAACCCAGTGGGTCTCTATGATAGTGGGCTATTTATCCTCATTCCAATCTCTTGTCAGTATAATTAATAAATTTAGCAAAACTTATTCTCTCTGTGGAAACTTATGATAGAGTATATATATTCTACCAAAAAAATAATAATTTATTGTATATATAGTATAGTATATATTACAAATAATAATATTTAAATATTATTTATATCGAGGCTCGCGAGCCTACGAAAACGTTTTTTTAGCTTGAAATAATTAGGCTCGTTAGATATTTTTTTTTTTGTAAACAAATAACCCTAAACCCTAAATTACCCTAAACTATATACCTTAAACCCTAAACATATCCTAGACACTGAAGCATGTATAGGGTGGTGAGATTTACATAAATTTTGAGATGAAGTTGTGATAATCTTGTAAACAATTAGAGGCATAATGAGATTTACATAAGAAAGTAATTATTTTACCACTTATATATATTTTTTTATTCAATTAACATATATTAATATATTAGAAATACACTTCTATTGGTTTTTGTCATATAGAATGTGATAAAATAAAAACCTAACATAATCAAATCTATTTAAAAAAGAACAGAAAGATTAGATCTGACGACCAAATCATCATAAACCTAAACCTCTCTTGCCCGACTTCCGCTACCAACTCTCTCGCAAATCTACCGTCGCATATCGGAGTTTTAAGGGGTTGTGTAATTTTTAATATATCCGAGAAGAACTTAGGGCAATGTTTGGTCATGTTTTCATATCATGTTTGGTCCAAAATTCTCACCAAACTATGTTTGACTCACAAAATATTTGGTCAAAATTACACTACTTTTTTTGTCCAAAAATCTTTCTACACCTACTTTGTCCCTACACTCCTCTCTATGTGTTCTCTCTCTTCTCTAACAGACAAAAGTTTCATGATTTGACTGTTACAGTAACTTTTGTTCCCTCTTGATGCGGTTCGTTTTTACACCAAGAAAGTCCTGCAAATTCAAACACGACTTTATTTACATGAATATGAGAAATCTAATTTTAGAAGACGAATAATTTCAAAAATAAGTAAAGAATTTTGAATAAAAACTAGTAAGAAGAAGACTTAAATTTTCATTTATTTTATTTTCGACTTTCTCTCGAAGAAGATGAAGAAATACAATAATGTTACATTCTTTTTTCTCAATTGTCAATCTCCCTCTACAAATGATAAATTTCCCCCTATTTATCTACCCACATGGCCGATTTTTCTCCCTTTCTTGTTAAGGGGGGTGGCCACTTTCCTATTTGTTGGGGAGATGATCATTCATCTCCCTCCTTTGAGGGATCTTAGGTACTATTGGATATGATTTGATCCTTATCCAATTTTATCCCTTCTTCTAGCTATCCTCCTTGATCCATGCCTTCCAATATTCATTTCAGCTATTTTTCATCTTTTTTAAAACTTACTCAGCTATCCTTCTTATTTTAGGTTTCCTTTGAGTCCTCTTTCATTAAGCCTCCTCCGAACATTTGGGTCTCCTTTCTTATTTTTGGCTCACTGCTTCATCCTTCGTTTGGGCCCATCTTTTAATAAAGCCCAAGACCATATCGTAATAATTTACAGGCATATCACATCTGGAAACAAAACCAAACATTATCTCACAAAAAAAACCCACCCAAAAATCAACTCACAAAATTAAACCAAACACAATTTCATCAAACACGCACGTGCCCCCATAAATTTCTCACCAATAATTCTCGCCAAAATACCATCCCAAAACATAACCAAACATAGCCTTAGATTTTTTAATCTATCGGGAAATTGAATTATATTTTTTGTCTTATATTTGAGATAGAAATAAAAAAGAAATTAAGATTAAGAACAAAATTAAATTATAATTAATGCATAAGAACAAAATAAAATAAAATATATAAGCATCTAGACTTGATCTCAATGTTTAAGGATGTTCAACGAGTCGAGTCAGCTTGAGCCGAGCATTGCAATCTCTACTCGAGCTTGAGCTCGTTTCTATGTAATTAAGAGCTCGTGAACCTTTTTTATTATTAAATTTAATATATTTATTTATTTTTACTAATAATATATTAATAGATTATGCATTTACTTTTATTAGCTTATGTCATATAAAAAAATGATAAAAAAATTGGAGTAATTATTAAAATAAAATCTATTAGTCAATACTTCTTCCTTATCTACACCTGCCCTGCAATTCTTCCTCAGTACTTCTTCAAAAAAGCCCTAGCCTCTTTTTCCTCAATACGTCTTCAATCGTCACCATCTCCGCTACTCTACTTTGCCTCAGTTCTGAACCGCCATCTCCGCCGGCGTCCACTGTCCACCTCATCTCTCTCCATAGCCGCCGCCTTCACCTAACCGCACCAGATACGTCCACCTCACATTTTCATCATCATCTCCGCCGCCGCATTTCCAGATCTCAACCACGCAGCGTCGAATGAGAAGACGCGCAAAGTTTCTGACCCGGACCCGAATCCATGGAGCGTCAAAACCCCTGGGAAGCCGGTGGACCCCCCTCGGCGGTCGCGCCACCGCCGTGCTGCGCTGTCGATAAAAGAAATCAGACAGGCAGCGCTGAAGCCCCGGGAAGGTGGATCCCACCGCCCTACCCGAATCGACCCGCTCCTGGAACCCGAGAGAGAGCCGATCTTCACATCCAAGAAGAAGTTTGTCAATGCCGAGATCACGCTTCCCGAAAATTAAGTTTATTTACAATTTTGAGCTGAAATGTTAAAGAGTGAGTCATTTGTAGGATTTGTGATTGTTCTGAGTGTAGCTCTGCTTGGAGAAGTTTATATATATTTTGTCTGTGATTTGAATGAATTTTGTGAAAATGAAGCGTGCAATTCTTTTGTTGTTTTGACGTATATATAGATCTTGAATTTGTTTACGCGAGATTTCCAATCCGAGCACTGTGTTTCGTCTTTCTTTTGTCAAAAACTCTGACATTTAGTCTACGGTTATTTATGAGTGATTAGTTTTGGCTAATGTGTTATATATTTGATGTATATAATTCAGGTATGAATTTTTGGATAAATTCTTAAACAGCTTGGATAGCTCAATCAGGCTGCTCCAATTAAAGAGATCTGCAACAACATTTACTAATATTAGCTCACAAATTGGATATTTAACTGATAGGTATGCATAACGTATCTTTTCAATTTTGATTGATATATTCTTCTTGTCGCTGTAGTACTCCATTTGTTTTTGGTTTGAATCTACAGGAGGTTTACGCATAGTCATTAGGTCATCATGCCTGAGGTGATTGTGATAGAGAAAGTCCTTCAGCATGGTGAGCACACCAGCTGTATGAAGCCAGATCTTCGAATTTCATTAGATGTTGAAGCAATTGAAAGCGAGAGCAAGTCAAAATCTTGCAGTAGAAATTTGCTGTTGAGGAAAGTTTTCCATGGTCGGCTCTTGGATTTCTCCAAATCCCATCCAGAGGTACTGTTTATGCTTCAGAAGTCCTTGTAATTTCATCATCTTCCCATTGAGATTAATTTTTTTGGAACCCAATACTTGAAATTTTAATGTGATTTCCTTGGCTTATGGAGCAATTTATGTCTCTTGCATTCTACTCATTTTAATAATGTTACTGCTCTAGCATTGTTTTTCATAGATGATTTAGGTTTGAATTACTACAATTGTTTCCATCTGAAACCTATAAATTGAAATTTGATATGATTGTTTGTTAGGAGTATAGATCAAATTCATGTCTCAGGAATTAATACTCATTTCGAGAAGATTACTGCTCTATTCATGTTACTGGTAGATAAACTTTCATTTTATATGCATTTGGTCCGCACCATCTTCATAATCTTTTCCTTCAAAATTATGCTCTTCTACCTTGTGAATCTGATAAATGCTTGCTCTCACATTAATGGAAACTAAATTATATTATGCCAAGGGGTTGTTCCCTTCCCTGCTTGTCTGGATTCTGTTTTCATAATGTTATATTTCATAGCCTTTTCATTTCCACCATGAAAGTGGATGTCCCTGCTTTTTTGACATAAAAACATCTCAAGTGGCTTTCTCCCCACTCTCACGCTTGATTCTCCCTCATCTCTCCATTAAACACCGAATTAACACAATCCATCCTACCCATTGCCAATCCAACCCACCCACATATTTCACCGGTGACCTTTCGAGTTTAAGCCTTTACACCGATCTTGTGCGATTTTGGGCGAATTTTCCGAGTTTGGGGTGATTATTGTCGGATTTTTAGTTTCCATGAGCCAGTTTTCAGCAAGTTTGAGACGGGACGATGCATGGGTACATAGTTTATGTGGTGTTCGGTTGTTATTCGGCGTTTGTGGGTAGAATTTCAGAAATTTGAGCAAATTAGGGCACGGTTTTCGTGTTTTGGGCGAGTTTAGGGTCGGTTTTCATGGGTACATAGTTTATGTGGTGTTAGGTCCTTATTCGGCGTTTGTGGGTAGAATTTCCGAAATTTGAGCAAGTTAGGGCACGGTTTTCGTGTTTTGGGCGAGTTTAAGGTCGGTTTTCAGCACTTATAAGTATGCAGGGGCCGATTTTCAGATGTTTGATGATTTGGAGTACCCATGAGCCCTCTCCGACATAGATAAGTAAATATAGTGGGATTTCATCACATGTTATGTTTGTCGTTTTTTTGCTATTGGATTCTAATGTAAAAGAAAACATGTTCTATCTAGAAACTTTTATCTAACATGAATACAATTCTTTAGCTAGGAATGAGCTATTGTTTGTCAGCTTGTCGATGTAAAGAGCTGTTTTCATGATGGAACTTTTTAGATTCTGACCGAGGGGTTAAAGCAGCTTTTGCGATGAATACTATGTGGCTGTAATTCTCAAAATATACTCGCACAAACTTTATTCAAGATATCCCAAGCAGAAAAAGGTGGTTTTAATTTTATATGGTTTAGAGGGAAGTTAGATTTGATTTCCACTACCACGGGAGAACAACAAAAGAGGAAAAAAAAAGTTTTGCGCACAACACTTTAATCCATTTTCTTTCAAGACTTCATTGTTAATTTCATATTGCATTAACAATCATTTTTTAGAAATGACTAGTTGACCGACTCTAGATAAAACCAAGAACCTTATTTTTCATTGCATCGTTAAATACATTCCGCAATTTATGAACTTTGTTTTGTAGATAAACATGTTGCAACTCTATTGTCTTTCATCTCTGCTCTTCTCTTTTCTTATCAGATCAGTAGGAAATTAGTGGGGCTCAAGTTGGTAACCAACTAAGGTATGTTCTAGCACATGATACTATGCTGTATGTTAAGAGATTTTACGTTCTGGTTTTTCTCATATGCATACTTATAGAATGTTGATATTGTTTATTTATTGGCTCCATACTTCTATAAGCATTTTGCTCATCCAATGTTTCCATTTCCCATTGTCTCGTAAATTAATGGAGTTTTCAAATAATTTGTTTGCTAGAAATTATTGATATGTTAAGAGATTTTACATTCTGGTTTTTCTCATATGCATGCTTATAGAAAGTTGGTATTGTTTATTTATTGGCTCCATACTTATATAAGCATTTTGCTCATCCAATGTTTTCGTTTCCCATTGTCTCGTAAATTAATGGTGTTTTCAAATAATTTGTTTGCTAAAAATTATTGATATAGAATATTCTATGATACTAATTAATATATAGACATCATATGTAAATGAAGAAAAGATGGTAACTTGAGCTCATTAGCTATTCACCATTGAACTCAAAGTTTTCTACTGGACCTTTAGCGTCCTATCAACAAGAATCAAATATGAATCCTATAAGTGAACTAAAAATGGCACATACTTGAGCTCCATTACTTCTATGCATTTTGTTATGCTGTCAAAACACATCAAAGCTGCAATGTCTAGATAATCACTTTGTCCTTTATAAATAATTGAGATAATCCAAATATTTGTATGAGATTGTAGTGTCTTGTTTCAAAAGCTGAGGTGATTAGCTAGCTATCAAATATTTAAATTGGAAGGAATCTTGGTCTACAATATTTAAACTGGAATTTGAAAGTGGACCTGACTTTTTTCTATTGGCATTTGTGTGCGTGTAAATATGCTGACGGAGATACAACTGCCTCCTACCATTTCTTTATGTGCAAAGATGTAGTTATATCGTAGTCTCGTGGATGAATATTATTATTGTAAAAATCTGGTGTATTCGAAATGAAGTTGTTTATCGATACTCAAGCATGTTATTTGATGAGGAGATCCAATCGATGAGATGATATTCCTCATACTACTCATGCTAATTGATCTTTATTCTCACTCAGTTTTTTTGGAGGACTCTTTCCTTGTTTATTGATGGCTAATATTTTCATTGTCCTCCATACTCTTATGTTACTCTTGATTTGGATTGTAATGCTTTCTAATTTTTCTTTTATATAAGTGATCATTAGGGATAGTTTCTCAACATGTGTAAGAACTTTGGCTTTAATTTTGTAAATAACACTAAAGAAAGTTACCTAATTATTTCATTGTACCAGCTTATTACGATAGTTTTAAGTAAATTACTAATTAACATTTAAATTGCAATCTTAGTAAAGATTGATATTTTTAAGAATATTAACCGTATTTAATTGCAATGTATTAAAAATTTTCCCAATAACTTATTTTATTGATTATTAAATCCTAAAAAATTATTTGAAGTGATCTAGGCCTTGTTTGTTTATGTTTTCAAATTCCATTTTCAATATTTTGGATCACAAAATTCTAAAAATTCATAACATAAGCCATTCTCATCTAAATTCTATATTTTTAATTTAACTTTTTCTACCCTCCATATAACTAACTACCTATAACTCACCATATCAATCATTTCACACATTTATCAATCAATGTCATTTCCTCCAATCATTACTTTTTTATTCAATTTTTCACATTTTACTATATATTAATAATAAATTTCAAATTTAAAAATATATTAATAATAAATTAACTTTATACATCTATCTTATTCTATTATTTATTTATTCACATAATCATTACACAAATAACTAATTCAATTATTTAACTCATCTTCATACATCAATCAATTATTATTGATTTGACACAGTTTACAAATCTCAACCATTTTTAAAAACATAAACAAATAAAACACACATCACATTAATTCTCACACGAATTCATATAATACGCATTTTCGAGATATTTTCAGGTTTTTATTTCAAAAACATAAACAAACAAAGCCCTAGTATGTTAATTTTATATTTAAATGTTGAGGTCGTATTTAGAGATGACTTCAACTACCAAAGTCTATAATTTCAATTAATAATAATATTTATGTGATAATTGTAATATAATTTTCAATGTTCATTACTTAGTAATAATATTTATAATATTTTATGTGGATTATTATAAAATAATTTTTAATAACGGTTATTGAAATACTTCTTATATGTTATATCCATAATATTAAGTTAATAAGTAATTTTAATTGGTATGTTATATAGTTCCGGACATGGTTATGATATAGGTTATTTCTAGGGATGGGAAATGTATTTAAGTTAATTTAATTGATTTATAACTTCATTAATTGTTATAGCTTGAAGAGCTAACATGAGCGTCAGAGGATGATCCCATTGATAGAGAGATTGCTGAAAAAGATATTCTCCATAGGTTCGGCAAAGAGGACCTAATATTGCAGGTAGCTTAGGAAGTTGACACATAAGCGAAGTTCAACTTGTCCACTCCAAGGGGTTAAGACCATGTGGACATGGTGCACAATGCGATCATACGCACTGTGTACTAGAGCAAGATTTTTGCATTGGAGAGTATATAGTTAATGAGATTTTTTAGTCGATTAGATGATTTAGTAACTTGTTGATTAACACTTAGACTTTTTCATTGACTTGTTAGATTTATATTGAACGGATGATTTACTTGATTTGTAGAATGATTTTTAAATGCATATTTTAATTTTAATATTCGGTGTTGATTTTGTTTTTGTGTATGGTTGGAATACGTTTATAACTTAATGTTTATTTGATTATATTGAGTTGGTTGTATATTTAGAGACAAAAGTAGAGATTGATTTATCGGTTTAGATTTAAATTAGAGACGGATTTAGAGACGGAACTATAGATAATTTGAGATTGATTTAGAGACGGATTTATAAAATGGCGTTGAGACGGATTAGCGACGTAAATTTGGGACGGAAGTTATGCTGGAATGGAGACCGGATACATATATATTAGAGACGGATTCTGATACGGATCAACGACAAAATATAGAGACTGATTGTGTGTAAACAAGTTGTGGAACTAGCGACAATAATCATTCAGTCTCTAGAATTAGCGACATATGATTTGTCGCTAGAATTTAGAGACATTTTGTTTAGTGTTTGAATTTAGCGACGGAAAAATAGGTATTACTATTAGCAATCGATTTTTCCGTCGCTAATACCCAATTTTTTTGTAGTACATTATAAATATATTCTCCACTAAGTCCACAAGCAAGATCAATATTTCACACTTTTGCAGGTTAGAAATAAAAAAGGAACAACAGAAAATTATGAATTTTCAATTAAAAGCAATGATCATTTGCCTCTCAAAATAAAAAGGTAGATAAAGACCAATAATTACATGTTAACACAAAATCACACGCAACCAATTTGATAGTAATTTGCAGTAATTCTCTCATCAGTTATTTGTTGAAGACAATTGTACGGAATATGCAGAAGACACTAGGAAATTATAATTAATTTGCAACAAATTACTTGTCTCGTCAAGAGAATTGAAAGGAATTTGTAGATGACAAAAGGAATTATATGTGACTTTAAATATTTTGTGAACCATTCATATTAATATACATTGAACAAGGTTGTTTAGTATTAATTTGAAGTTCATGCACATTTATTTGATAATAATAATAATTATTTTAATAATAATTGTTCTTTAATTTGAGAATGATATTAATTTATTATTATAGGGTTATTTTAGTCTTAACAAAAAAGTTAAGAAATGTAAATCACTCATATCATTCATACTTTTAGAATATACTAGAAAGTATCAGATGCTTCGCACGTGGCGATTCAATGAAAAGTTAAATTGAAGTAAATATGTCTAGTTATTTGGCAAGTTAATAACTGGTTAAGAATTAATTATTTTGGTAGTGTCTATTTTATACTTTTGGCCTCAAATACCACCAATAGTCCCTCAACTCTATCACTTGTCTCATTTTAGTCCCTTATCTTTCAAATGCAATCAAATAATCCTTCAATTCTATGATTCGTCTCACTTTAGTCACTCATCACTCAAATGTGCTAAAAAAATCCCTCAATTCTTAGATTCATCTCATTAAAGTCTCTCGAGACAATTATTGATTAAAAACTGACGAAACCTTGAGTCACATGACTTACACCATGTTAGGATAGGACATTTTTTTTACTTTTGTAAGAATTTCTCTTCCAAAACTCCCTACTTTTATGTATTTTATTTTATATATTTTTAATTATTTTAAATTTAATTTTTTTCCCATTCTTACCCAAAACTCTAACCATAACCCACTTTTCCCTTCATCCCACTCTCCTAGCTCAATCCCCTCCACCTTTCATCCACCGTTTGTATTGCCACCACTGACACCCTTCTCAAATTGCGTTGCTGTCTCCCACCCTCAGAAAATCAAATGACGTTCCCCACCTTTGAAAAGTGAAACACTGCTACCCCCACCTTCTGAAAATCCAATGATGTTGTCCCATCCTCTGCAAATCTAACAATGTCGTCTCATCCATACCGCCTCCTCTACCATCTGCCAAATCGTCTTCCTTCTCCTCCTCCTCCTCCATCTGCAAATCCCGTTGTTCATCTCCTCTTGTCGTTGCTGCCTTGTTACGTGCTTTTAATTGTGCAGATTGTTGGTGGGTAGTTTTGGAGGAATATTTTTTTGCAAAAGTAAAAAATAAAAAATAAAAAATAAAAAAAAACTCCAGGGGACTTTGGGATGGATATAAGAGTTGAGGGACTATTTGAGCGCATTTGAGAAATGGGAGATTAAAGTGCGACAAATGATAAAGTTTTGGGACTATTAGTGGTAACTCAAATTAATGATTCCACGCTATAATAATTTACTGCTAATTACCAAATATAAAAAATGTTTATAGAAATTAAGATTATGAAAATTAATAACCAACTTTTTGTTTAAGTTAGAATATTGGTTGTGGGTGTAAAAATTTTCTTTTTCTTTGTTGGTGGTTGTGGGTAAAAATCTATTTTATTGTATTGGTTAGTATTTTAGATAAAGTAGGAATCTATTTCTTTTTCTTATATTAAATAGTGTCCTACTACTAACATATTTCATTTTTTTATTAATAATTAAAAGAGTTTTTAACTACTAAAACAAATTCAAATACTACTAAATGGTTTCCTACTCCTTAATGAACTCTTTTATTTAATAAATTTCATTATTAACTATTAATTTATTAATTATTAATAGTAAGGGTGGGTATGAAAGTCTTTTTACAATGGAACAAATAATTGAGTTATTCACACATTTATAAAGGGGTTAGATAGATAGATATAGATATCATTCACATTTCATCAAGATATTAAAGACTAATTGAATACAACAATGAATACAAATTGTACGGAATCATACGAAAAAGCTATTGTCAAATTAAAACAGATACTCATGCACAGGTAATAGTACATACAAGACATCATCGACTAGGTTCTTTTTTTTTGAACCAATCATCGACTAGGTTCTATTATCTTTAAAAAGACAAAATTCAGTACAAATAGATACAAAGGTATGTGAATTATTATATAATACATAATATGTATCTAAGTTTTTTTTGATTAAATCAATTACTAAGCTTCATTAATGATAGGATAATCCCCGCAAGTACATCAAAAAAGGGGACTTAGCATCCCCCTTTCGAGCACTAATTATCTCGAGAAGCAAGATTCCAAAACTATAAACATCACAAACTTTCGAAACTTTCCCCCACATGGCGTATTCGGGGGCTAAGTAACCCAGGGTTCCCACACTCTTGTTGTCAAATGACTGACCCCTTCAGGGAACAGTTTGGCGAACCCAAAATCAGCCAGTTTGGCTTGAACCCAAAACTACACAGTCATGGATTTCCGCCTTGAACATGATCTGCCTGCCTGACTTGTACCCCTTTCACCACGTATAGCAGCAAAATATTGGATCACAATTTGTAGTGCAATAATCAAACATCGCATAATTATAATCTCATCAAAGTTTGACCACGCATATTTGGCCACACTTGTCAACAAACATCATTTTTGTTCTCAAAAACTGTTTGAAGTTTATTATAATGAGAAAGAAGGCCTAAAGTAATCACACGAGATCATTTATTACAAAATTATATTGCATCTCTTATTGCATTAATTTCTATGCACGACAAGTATATAAATATTATTCTTAAATAAATAATGAATGTAAATTTTTTACACTTGTCACACATAGAAACAAATGCAATAGGAGATGCAATACCATTTGTAATAAAGAATCGTAATTGTGGAGTAATTGTCCAGGGGATTGGCGGACCCCTTTTTTCCATCTAGGGGTAAATTATAAGGTTTTGGGTAGTATCTCTATTAAGGAATGAAATCATGAAAATTCTAGTTGAACACACGTGAGAGAAATTTATAAAGTGAATGCATAACATTTGTCATGTGATTTGTTATAATAGAAATAAATTGCTCTTGAGATCAATTAAATTAGATTCGTGCTAGAATTTCTCATGAACTAGGTGTTGCCATGCAAGAAAGTATATATTGAAATTTTTTGGTCCATACTTGTTAAGAAGATGCTTGTAGTGGAAAGTAAAAGCCATTGTGATTTCTGATTAATGAGAATATATGTATTACAGATACAAAGAGATGGGTATTTATACCCTAGCTCACAACGGGAAAACCAATCTAACTAAGAGGAAAGAGAAATAAATAATAACAACTTATAAAAGCATAAACACGCTTTCTAACTCAACACTTCCCCTCAATTTTGGTCTACCTTAAAAACATTTCTAAGACCAAACTTGCATAGTAAATTTCTACACAAGATCCTCTATTGCAAAATAGTATTGCATCTCCTATTGCATTTATTCTATGCATGACAAGTGTATAAATCTTTTCCTTAAATACATAAGTGATTTGAATTTTGTACACTTGTCATGTATAGAAGTAAATATAATAGGAGATGCAACACCATTTGCAATAGATGATCCGGGTTGGTAAATTCCTGTGTTGTTCACCTCCAATGCCTTTGGTCAACAAATCTGCAGGTTGTTGCTCACTTATATTGTACTCCAAGCGAACTACTCCTTGAATGAGATCTCTTATCATATGACAATCCACTTCAATGTGTTTTGTTCTTTCATGGACAACAAGATTAGTTGCAATGCTCATAGCAGAGGAACGAGACGAGGCACCCTGTGTTCCGCGGCATGCGGCTGAAGAACGATAGCTGGGTATGTTGGGTATGTGAAGTGAGGGAGCCCAACAAGAAGAATTTTAGGGCTTGGATGATATTATTTTCATTCCCAAATCTCATTTTCAAGTTGAAAATTGATGAAAAATGAGTTTTCAAATCTGTATTTGTTTTTATGTTAAAAATAAAAAAATGTTTGGATGAATTTGATTTTGTGTGACTTTTTATACGAAAAGACGTGCTGAGAATGAAAATATGTTTGGATGATTGATTTTTTTGAAAAATAAATAGAATAAAAAATTGTATGATTTGACATAAAGTAAAATTGATGCATAGTTACGGCTTGTTTGTTTATGTTTTCAAATTTCATTTTCAATATCTTGGATCATAAAATCCTAAAAAACCATAACACGAACTATTTTAATCTAAATTCACCTTTTTTTCAACTCTATTTTTTCAATCCCCTATATAACTACTTATTAATCACTATATCTATCATTTCATACAATTATCAATCAAAATCATTTACTCCAATCATTATCCCTCTTTCTTTTTCATACTTTACAATTTTTAATTTATATTTTATTATTATTTTATTCACATAATCGTTATATAAATAACTAACTCAATTATTCAACACATCATACATCAACCTTTCATTATTGATTTGACACATTTTACAAATTTCAACCATTTTTAAAAAATAAACAAATACAACACAAATCACATCATTTTTACACGAATCTCCGTAGCATGCATTTTTCAAAAAATTTTCAAAATTCTAACTCAAAAACATATACAAACAAAGCCTTAGTTATTTAGTATAGTTCCAACAACAATTATGGTCCAAAAGAAATTTATTTAATCTTACATATTTTACGTTTAATTTTTTCATAATACATTCTTTTGTCATTTTCCCCCTAATTGCTAAGAATTTGAAAAAAACTCCATTACCAAAGTGTATGCCCATTTTCCGTCCGGAGAAAAGCCAATGGAAAATGTTAAAGAGGTGTTCTTTGACTTCAAAACAAAAACAAATTACTCAAAAAAGATTGGGGCAGCTATTAAAAAGAGGGAGGTGAGTGGGATGACAGTAATTCAGAAAAATATCTGAAGAGGGACAGAGAACCAGGAAATCAGGGAAAATAGGGTTTTTACTGATTTGGTGGGCTGTGCTATTCCAAGTTGAAAATTGAGAACCACGAAAAAAGTTGAAAATGGATGGGCCAAACAAGTTTTTGAATTTCAGATTATTTGAGAATTGGGATTTTGAAACTCAAAACAAAACCATACAAGCCTGTGGCGGCAATGGTATTGAGAGGGCAGTTGGCTTGCCTAAACTACGCTGATTCCGCATGGAGACTGCCTATTCTGACATTTGTGGACCATGTTATGTCAACACAAGCATTCATCTCAAAAATCTACTTAACACCCCTTTAGGCTAAAAGTATGCAAGTTTGACTGTTTTTAAGAGTGAAAACATATAAACTCTCACATGAGTCGAATCCGAGAGCGAAGCGCGAGAGCAGCAATCTCCATAAATTTTTTAGAGCGAAAATGTCTTCGAGCGTCTATTAAAATTAATAAATATATATAAATATATGTATAAACATTAATCTATATTTTAAAAGTTTATTTAACGTATAACTTTTTACTTTTATAATTAATGACAAAAATTATACAATCGAATGTCCTAATGACAATTTTAGGGATCATACACATATAATGACAATTGAGTGAGAAAAAATATATTTGTCATAGCATTTCTATTCTCACCGAGCTAGTTATTAATATATATGGGCATAGTCACAAATTTAACATAATTATTAACAAGCAAAATTATCTTTCTGATCTCATTGGATAAAGGTGAGCTTCTTTAGTGCTGAGCTTTATGCTCTCTCTCACATGTGGTCTCACAGCTTAAAAATTATTACACATTTGGTTATGCTGTCAGTTTTGGGATTAGATAATTGGTCATTGTGTGTAACGTATTCGCTAATCTTATTTATTTGATAGGAAAAATTCGAGTGAAAGGCACGTGAGGACTTTTAAGATTAAAAAATATCCATCATTTGGTTTAAAAAATTCATCTAAAAATATGTCCCTTGAAGCCATTATTAGCCTTTTGCAGGGAAAATTACACTTCATGTCCCACAACTTTTCCCGAATTCAATTTTGGTCCCATTGATTACCGAAATCTCACATTGCGTCCCATATCTTTAAAAAAATCTCACATTTGGTCCCACCTATCCATTTCCGTTTATTTTTAACGGTAGAAGGCATGTGCCTTGTACGTGCGTCGTTCGTCAAAGTCCTGACCGTGATATCTGATATTTTATATATAAAAATAACAAAAAAAATAAAAATAAACACTGTTCATCGTCTTCACTGTGAAGACGATGAACCAGTGAACCCCAATAGCCCGCCCCCCCCACCCCACCCCACCAACACACACACACACACACATAATCACACATACATACATAGGCACACACATAGACATATATAATATGTATATATATACACAAAAAATTATATAACATTTTATATATAAAAATAACAAAAAATAAATAAACAATGTTCATCGTCTTCACTGTGAAGATGATGAACCAGTGAACCCCAATATCCCCTCTAACACACACACATAAATCTCATTAACTATATACTCTCCAATGCCAGGTTAGGCAGATTCGCTGAGCTGGGGTAAGATGCGAAAAGCCGGGTTAGGCAGATTCGCTGAGCTGGGGGCAAGATAGGAAGCCGAGTTAGGCCTTCACTGAGCTGGGGCAAGATGCGAAAAGCCAGGTTAGGCAGATTCGCTGAGCTGGGGCAAGATGCGAAAAACCGGGTTAGGTAGATTCGTTGAGCTGGGGCAAGATGCGAAAAGCCGGGTTAGGCAGATTCGCTGAGTCGGGGCAAGATGCGAAGCCGGGTTAGGCAGATTCGTTGAGTCGGGGCAGAACGCGAAGCCGGGTTAGGCAGATTCGCTGAGTCGGGGCAAGATGCGAAGCCGGGTTAAGCAGATTCGCTGAGTCGGGGCAGAACGTGAAGCCAAGTTAGGCAGATTCGTGGAGCCGAGGTTTTGTTGGCGGATGGATCGGACATAGCTAGTGCAGTGGGAGCATTATGCAGATATGTGGGGGATCCGAGTTGCCATTGAAAAACCAAAGTATTGACGGATGGATCAAGACATAGCTCATGCAGTTGGCAGGGAGCAGATATGTGGGAAGATCCTAGATAGTCAATGATAAGTCCTTGGTGTAAAGGTGTCGAGAGACAGGATAACCAAGGCGAAAAGTCTTTGGTGTAAGGATGTCGTGAGACAGGTTGACCAAGGTGGTTATCCTCTTGTGAGGAGGATGGCAACGAAAGTTGCGGGGTTGTGAGACATGTTCCGGGTCTTGGGAGTAACCTATATCCGAGGTCAGTTGGACCAAGATGGATAAGTCACGCTATTTATGAGTTGGCTGATCACCAAAAGAATAGGGTAGTGGCGGAGGTTCAAAGAAGGGGAACATCGTTCACAATGTGAGTCTGTCAAGTGGGAGCACTAGGGATGGATTTGATCTCCAATGGGATTGGGGATGTGACGACTAGATTGAGGTTCACTGGAAAAGTGAAAGGACGAATGAGAGATATATTGATTGATCGGGATGAAGGGATTGTGTTTTCAACTTTGAGTTTGGTCTCCAAGTGGGAGATTGATGGGTATTAAGTGTGGAGACAAATCAAATGGATCAAAAGAAGAAGAAAGGAAAATTTCAGCACTGGACAAGGGTGCCGCGGCACAATTCAAGACCATGCCGCGACACAGCGCCGCGGCACAAATCAAGATTGTGCCCCGGCGCAAAAACGCAGATTATCCCAGACACGGCTCTTGACACTTGTTCACGCGTTTTTGATGACTTGACACGTTTTGGACGCGTTTGTAATCATGGTTGGACACATTTTTGGTTCTTCTTTGCCTATATATATCTTCATGGTGTTATGTATTGATTAGTGTGAGAGAGGTGTACAAAAGAATAGAATTATACACTCTCTACCCCTTGTAATTGCATCTCAGATAAAGAAATAAAACCTCTCTAGCATAGGTCCGTGGACGTAGGCATTATTGGCCGAACCATGTAAATCGTTGTCTCGTCTTTTCTCGCTTTCATTCTTACTTTAAAGTCCGTTTATGCGCGTTGATTCTTAACAAAGGTTTCGCCGTATTCAAGTTAAGAACTAGTGAATAATATTTAATGTATATAGATCGTACATGTATTTTATGTTTCGTTTTTCATGAATAAAACATGACTGTATTAGAAATGAATGGTGTTAGCTGTACATATAATTTATTGGAAAAATTACTAAAACTCCCATAAAATAAATTTTAATATCCAAAAAGCTAATGAAAGTATTTTTCAACCCAAAAAACTCATTCCACCAACTTATTATTCCAAAACCCCCAACATTTAGGGTTATTAAATTTATGGATTTAATCGCACTTAGCCTTCTAAATTAAAAATTAATCAATTGTAGTTTCATGTAGAAATTTATTTGTTTAGAAATTTTATATTGATGATCGTACTTATGATTTTAATATTATATTTTATAGATTTTTTAAATCTTTTAAAAGTTTTAAAAATATTTTTTAGATAATTACCATATTAAAATAAAAAAAAATATAAAATATTTAATATTGAAAAATAAAATCCGTATTATACTATTAATCAATTTAAAAGTTTAAAATAAAACAATTTCGATAGAAAAAAATCCATTGATTAATTTATCACTTAATAAATGAAGGGTAATTTAGTCCAAAACGTTGTTAATCCTAACTTTTTGGGCTCTTTGGAATGAAACATTTGTGAAATGGGTTTTGAGATTGAAAAAAGATTTTGATGGGTTTTTTGGATACACAACTTTATTTTAGGGGGGATTTTAGTATTTTTTTTCCTAATTTATATTTATATATATTTCAAAATAGATTTTACCTGTGGATTGCAGCTGTAAAAAGTTGGAGGTCAGGTAGGGTTCCATAAACATCGTAAGTATCATCCATAGTAGAACCCAAAACAAGTACTTTGGTGAGTATTTTTCTAGCCTGTTGGTATTGGGGCTCAAAATAGATACCCAATATCCAAAAATAGCATTCCACCATCCTATCTCTTGCAAAGGGCAATTTATTTTTGAAGTCTAAGTCGTTCCACCACCTATACATATATATACATATCAAAATAAAACTTTAGCATCTTAATTTTACATTATCAATTTTAACATAAAGAATATTATGTACGTTAAGATAGCTGAATGATCATAAAACATGTAATTAACCTTACCTTGTAAGATCACTTAGCTCCTTCTGATGGATTTTTTGAAGAAAGTTGAAGTCCATTTTTGCGAAGTTGAGTAGCATTTCGTTATGCGATTCATTTTCTTGGTAAACAAACATGAATTTCCTCGCTTTGAACCTTGTCAAACTCTTTCTGATAGGAATTTGCAATGCTTCATTAACTTGTGCAGCAAGAGAATTACTCATGTCGTGGACCCTGGACTCGAGAACAGACGAAGAAAACTCTAATGCTTTGTCGAGAATTTCCTCTCCATGTACTCTGAAATGTGCTGCCTCATATAAGCTTAATAACCCTTTAACGTTGTCCATCGAACACTCCTTAATGTTTCCGTCATGGTCTATAAATTTGTTGAACACGTCGGCTGTGGAGAAAAATTTCCATATAAAGCATGTTAATTGTTAAAAGCACAAATAATTTAAAAATATCTCATGTGTCTGTGGAAGTTTTTGTTTACTTATAATTTTTTTTAAAATAATACATAATTAATACTCACCTGAAGAGAGATTATAACCATGTTGTCTAAGTAAACGAAAACGAAGAGCAGCGATATAGAGATCATCTTCTTGCTTGCCATTGCATTCTGAGTAAGTTTCATATATGCACTTTAAGGATATGTCTATTTCTTTTTCAAAATGATATGCCACTCCGAGGCGTTGGATTGAGTCAATGAGTTCTAATTTATTCAACGACTCGTCTGGTGTTGTGACCAAGACCTTCCTCACATCTTCTCTCAATTTCTGAAGCTCTTTCTCAACACTATTCAATAATTCCTGGTACATATTTGAAGCATGCAAATTATATGTTAGTCCAGAGTTTGGAACATAAGCACTGTGACACTAACATGAGAACATTTGTCAGTATACAATACCCTTAATGTTAACAGCGTATAAGAACAAATAATGTGAATGAAAAGAATGATTATACCATAGGGTCTGAAGCGTGTGCCAGAAAATAGTCCCCCCAACGTTTGGATGATAAGTTACTGATAGACGAACATCCTCCAAATCGACGTTCTCGGTTGAAGTATGAGCAGCTGATTGATGCATTTCCATTTTTTGTTGAGTTATTATTAATCAGTTCGATAGGTATTTGATTGTTTGTATTGTAATCAATGTGTTTTGTTGATAGGTATTTATAAGCCTCTCCAGGGGATTGACGCTGTTTGCGGAACGAATTTTCTATCCCACAATGATGAACCATAATAGTATCATGAGATTGACAAGAATGTCTGTTAATTTAAATTATTATTAGCAGTTTATTTTTATATAGACACTTATCAATCCCACAATGATGTGACATCGTTATGGTACACCATTGTGAGATAGTTTTTGGCAAATATTTTTAAGTATTTTTAAATAAATATAATTATCAATCTTTATCTATATATATATAAATATATATATATTTGAGATGTCGGTTGCATGTATAAATTATATAAATTACATTATGGATATGAATCATCAATCAGCATATAGCACTAAGTATAAATTACAATAGCTAACAACAACCAATAAAGTAGAGAAAGACCCACACGCTATCGGTGGGAGTAGAACTCAAGATCTTTAATATCTTGGGGCATCCACTTATCACAATAAAGAAATCAAACCTTTTTTTTTTAATATTGTCATTGTAAATATGTATTACTCTTCCACTTTTCAAATTTTGTTTACTTTTATTTTTTATTTTCTAATTTTTCTCCTTAAGTTTTATTTCATTCATCAAATTTACTTCGTTATATATATATATATATATATATATATTTGTACAAAATAAGATGAAATAAAGTGATTGGATTTCTCTGCACTTGGGTTTAGAGCCGTTCTATTTGTTTTCACTTTTTCATATTTCCCATGATTAAGTTTTTCTTAATTTCTCTGTGTTTTTGAAATATATCACTGGTTGTATAATTTTTAAAAACCATATGCTTTCCAATTTCATAATATATTCTCTATTAGTATCGTTGGTAACATTTATAATATTCCGCAAAACTATTTAAGAGTTAAATTCATTAAATGATAACAATACACTTTTTTTAGGCTATTAAGGAAGAAACTTATCCATGATTTAATATAATGTGTACACTATATTATTTGAATTCTCTTCCCACTTAAACAATGTATTATATTTTATTTTCTTACACTTTATTTTAGAATTGTGCAGATTATGTTGATTTCTTCAAAAGGAACATGCTTATTGTTGAAGTTATGTGAGTTTTATATATAAGCAATGTTTGAGCCTGCTTTTTTTCCCCTCGCGTGCGATTTCTATACTTTTGACTTTCTTGATTTAATTTCTCTTTTTTTCCAAATGTCACTTTCTTCCTAAAGAATAGCGATCGCAATGTTTTTTTTAGTTATTTTCTAATTAACAAATCAGATTTTTCCATTTTAATTCGGTGCATATTTTCTTTATTTAAATATAATAATTATAAATTTCATTTTATCATAATTATTTAGTTCAAATTACCTATATTGTCCTTTCTTTTGTTTTTGTTTTTTTTTTCATTTTTTGTTAAATTTTTCAACGATACCAAAAAATATTGAGTCAATTCTTTTTTATTAATAATGATAATTATCTTTTAGTATTTTCTTTATTAAATTTGCCAATAGTGTACTAATATTTTTTAAAAGAAATAAATATGATTTAACATTCATAGAAAGAAATTTGTCGATGATAATCATTAAAATTGAATCATTTTTTTTATGTTATAAATAAATAAATTACGTCAAGATAGATATGTAATTTTTAATATGTTTTGTTACATATTCAGTAACCTGTGCCTTGACAATGGGTTACATCTAGTTATATATATAAAGAACAGAGATATATCACGTTTTATGTGTCAAGGAGTGTGTATATATATATATATATATATATCACGTTTTCTAATTAGAATACAGCATGTACTGTGCCAAAAATCTAGGAGGGTAGTGGTGTGCTCAAGAAGTTCATTTCTTGAGCAAAAACACTCAAAATTTAAACTACTAACAGTAATGAAAATCGTCTGGTGAAATTGTAGTGAATATCTTATAGCTTACTATTATATATATATATATATATATATTTATTATTATTTTTTTTTTTTTAAGGAACCACCTAGCGGGGGAGGATGTTTTCGGGCACCTCATCCCCTCTTTATTAAAAATCAAGGAAAGCTACCCCCCTGACAAGATCATCTAAGAAAACTTGTAAATAAGGAGTACTTAGAAAACTTGTAAATAAGGAGTACTTACTCCCTTACAATCATAATTAAACCGCAAATAAGGAGTACTACTCCCTTACAAATAAAAATACTCACACCCATCTAAATCTAAAACTAGGTAGAATAAGATCCATTTTAGTCATAGCTAAGAGAGTAGCCGGAGCCATTCTCTCGTCCATCCTTGTTGACATTTTCTCATCACAAGCCTTGTTAGTAAGGAAGTCCGCTGCCGAGTTTCCTTCACGAAAGATATGTGTAAAATTAATGTCCATCTTCTTGCTAATCACACGAATCTGTTGAAGCAGATTTTGAAAAAACAACTGGTCGTTTGTTTTGCATTTTTTACTCTGCTTATTAGATTCTAGTGAAGAAAAATTCAAAATGAAGCAAAATTTAGTCTTCAAGTACATCTTTTATCCATTATCAAGAAAAGGAAAAAAAAATGATCTGGTCTCACTCTTGGATTTTTCAAATGAGTTACAAAGTTTGGTTAGAAAAATTGTAAGACAAAAGAGAAAAAAGCTATCGAGGAAAGAAAATTGAAAAGGCGTGTTTGGTTTAGAGAGCAAATTCTCTCAAAATGGGAACGAGTGAAAAATATTTTGGAGTATCAGATAAAATAACATATTTATAAAAATCATATATGAATTTGATAGCAATAACAAAACCAAATACTTAATAATTTTTAAAGTTTTACTTATAACTTTGAAAGATTTATAACATCATTTTTTTACTGTTTCTAGATTTCGCAAGAAATTTAGAATTTAATGGAATTAATACATGATTACCTTTAAAATGGGTTTATTGCAATTTAGCTCCCCGTGAAAGTCGTATATAGCAAAAAAACTCCTTGTGAAAAAACAATAGGCAATTTAGCTCCCTGTCTTAGGGTTGTAAATGAGCCGAGTTCGAGCCGAGCCTTGTAAAATTTACAGGCTCGAGCTCGAGCTCATCTCAAATAATTTGAGCTCGAGCTCGAGCTCAAGCTCGACTCATTTGCTCGTTCGAGTTCGAGGCAAGCTCAAAATTTTGGCTCATTTGCAAGCTCGAATAGTTTGTTGTACTCATGACTAAAATCATAGATTTACACGTCTCAATAATCAAAGGGTTTCTGAACACTGAACATAGAGTCATAGATGTTGAATTCATCTATCACAAAATAAATGAAATATTTCCAAAAAAAAAACAAATATCATTTCAAAACAAATTCCAAAAATTATATATCCATCAAACATCACCAACAATATCCTCGTTCTCAATAACATTTAAGTAAACATAATAAATCCCTCAAAGTGAAATAGTAAGTTCGAAATTAATAAGTAAACTCAATCAATGACTACTGATAAGGAAACTATTAGAAATATCTTCAAAATAAATATTTCTCTAGCGCCAACAAAAGCCGAACCATCAAATAAGTGTCTGCAAGCTGTAAAACATAAAATCATTAGCATCAATTCTTAGTTAAAAACAATAAATTACAAATATCATGCATGTAAAATAACTTGGTAACAACTAACAAGACTATTCATACTAATCAACAAGATGATGGCATTCCCTTTTTTTAGATAAATGAATATTCTCAAGTACACCTTTACTTACAAACAATTTGAGGACCTAAAAGACAAACTAAAATGGATCCAAGCAACTGTAGCAATCCAGATAAAATAGACGAAGAAGAGGACCAATAGACATGATGAAGGACCCAGGCTAAAAGCTAAAAGAGAAGTATATACAAAAATTGAAACGAATTCAACTAGGCAACAAATCAAACACATTAATGGGTCTTTTCCAATGATAAAGTGACTATTTTCAGTAAACAGTAGCTTCTAACAAAAAACACAACCCTTTATATTTGAGATGTGTCCAAGTTATTGAAGTGAGGATGGTCTAAAATAACCTTCTCTAGTTAAATTAAAAGAAATACTATGGACAATTTTCATAACTTCTTACAATTTAATATGTAGTTCTTACCGAATCTGAATCATCCATTTTTAGTATCATCAGCCGGGAGAATGACTTGTATCGATTTCTTCTCGCTCTGCAATTTAGAAAATAAACTAATATCAAAATATTAAAATTATAAATAAAAACTGAGATTTTTTTTTAAAAATAATGTAATATAACCTTTGACTTCTTTTTCACTCCAAAACGTTTTCGTAGCCAATCTCCCCCGCACATTAATACTTGAACTGTCTCCGAAGACAAAGAGGCACGATATTTGTCAATTACTCTACTCCCAGCGCTAAAAGTGGCCTCTGAAGCAACTGTAGTGATTGGAATTGCTAAAATATCTTTCGCCATTGTTGATAAGATCCTATACTTTACGACATGAATTTTCCACCACTCTAGAACATCAAAATTGCCTCCATCTTTCCCTTTGTCTCTCTCGAACATGTAGCAATTTTCTTCGAGATACATATCGAGTTCGGACTTTTGAGGTTGAGTAGTTTCAACTGACCTCACATACTCGGCGAACTCGGACCAGCCACATTTAATAATTTTTGTACTATTAGTATGCTGACTTGGAAGACTAGTCAACTGAGTATTCCCGCTTGACTCAACCTCACCATTATATAAATCAATATACTCGGAATAAAGTGCATAAAGAGTTGTTCGAACCTTGGAAATCTCTCCCGCAACCTGTTGTGGTGAATAAAGTTTGGGAAAGCAAAACTCAAGTGTCCTCATCTTGCACCTCGGATCTAAAACAGCGGCAATAGACATCAACAAATTACATTCGCCCCAATATTTATCAAACTTTTTCTTCATTTCCACAACCATGTTTTGAATAAAATCATCAGTCTCCAATGACTTTTTATCCAATAATTCTTTTACTCTGCTTACCTCATTAAGGAACAAGTTTGATGTTGGATAGTCACTTCCAGAAATAATATGTGTGGTTATCCAAAATACCTCCAACACCGAGATCACTTTTTCAACCTTTTCCCAATCTTCATCAGTAGGACACATTCGGTAGTGTTGATCTCGATCAGCAAACCTTGGAAAGACATCTTTATACTTGATTGCAGTAGCCAACATCTCATATGTGGAGTTCCATCTTGTTCGGCAATCATCAATCAACTTTCTTTCAGGTATGTTAAGTTGCTTCACAATCTCAGTAAATATCTTGAGCCTCGCATCTGATCTTCTCACATACTCTACCCTATCACGAACAATGTCAATGATGTCTCTAATCTCATCAAGACCATTTTGAGCTATGAGATTTAGAATATGCGCACAACACCTGACATGGAATAAAGCTCCACCACAAAGCAACTTGTTCACATTTCTAACAAAAATTCTTAGATTTGCAATGGCCGCGTCGTTGGCACTAGCATTGTCCACAGAGACACTATAAACTTTACTTTGGATCCCCCATTCTGCTAAGCACTCCCAATGAGTATTTGCAATCTCAATACCTCGACGAGGAGGTGGAAGGTAAATGAAATTGAGCACACGTTTTTGTAATACCCA
The DNA here is from genome assembly GCA_019426215.1 of Buddleja alternifolia. Taxonomy (NCBI): domain Eukaryota; kingdom Viridiplantae; phylum Streptophyta; class Magnoliopsida; order Lamiales; family Scrophulariaceae; genus Buddleja; species Buddleja alternifolia. The sequence goes on along the minus strand of CM033392.1, from coordinate 12,707,760 downwards.
ATTTTCATCAATCCAATGCCCGGTGATGACCATGTACTCAATTCTCTGGTTCTTTGACTTCCACAGATCTGTAGTAAGACTTACCTTATTCACATTTTTCAAAAAATTCTTCAACATTTTCTTTTCCTTCTCGTAAACCTCAACACAATACTTTTTTGCTGTTACTCTCGAAAAACCTCTCCAATCAGGCATTCCTCTTTTCAGCATGAAATTTAAGCCATCCTCTTCGATGATAGAGAATGGATGCTCATCTATGAGGATCCATTGAGCTGCAAATTCTTTCATCTTCTCCATATCAAATTTTCCATCAGTAAATGCAGAATATGATGTTGGATCTACATTCTTTGTCACAAAAGCGAGCTGCGTTTGTGTCAAATTCTCTTTATCTTTTGTAAATTTTGCTCTAAGATAGGGGCCGCAACTTTTTAAGTGCCTATGGAACTGAGTTGTTGGAGTTGTTTTGAGCTTTACAAAAAATCCTCGGCAGTGGATGCATTGAATTTTTTTTGTGCCATCATCATCTTTAACTTCCTTAAACTCTAACCAAACTTTAGAAGTTTTTTGTCTTTTAGGCTTTTGAAACTCAACATTATTCTCTTGATCAGCCCTTTGCTCTATATCATCACAAGCCCCATCTCCACAAACCTTTTGTGAAGTGTTGGCATCGATCTCTTCATTCACCTCCATGTGTGTCTCTTCCAAGTTATGCATAATCGGATTTGTGAAATCCGGTATATTAGTGCTCATATCTGTAAAAAAGACAAAACAAAAATTATCAACTACCAATCATATTTAATAACAAAAATAGTAACACATGCATAGACTTCAAATTCATAACTACTTAAAGCTTAAAACATGTAACTTTAAACTAATCTTGTAATTTTTTAACCTAAGAACTTATAACTTAATACTCATTTGCATAATTAACTCAAATTTGACACTTTAATTTATTCGAGGACTAAAATTTTAATTTGGTAAAATGAGGTCATCAAGACACAATTCAGGAAGTCACTGAAACTTCTACATTTGCTTGCGAAATCTTTAACATGGAATATATAATTTGATAACTAGCGCCGCTCGTGGAACATTTATTTATGAAATTAAGTCATACAAGCAAACTAATTAAGTTAATTGGGTACAATTTATAATTGGAGCAACACTATAACGGGTTTTGTTTTCGGTTATATATAACCCGAACACATAACTGGATATGTCTTGAGTAAAAAAACCAACTTAGAACTTATATTTCAAACTTTAAACAAAAAAAAAACAGTGCATATTATATATATATATAGACACACACACCATGTAAATGCAATCAGCCATGATTAAACTTTTGTATTGGATTCAGATTTAGAACAGAAATGCTAAGGATAGATGTGTGTATATGTATGTGTGTATATATATATATATTCATCTATCTTTCTCAATTAATTATAGTAAAATACTAAAATCAATAGCTGCACTTTCAAAAAATATATGTACATAATCTAGTTTGTGTGGCTAAACTTACGAGTTGGTCAGCAAAACTTACGAGTTACGACTGCATACAACAGTAACCGCAGCGAGGAAGACAACTTGGAAGAACAAAGTTCAAAGGTTTTCTTTTTCCTTCAAGTCTGAAGAAATTTTTCTTCTGGATAATTGAAGTCGTTTGATTCACCCAAAAAAAAGTGACATTTGGTATTTTTGTAAAGGAGTTCAAGAGTCACCTGTGTATAGAAATGTGAATTTTTTTTTTTCTCTTAGAAAAATTGTGGATCTTTTTTGTTTTTCTACCAAGATTTTAATTCCTAATATTTATTTATTTTTTCTACTTTTAGATAATTATGTTATTCTTTCCTAAAATATGATTTGGATAAATTATAAGTTGTGGATCTTTGAAAATATAAATCTCTCCTTTTTTTTAAATAAAATTGTAATTTATTTTTGTTCACATATGTCAAATTGAAGATTTTTATATATTTTTTAGCGCGAATAATAATGGCCTTCACTTCATAGTTCATAACTTCATATTCCCATTGGTGAAGTTATACTTAGATTATTCTCATATGTCTTGTTAATGGAAGAATAGTTTATTGTAATCAATCATCTGATATAACTTCAATTTTAAAACTTTACATGTTTTATTATATTCCTAACAAAAATATACCATATAAATGAAAAGTTCTAATTCTGGGTCTTTGTATTTTTATATAACGTTCTAATTCTAAGTTTAGGGTTTAGGACTTAGGGTTTAGGTTTTATTTTTCCTTTTTTGCTTAATCATTGTAACGAAAATTAGAATTTTGATATAATTCAACAAGTCCTAAATATCACAATTTGAGTAGTTATTTAGTATAGTTCAGGAAAAAAAAAGTGGATACAGTCTTGCGTATGTAATGTGGTTACATAAATTTCAATATGTATATACTGAATTATCTTCAAGTTAAATTAATTCTTCACAAAAATATGTTCGCATAAATTTTGTTATGAAAATATGACAGAAGAACAATATGAAATCCAATAGTTGGATTGGATGAAATATTATAATAAAAAATTAGATGAAAAAGTACTTTTATAATTTTTTAAAATATATTAATTATTTCGTGATTTCGTAATTATTATTAATTTATTATTGCAATACTATTAGTATAAATATAACACAGATGAAAGTTGAGAGTTTAACACTTAGCAGGTTAAGTGTTTTATTCATTGTTATTTTTCATTAAAAATAATGTATAATTTTGAATATAATAAGTAAACACAAGTATATATATATATATATATATATATATATATATATATATATATATATATATATATATATATAAATTAACAGTAAAAGCTCGTGAGCCTGCTCGCAAGCTTATGAACACCTAAATGGAAGCTCGAGCTCGGCTCATCAATAAGCTCGAGCTCGCGAAGCTCGGCTCGAGCTCGGGACATTTCGAGCTCGAGCCGAGCTTTAATCGAGCCGACTCGCGAGGCTCACGAGTCGGCTCAGCTCGCCTTACACCCCGACCCCCTGTCTTTTTCAGAATGAAGCAAAAAAACTCCCCACGCGCCCCACGCGCCAAAACTGAGACTTTGCATGCTGTTTTTGTTGTTTAAAGTCCATTTCGCCCTTTTTATTTGCTATAAAAAGCCTTAATTACCTTATATTTGGTCTTCCTTATATTTGAATACAAAACTGCTTTGTTCTAGACGTCTCCTAATTATGTGCGATATATGCTTGGATAGCCCTATGTGTCTAGTTTCATGGGAAGAAAACGGTTCACGAATCCGAGCTTTCAACAATGAGTTATGAATTTTCTCGTAAAGACGCGCACAGCTATCTGCACAGCCGACATATTTTTAGCTAGCTTTGAATACAAAAATAATTTATTCTAGATGTCTCCTGATTATGTGAGATATATTCTTGGATATCTCTATGTGTCTAGTTTCATGGGAAGAAAACGTTTTACAAATTTGAGCTTTCAACAATGCGTTATGAATTTTCTCGTGAAGACGCGCACAGCTATCTGCACAGCCGACATATTTTTAGCTAGATTTGAATACAAAACTGCTTTGTTCTAGATGTCTCCTAATTATGTGAAATATATGCATAAATATACCTATGTGTCTAGTTTCATGGGAAGAAAACGGTTCATGAATCCGAGCTTTCAACAATGATTTATGAATTTTCTCGTGAAGATACGCACAACTATCTGCACAGACGACATATTTTTAGCTAGCTTTGAATACAAAAGTGTTTTGCTCTAGATGTCTCCTGATTATGTGCTATATATGCTTGGATAGCCCTATGTGTCTATTTTCATGGGAAGAAAACGGTTCACGAATCCGAGTTTTCAACAATGAGTTATAAATTTTCTCGTGAAAACGCGCACAACTATCTGCACAGCCGACAAATGTTTAGCTAGATTTGAATACAAAACTGCTTTGTTCTAGATGTCTCCTGATTATGTCCGATATATTTATGGATAGCCCTATGTGTCTAATTTCATGGGAAGAAAACTGTTCATGAATCCGAGCTTTCAACAATGAGTTATGAATTTTCTCGTGAAGATGCGCACAACTATCTGCACAGATGACATATTTTTAGCTAGTTTTGAATACAAAACTGTTTTGTTCTAAATGTCTCCTGATTATGTGCGATATATGCTTGGATAACCCTATGTGTCTAGTTTCATGGGAAGAAAACGGTTCATGAATCCGAACTTTCAACAATGAGTTATGAATTTTCTCGTAAAGATGCGCACAGCTGGGAGGCAGTGTGCTTCATTCCGAAAAACACAGGGAGCTAAATTGCCTATTGTTTTTTCGCAGGGAGTTTTTTTGCTATATACGAATTTTACAGGGAGCTAAATTGCAATAAACCCCTTTTAAAATCATAAGAAGATCGAAAAAAAAAGTATAAAAATGGTGATATATAGCATTTTTCTTAATTGTAAATGACCCCATTCTAGTCAACTTTGGGGTACGGAGAATTTTAAAAAGTGACTATGTTTGGAGTTTGTAACTTATATATATTAGAATCATATAAAACTATTTTATCTTGATAGTGTAAATTACAAAATTGATATTATCCAAATTTTGTGGCTCTATATAAGACTTTCATCGATCCAAACACTTCAAAACTTGGTACCAAATTACAATATCTAAAACGGGCTAGTTGCATTTACCTCCTTATGAAACATCGGAATTTCACAAAAAAAAATGTGAAACAAAAAAGGTCAATTTTACCTCCCTAAGAAAAAAAATGAAGCGGTTTAGCTCCCTACACGCGCCACTCGCGCGATTTGCAAGTGATTATGCAGTTTTTTTACTTTAAATGACAATTTTGCCCTTTATCTATTAGCCATTGGATCAAATATGCTACAGATCAATGGCTAATATTAAATCCTACATATTTATTAATCTAAATAATAATAACCATTTATCTTGGTAGAGATCAATAGCTCAAATGTAACCTATGAGATTTTATATTTATATATTATTAACTAAAAAATTAAAATATTTCAATATAAATATATATATTATTTATATATTAATACTATGTATACATATATTATTAAATCAAACCTGATATTTATGTATGTTATTACACTTAACCTTCTTCTTTTATTAATTGTACAACAGTAGGAGTATAGGAGTATGAATTGACACTAGAACTCACACATATTAATAAGAAGATGATGTTATTAATTAATACGATATTGATCAACTTTTTTGATATGTTTTTTCTTTCCAATTTCTTCTCATTCATTTCAGTATTAATACCACCAATATCACTATAAAGAAATCAAACCTGTTTTTTTTTTTTTTTAAATATTGTCCTTGTAAATATGTATTACTCTTCCACTTTTCGAATTTTGTTTACTTTTAAATTCTACTTTCTAATTTTTCTCCTTAAGTTTTATTTCATTCATCAAATTTACTTTGTTATATATATGTGTGTGTACAAAATAAGATGAAAGAAAGTGATTGGATTTCTCTGCACTTGGGTTTCGAGCCATTCTATTTGTTTTCAATTTTACATATTTTCCATGATTAAGTTTTTCTTAATTTCTGTGTACTTTTGAAATATATCATTGGTTGTATAATTTTTAAAAACCATGTGCTTTCCAATTTCATAATATATTCTATATTAGGATTGTTGGTAACATTTATAATATTCCGTAAAACTATTTAAGAGTTAAATTCATTATATAATAACAATACACTTTTTTTAGGCTATTAAGGATGAAACTTATGCATGATTTAATATAATGTGTACACTATATGATTTGAATTTTCTTCCCACTTAAACAATATATTATATTTTATTTTCTTAGAATTGTGCAGATTACGTTGATTTCTTCAAAGAAACATGCATATTGTTGAAGTTATATGAGTTTTGCAAGCAATGTTTGAGCCTGCTTTTTTTCCCTCACGATTTCTATACTTTTGACTTTCTTGATTTAATTTCTCATTTTTTCCAAACGTCACTTTCTTCCCGAAGAATAGCAATCGCAATGTTTTTTTAGTTCTTTTCTAATTCACAAATCAGATTTTTTCTATTTTAATTCGTTGCATATTTTCTTTATTTAAATATAATAATTATAATTCCATTTTATCATAATTATTTAAGTTCAAATTACCTATATTGTCCTTTCTTTTGTTTTTTTTTTCATTTTTAGTTAAATTTTTCAATGATACCAAAAAAGTTGAGTCAATTCTTTTTTATTAATAGTGATAATTATCTTTTAATATTTTTTAAATGAAATAAATATAATTTGACATTCATAAAAAGAACTTTTTCGATGATAATCATTAAAATTGAATCATTTTTTTTATGTTTTAAATAAATAAATTATGTGTAGATAATGTAATTTTTAATATGCTTTGTTACATATTCAATATCCCGTGCCTTGGCAATGGGTTACATCTAGTTATATATATATAGAGAACATATATATCACGTTTTATGTGTAAAGGAGTGTGTATATATGTACGTGTTTATATATATATATATCTCATGTTTACTAGTTAGAATACTGCATGTTGTGCCAAAAATCTAGGAGGGTAGGAGGTAAATTGCAATTAGCCCTATCTAAAACCTTAAAAATTTATGAAACAACGTATTATTAAGACTGCCAAATAGTGTACAATCAAGCTGAAGTAATGATAAAAGACGACCCAAAATCTATTGATCTAGTGGTATGCACCTCTCACTTTATGTGAGAGATCTTGGGTTCGAATTTAGGCCACAATAAGTTGTGGCTCTCATCCTTTATGGAGCTAGATTGAGTCTTTATGACTCAAGATTATAACTATCAACTCGGGTTGATCGGCCTAGGTATATAGGGTATCCCTTCCTCTTTGAATTAAAAAAAATGATAAAAGACGACCAACAATTCGTCCACGACTATTCTATTCAATTTAATTAGGATAAGATCATACATCGCACATTTCTTGTGGAAATTTTTTATCCAAATTTGAACTAAAAATAACAAAATTCATGCATGATTGCGGTCAGCAACTTCCACTCTTTGTATATTTGTTTAATTCTTTTTGAATTTATTTAGTCTGCATGGGCAGAGAATTCCTACAATGCTGTTGGTAGTCATTGTAATTATATATCGAACTTGGGAAGTTGATCAGATCTTTTTTATTTTATACTAGTAAATAATATGTGCATTGCACATGAATCATATAGCTTCGTTAAAATAATTCATGAAACTAAATATGAGACACTTTGAAAATTATGGAACTAAATGTAAGAAACTCATAACAAATAAAATCAAAATTAAAATTGGACAAAGTTGTGTGAGTAAAATGCAATTTTTCCTTTAAAATATTATATATAAAAAGTTTCATGTATAATTTAACTAAGTGAATTATTATTCAATAAATTATAATTAGTTAAATAATTAAATATGAATTAACTTGAAAGATTGAATCAATTGTTGTGTATGCTTCATTTGTTCTCTCCTGTAACCAAAAAATTTTAAAAAAAAAATTGAAAAGTTGTTGTTTCTCATGTTTATTTTTTATGGATCGAACTCTCTTCTTCTTCTTCTTTCCTCTCCTTGAGTTCTTTGTGTATTTGCAATAGTTTCTCCATTACAACTCAAAAATTGAATAACTATGTGGTGTTCTTATTTCTTTTTGTTCCTTCTTTTTGTTGCTTTCTCTATTTTATAAAGCAACCACAGTATGTTTCTTCTCAAAATTATTTAGTGCATCTCCATTTTAGACATCAATTACATTTTTTCTAGAATCGCAATAGCTTCTGACGTAGATAATATTTTTGTTTTTGTTTGATTTGCCAATATTGAATGTGTCTTTTCATTTATAAGTACCCCCATAAAGTTTTTCTATTAAATTTTGAGTACTTTGAATTATTGCCGTATGCTAATAAAGTGCCTTTGAGCACATTTCCATCTATATTCCTGAGCATACTAAACCTTTGGTGTGAATATCAATTATTAGCTTATGTGGCCACTTTGCAATATAAGTTTGAATGTTATTGAATGGTGAATGATTTAATAATACTTATAAGTGCTCCTAGGAACTAATATTTTCAATTGAAGCCAAAATTCAATCAATACAAGGCCCTCGTCAGAGGCCAACATAGGTGGCAATGCGAAGTCCCCTGTGCTCATGAAGTTTCAAACAAGGCCCCATTGTCCACCTTATAACCCTTCCAGCGGTATAAGGTGAGACTGAGGCTCTAAAAATTAGAAGCCCCCCCCCCCCCCCCCCCCCCCAACATAAACAAAACTCTGGACCGAGGTTATACAAAACCACCTTCCATTAAGATGATGGTTCACTCTCTACTATAAATAGACATGTATTTCAAGTCAAGGATATACCATTAAAACCTTACTCCCAAATGTTTCACTCACAAACCATTGGGAGTGTAGGGCGATGAGGTGAGATATCGCCTTAACTCACAAAACAAATCATTGATTTGTAAAACAAAAACTTTCAATATATATTTAAGCTTGATTGAAATGTCATAAAAGGGAATCAACATGAGCTAATTCCCACTTCTCGAAGAAATATTTGAGGGTGTGGGGCAAGAATAAAAAGCCTAGAACCACGCATCTAAGACACCCAACCAAGTCACCTCGAGATGACAGGTAAGGAGGCATTGCTAGGCCTCCAGCTTAAATACCTCGCCAAGTTGCCCCGAAGCAACCGGGATGATATGTCACGATGGCAACCAAGACCTCGCCAAGTCTCCTCGAGGTGACTAGGATGAGACACATGGTGGCAACCAGGATGAGATTTCACAGTGGTAGCCAACCTTACTTCTAGGCAGTCAGGATGAGACGTCATGGTGGTAGCCAACCTATTGTTATTAAAGCAACTAGGTAGTAAGAACCGAGCCTCAAATAGGCACCAGTGTTTTAATAGGCGAAAGCACGGGGAGAGGCGTAAGCACCATGGATTTTTTATTTTTAATATTGCAAAAATATGAAATAATATAAAAAACTAATCTAAATTAGTGGAAAATTATAAAAATTGAAGAAAAAAATGAAGTCAAAAAATTTTGATAGATAGACTCCAAAAAATTGATATATTGGACCATGCAAACGAAAGGTCCAAATTCAATGCTTGCCAAAAACAATAGTAAAAGGATAGACAAATGTCCGTTTCAAGTTTTAACACTACGCAACATTAAGATTTAAAATTGTGGTTGATGCTCAATCACTATCAAAAGTCTCATCTTCAATCTCGTTATCTTTATCATTGACTCCTAATTCCAACCCTCCCACTTCATTAATGCCACCACCCCTTTTGAAATTCCCAAATTGATTAACATGTTCTCCTATTTCATTGTACTCTTCAAGCTCTTCTTCATCTGTGTCTTCATCTACAAGGAAGCTTGCTTTTTTACCTTTACCTTGTTAAATAATCATATTTAAGCGTTTATATTTGTTTACGAAATTATAGTTAAATTAATTAATAAACTCAATAAGGAAAAGAAATGATAAATGTCAGAAAATGAAGTAACCTGAATCAATCTTCCTTTACTTTCTTTGTGAACTTGAAGTAGCATTAGGATCCAGAGAAACATGGAATGTGAACAACCTTCTCTTTGTGGACTTGAAATAGTATTAGAATTCACACATACAGAGGGTTGGGAATAACCTTCTCTCTCATATGTGGCAACAGGTGTGTGCCTAATTGCGTCAACTACATCAATCCAAGAGGCGTCATTAGGGAAAACATGATCTTCTTTTTCAGCAATCCATTCATCATCAGAATCAATTTTGTCAAGTGTAATTGGATCAATATTTTTTTTATTTATTTTAATACTCCTCAAGTAGTCTAGTGTTATACATCACATAGACTAGAGCATTGAGCCACTTATGCTCAAGTCGATTTCTCTTTTTTGTGGAGATCTAACAAAAAGAAAATAAAACATATAGGGATTATAAAATAATTCTATTAATAAAACAACTAAAGAATGAGAATAGATTTTAATCTAGTATAAATTTATAATATAATTGTTACCTTTTCAAAAGTGCTCCAATTTCTTTCGCAGCCAGAAGAACTACAAGTGAGACTAAGTACACGAACAACAAAAATTGTCAATTCAGGTGTTTTACTTCCAAATCGCATCCACCGGTCAGCTGCAAAATATTATCATTAACTTAAAAGTTAGAAGCAAGATGTTATCCTTTTAACTAAAATGCTAAAGCTAATTAACTAAATAAATAATTATTTAATTATATTTACAATTTTACCTAGGGAGAGCAACTTTCTAGAATCTATAGCAATTTGAGATCAAAAATCCCCTTTTACATTGTCATAGATGTCTAACTGGACATCGGCTTTAAAGCGATCCTTATAATTTAACATTCTTTCCATGCATTGGTATAATCCATCTTTAACCTCTTCATGAGATGAGAATCTTTCATCGAACTGATGTTGGGGATTTAGATAATATCGCACATCATGTAATGGTTTATGGTGTTGTGAAGCCCACGTATCATCAATTCTCTTCCAAATAGGTAAGTACTTCTTTTCATTGTTCCCACAATTGAAATCAATTTTTTCTTTGGCTGTAGCCATTAACTCATAAATAAATACCATCGCGGGTCTTTCCTCTGAATCAACTTTGCTTAAAACACATACAAGAGGAATAACACTTTGAACACAATACTTGACTTGCCCCCAGAAAAATCAATCAAACAAAACCGTCCCTTGTACTTTCATTCCTTCGAGTTTTTTTATCCAAGCACAACTTTGCCATTCTTGTGATGAAAACATGCTTTGAAGAGCTTGCTTTTGTTTATAGATGCTTTGAAGAGTTAGGTAAGTAGTTGAAAATAGTGTTATTGCCTGGCGAAGAAGTTCACTACTTTTTGTAAATTTCCTCATCAAATCCAAGACCGAAGTGTGTCCATAAATAAACTTCACGACTTGCTTAGCTCTTGCAAGTGTTGTTTGGTGAATTTTCATCTTGCTAATATTCTCCAGCATAAGATCTATAAGTTCACAATTTTTAATCGCATCAGATGCATCAACAGACCTAATAAACCACGTACTAGCTGGACTATTAACAAGAAAATTAATTTGGCATCTATTCATTCCATCAGTCTATCCATCAGACATTATAAAACATCCATATTGTTTCCATGTGGTTTTGTGCTCTTCTATCAACTTATCAATATTGTCAACCTCGGCTTTTTATATCCAAGTTCTCATCTCATGCATTGAAGGAGGCATAAAACCATCTCCAAATTTAGTAGCCGCCTCAAACATAGGCATGTAGTAGAGATCATTGCAAGCATTAAATGGAAGACCTGCTGAAAAGAAAAACCTAGCAATTAGGCGATAAAGTTATTTTCTTTGTGTTTTTTTCCAGATAGAGTTCAAGGTGTTTTGTTGAGCTGTAGAGGTAGCATAGCTATCCATTGGACCTCTTACTACTGGTTGTGAACTCGTAATTCCAAGTGGACCCCCCCTCCCGATTGAGATGCAGTTTCTCCTATGTCATTTAACACCGCATTATGTTTTTTTTTTTTTATCTCAGTAGCTTCTTCTAGTGCTTTCTTGCATTGCTCTACAACCTCTCTTGGGCACTTAGGCAAGACTTCATTCTTCTATGTGTACCGGCTAAATGATTCTTAAACAGAAAAATTATTCTGCTACACTGTTGATTGCAAAATTTATATCTGGAATACTTTTCCCTTCAATCTTAACGTTATAAAACCAAGCAAAATCTTTTTTGCTGCTTCCTTTCTCAGCTTCACCCTCACCATCCACGACTAGCTGAATAATAAGATGGAAATAAGAAAGACAATCATAATATGCTAAACAACCGTCAACTAAGCCAAGTAGTAACTATAACAAAACAAAAAAATGAGCAAAAAAGTAATTTTAGGCTTTTATATTTAAAATAGAAGCAAAAAACAAATAAAGAAGCAATCTTTAGCATTAAAAGACAATGAAGTTTCAGTTTCATAAAAGAGAAAGGAAAAAAATAGATCTTTGATACTTCACATGACATTATTACATTAATACACTATAAAGAAATCAAACTACACACTTTAAAGTCCAAGATTTGTGACAGAATATCAAAGAGAAAAAATACAAACCTTGTATGAAATTTCTCAAGTTGTTGGTTTGCTGATGAAAGAACTGAAGAGGTCTTACTTCAGCTTTGCGTGTCGTGCGTGGGAGAGAGAAGAGGGAGATAACTTAACGTGATGAATACTAAAGGATTTTTTTTAAGTATTTGACTTTAATTTGAAAGGCTTTTTAAATATTTGACTTTCATTGAATAGTTGTGGCCCTTGGATAGTTGGATTTTTTCATAAAATATGAAGTGGGCCTAAAAAAATGGGGTTGAAATACCCAAATACATGTTTTTTGTGAAAGTCCTCCTTGGCGTACGCTCTGATTTCGGTCCGCCAAAGAGTGTGAAGAGTACGCCCCACTGCTTCGGGCGCACTCCTAGGATGACTTGGTCTCTCCTCTACCGCTCAAGACATTTTTGGCATCGCCTAGCCATGAAAACACTGATAGGCATAATATATATATGAATCACAATTAAATAGGTCACATGAATAGACATATATAAACAAGAAAATGGCGGAAATTAAACTAGCTCACAATCGGTTGAGCATAAAGTCTTACAAAGTAAGAGCGATCTAACGAATCCATAAAACTAAATCGAAATAAATAAGTCTAGGTCTAGACAAAGATCATCCCATACAAGGGCAAAATGTAATGAGTAGATAAGATAAGTCCAAATGCTAAGAAACACATCAAGAATGATTAAAGTAATCAAGAAGGGACTAGTCTTCGTGAGGTAAGTCGCTGCCCCGCTTCTCAGGTTCTGCTTTACCATTACTTACATCAGGAACTGAGTCATAAAGTTGCTTGAAATCATCCTTGAGATGGCGATCACTCTCTCGAAGAGCCTTACGACACTTGCGAACCGTCTTGGCCGTAAAGCCTTTAGCGATATCGTACGCCTTCTTGTTGCACTCATCCACAAAATCAATACCCTTTCAAAATTCCTCCACTTTCGACTTCCCGGCATCACTTAAAGTTTTCTTCCCAGCATCTGAACCGAGAACCATTACCACAAGATATCTTTACTTCAAGGTTTTCCATGGCATTGTTGTACTTTTTTCGCATTTAGACACCAACCCTTCAGTCCTGAAGGAGTTAGAGAGAAGATTCTGAGTCTTTCAGGTGCACTCATTTAATTCCTCTTCTAATTTTTCACACTTGAGACGAAGTTGATGGGACAATTGAACCGACTGAGGAAATAAAGGATTTTTGACATGTCAAAATCTTGATAAACCATGGGAAAGATCATATGAATGTAATAGCAAGAAAACATAAATAAACTCACCTGGACTGCTCCGACAAAAATCTCCTGATCAATCCGTTCTGCTGAGAGTAGGGACAAGCGAGTGGAATCATGATCGGTGATAGCAACCCTCATCAATGACCAAGGGGTCACCAAGTCACTAGTGTCCCAAAATGATTGGACTTGAGGACCCTGATTTACCCCCAAAGTAAACAACCCTTTTCCAAGACCTTGAGAACTAGAGCTCCCTAGAGAAAAATCACGACTATGTTTCATGGGGGGAGCTCGAAAGAAATAAAAAAGCTCAGCAGCATGGTCCCCAGAAAGCTCAGACCCCTCGGGGGATGAACTCCCCTACCACTATGACCCTTTAAAAGAGCACCAGTGGAACAACCTTGTACACTCTCGGCATCCCCTCATTTAAAACCAATTTATCCTTGGGGCTAATAGAAGAAGTACTACGAAATAGATATTGAGTGCCCTCAATACCAAAATCAGCCATCATGGCATCAAAGTCAAGTGGAGGTGGCACCCGACTGGCCTTAGAAAGGCCTGATGCTTCAGAAGCTTTGGCCTTGTCCTTTTGGGTAGGGCGTGGAGGACTCGAGGGCTTCGCCTCTCGCTCATTACCTTGAGGGGACACGGTAGTCGAAGCACCTATAATAGGTGACTTGCTGGGGGGCAGAGGAGCCCAACTTGCCAACCTTATGGACCACTTGGTACCTGAAAAACAAAAAAGAAAAAAAATACAGAGCCAAGTGTCAATATATAGTTGAATGATAACATCAAGAAATATGATGAATGCTTATATGATATGTCCTAAACCAATGCATGAAATCATAAATATACGTACCTCTGGTGTATAGCTGGCTAACGTCAAATCTATTATCAAACAAGTTGGCTTTGCTAAAGATGACCCTAAGTTGTTTTTGAATAAGGGTAATATTATGATAGAGAATATCCTCACACGAGCATAAAGGGTGGTTATGTTGAAATTTTTTAGGGAAAAATAAAAAAACTTAGCTTCCCAGTGACCTTTAGAACTAACGTTCCCCCTCAGGAATCTACATAGGCGCAATGAATAAAAGTATACGTATGGCCCAGTAGAACATATCTTAACCACAAACAGAGCCTGAAAGGCATCTAAGCTTTTCTCAAGTTTCAACTCGGTGAACTGAGAGACAAAACCCTCAAAGAAAGTAAAACAGTTAGAGGTCAATTGGCAATAAAAACTTTGTAGTGAGTTAGAATTTTGCCACATAAGGTATGATAGGGGAAAGTAAACCCCGAGCGACAATAATCTAAGTAAAGGGTCACATGCCCCTTAGGAGGGTCAAGGATCTCCAACCCTCTACAAGCACCTTTACCTCTAGGTCCTCATTTGCATCCTCGAAAAGTGCTTTCAACTTAGCTTTGGTAATAGTGCTCTCACAAACTGCAAGGTCGATGACACGGTCCCGTGACTATCTCTCGGGTTGAGACTCTTCGTCCCACTCATCTACCCTCTCATAGGCATTCCCCAAACATGCAAAATCATCACGACCAGGGTAATCCCCACTACCCGATGGAGGGGAGCTCCCTAATCCTACGAGAAAGTCGTGGTAAATTAGAACAAGTTTTGGATAAACAAAAGCATAAGCCAAAGTACACAAGCAAGTCATAAAAGACAAAAGTAAGACAATATCTGTGATGCAAATGTCTAAAAGAGAAAATATATTTAGACTATGAAATCAAAACTTACTCATCAATACGGGGTAACACACACAAATTCGAGGCAAAGAAGCCCCACGAACCCAACTCGAGGTACCTACCTCGAGAAGACCTCGAGGCGGGTGGCTTCGAGGCACCGCCTAGAGGCTACGCCTCGAGGCTACCGTGGGTGCCGCCTCCAGGTGAGGCGATACCCCCGTGGCCTCGAGACGACACCAATGATTTTTTCGCTAGAGGGGACTGCTCACTTGACCCCCGGGATGCCAAGGTTGGGACACACATCTACCTATCTCACTTGTATCACCTTGAAACACCTAACAATCATGAAAATGCACCATAGATGGATATACCACTACTAGGGAGAAAAATATGCAAGTTTCTAAGCTATGAGCATCAAACAATCAATCCAAACAAAAGTAAGAATAATAAGAATAAATTTAAAATTTACCTTTTTCATTATAGATTTTTCCCATAGCTTGTTGGGAGAATTGATTCTAGAGAGAGAATTTTTCCAAGTGAAGAGTGGGTGAATGAAAGGCTCTTGAACTTACTTCCCCCCTCTTTATGAGCCAAAGTAGGTGAGAGACTTTAAAGCTCTAACACCATATTAGAATTGACCTGCCAGTACAAGTAAACTAATTCGTCCTACTCCTAGATATTGTAGGCATTATGATGTGCACCAGAATTTTTGAGGGCACAATTGTAAATAATCTATGATTGGGCCGGAATAGCCCATATAGATAAATCAAATCAAATGTGGTCCAACTTATCTGATTGGACCTACATATTAATGGCCTGCTACAAGATAAGTCAACCTAGTGAATGAGCTATGATATTCATTCAATGGTAATAATGTTACTGAATGTTTTATATCTTTAATTATTTAATTATGGCCCAATTGGCTAATTATAGCGTTTTGGCCCATGGCCCATGTCCAGCATTATAAATACCACAAATAGATGATAAAAAAATTATTATATGCTCTTCAGAGAAAAAGACTGCCAGGGAGAAAGTGTTGGAGTCTATTGAGAGCTATTATACTATAGAACTATAAAGAGAGTTGATTCTATCAAAGTGGGTACGTGTAGACAAAGCAATTTTACACCCTATCAAATGATGACACATGTAAAATATTATATTAATTGTCAATTTAAGTCTTTTATTTTATATTTTTGGATTTATCAAATTTAATTCCAAAATTAAATAATTGATTTAATTGATATTTTAATTTTAATTAAATTGGCAAATCAAATAGCGCCACATGTCAAATTGATGTGGTTTAGCCAATCAAATTATGTCTTGCAGTAAAGAAGTCAACGACTAATCACACTGCGCCAAGTGGATATGTTAGCCAATCAAATGGCTCCAAAGTAATTGATATTTATCTCTTTAAATTAATATAGATATTAAAGAGATAATATCCATTAAATTTATTCTCATCAAATATTAACCAATCAATTGGCTCAAAAGTAATTGATCTTTATCTCTTAATAAATAAATATTAAAGGTATAATTATCAAAGGTACTTAAAAAATTTGTGGTTTCTCCATCTTAAACCTATAAATAGGGTCCTTGGGAGGTCATAATAAAGACACAAATTAAATTTGGAGCTAGAGAAGACAAGAGAAGTTCCCAAATTCTCTCTACAAGTTCTTCAAATTCAAGAAGGCGTTCTTGGCAAACTTCAAGACATTCTTGGCAAAATTCATCAAATTATAACAATTGATTCGAGATTAAGGTGCTAAACCCTCGAACAAACGTTATAGAAGTCCAAATCAAGTTGAAGGAAGATCAAAGCGATGAGTTGATCTTGAAGCTTTCAATTTTCCCAAATCATTTACATCGTTTAATCCGAGATTAAGCTGTCAAACCCTCGCATCAACGTTATAAACATTCAAATCCACATTGGAGAAGATCAAAGAGTTGATTGTTGCTCCAATATTCAAATCAAAGTTCTTGAAGGAAGAATTAGAGGATTAGATTAGGGATTGCACTCCAATTTTTTATTTTAATCAATATAAATTCATTTGTCACAATTTTTTTGTGTTTTTTGTTTACAGACATAAAAATTTATTGTGTATTACGTAGGCAGCTTGCCGTGAGCAAGTGTAGTCCATATTCAAATAATCTAGTTTTTAATTTGTCATGTGTCGAATCGAATTCCCTCTCCACGTGTTACTCACGTAGTCACGTGATACACAATTTGATCCTATATCAAAAACTAAACACATAAAGGAATTTTCCGTCCTATATGTTTAAAGCTTATTTGTTTTGACTTCTAATACGAATAAAAAGTTAGTTCCGCAAGTAATGGCTAACAAGAGAGGAAGAAACGCGATTTGAAGAAAGACTAAACGGTAATAGAAAAATTACAAAAGCGAAAATATATCATTGTAGACTTGGAGTTACTATTACTAACATTTTAGAAATACGGATTTCATTGAATTGTTTTTCAGAAGAAATCATTAATCGCATCATGTATTTAAAGTGGCCGGAATTGATCTGTGGAAAAGTTCTAACCCCCGTGATGTGCCATGATTATAAATTGGGGTAATTTAATAATTGATAAAACGAACTTTTGGATATTATGAAATTATTTTATTATAACCCATTATTAATATTTATTAACTGAGCAGTGTAAAAGGGCTTCGGCTCATAGCCCATCTGAACACTATAAATACCAACTAATTAATGTTAATCTATCATTATTTAATGTCCATACAAAAACTCTAATTACTAGCTTGAAAATACTCTTTAGTCTATCATGAGCTAATCAGACCCCAACTTTCTGTTGGGCGCAGCGGAAGTTTTGGGCCCGAGATTTAACTTATTAAGATTCGGCAAATCCCACCAACAAGTTAATGACAAAATATTACCCGAAAGAATATAACAATAATGCACACAAGATTTACGTGGTTCGGCAAAATCCGCCTACGTCCACGAGAGTTTTCGTTCTTCCACTATGAGAGAAATTTACCGGTACAAAAATACACACTTGAGTTTATCGACAAACTCAAGAAAATCACTTTTGTACAACCACTCTCAAAGTTATATAGAACACTACTCTCCCAACCCCCTTTGTATTGCCCCGAAAGAAAAACCCCACAAGAGTTTTCCGTGTAGTACAATTTGTATCTACCACAAATTACTTTCCCTAGTATACACTACACTTTTCCTAGTATATACTACACTACACACACTTTGTTCTCTATGTTTTTCTCTCGATTTTGGGATGGATCAAATGAGCAATGGAAGGCTGTTATTTATAGCACAATTTCCACCAACCAAAACTCCTCCCATTGGTTGAAATTTCCACCGTTCAAAACAAGTTGGTTGGAGTAATTCAACTTTGATGGCCACCTACCAATTTTACTTTTGAATTTCAATTTTGATGGCCACCTACCATTTTATTGTTTATTTATTATTGTGGACAAATACCTAACAATCTCCACCTCCACAATAATAATTCCCCGCAAACCAAATTACAGAATTCCATTGGCCATTAATCAATTCTGCTGCACATGCCGAATCAGTAAGGTCCTAACTCCACGTGATTCAAACCTGGCCAATGCACACATGCAGCCCAGTCAACACCACTAGTCGACTTCCGAGAGGGACGACCTCGACCCATCCTCTCGCCCAGCAGGGTTTCCTTCACACCCGTCTGTACCCTGGAAGTTTATCGGCGCGCTCCACTCCCAGTTATCCTTTGAGGTCACCAGACGATACAAGTTTTCATACTTCTCTCCTTTCATTAGGACCTTTCCGCCAAGTGTGATTTTCAGGACTCCACCTCCAGCTGAATACTCACAGCCCTCGGAGTCCAATTGGCTCATGGAAATTAGATTCCTTCGCATCTTTGGGACATATGCCACACCACCCAAAGTACGATCTACTCCATCAAACATTTTGATTTTCACCACTCCCATACCCATGATTCTACAAGTAGAACCATCACCCAAGGACAAAGTACATGCCCTCTTTTCTTGGAGCGAATCAAAATAATCCTTCCTGGAGCATACATGCATTACACATCCAGAATCTAAAATCCATCCATCCCGAGACAAAGTATCCATACGAGTAGAGACTGTGAAGACATCTCCATCGTATGCCACTACAGCATCACCACCACCACCATTATGACTAACATTGTCCCTTGCTCTATTAGGACAATTCCTTTTATAATGGCCTTCCTCGTGGCAATGGTAGCACCTCCTGCCCTTCCCCTTGGCCTTTGAATCTGACCTGCTACTCGCAGATTCACCACCAGATGTCCTCCAGTACCGATTCATGCCCCGAGTAACCAGCGCTGACTCATGTCCCACCTCATGGTTTGCCTTCCTTTGTTTTTCATGAGACAAAAGTGACGCACTCACATACTCCAAGTTTAGTGTATCTTTCCCGTATAGCAACGTCGTCACTAGACTATCATATGAATCCGGGAGCGAGGTAAGAAGTAAAAAGGCTTTATCTTCTTCCTCGACTTTAACCCCAACTTTACGAAGTTGGTCCACCAGTCCGTTAAACTGGTTCATGTGATCCATCAGACTACCACCCTCCAGCATCTTGAGCCTATAGAGCTGCCGCTTTAGATGCAATTTCGTAGACAGAGATTTCCCGAGATACAAATTCTTCAACTTTACCCACAACTTTGGTGCCGAATCTTCAGAATCATCATCCACAACATTATTGATAATGTTGTCCGCAATACAAAGTCGAATTGTGCTAACACAACGCAATTCCAAATCTTTCCACCGTGCACTTTCCATATCCTTCGGTTTCGCCTCCTCTCCCTTCAACACCAATGCCAAGCCATGTTGAATTAGGAGGTCTTTCACCCTTCTTTGCCAAAGAGTGAAATTCCCTTTGCCATCAAATTGTTGCACCGAAAACGTATTTGGTCTCGACGTGCCCTCCATCTTAATAAATAAATCTCGATTTATCAACCCTTAACCAAATGGCTCTGATACCACTTGTTGGGCGCAGCGGAAGTTTTGGGCCCGAGATTTAACTTATTAAGATTCGGCAAATCCCACCAACAAGTTAATGACAAAATACTACCCGAAAAAATATAACAATAATGCACACAAGATTTACATGGTTCGGCAAAATCCGCCTACGTCCACGAGAGTTTCCGTTCTTCCACTATGAGAGAAATTTACCGGTACAAAAATACACACTTGAGTTTATCGACAAACTCAAGAAAATCACTCTTGTACAACCACTCTCAAAGTTATATAGAACACTACTCTCCCAACCCCATTTGTATTGCCCTGAAAGAAAAACCCCACAAGTGTTTCCCGTGTAGTACAATTTGTATCTACCACAAATTACTTTCCCTAGTATACACTACACTTTTCCTAGTATATACTACACTACACACACTTTGCTCTCTATGTTTTTCTCTCGGTTTTGGGATGGATCAAATGAGCAATGGAAGACTGCTATTTATAACACAATTTCCACCAACCAAAACTCCTCCCATTGGTTGAAATTCCACCGTTCAAAACAAGTTGGTTGGAGTAATTCAACTTTGATGGCCACCTACCAATTTTACTTTTGAATTTCAACTTTGATGGTCACTTACCATTTTATTGTTTATTTATTATTGTGGACAAATACCTAACACTTTCCGCACGAGTTAAGCGGGAGATGTTTGTATATGCGGAAAGTGAAAACTCTGTGGAACATCCCACAGGTGCCCCTAGTAGCACCATGAGAGATTAATTGGGCTTTCGGGCGGAAAGACATGAGAAAAAAGAAAAGAAAATCTAAGTTGGCATAAAACCGAAAAAATCATTTCACATATGATTAAATTTTGGAGAAACTCTAGTTGTGAGAAACTATTTATTCTTTCATTCGACTTATAGTTGTTATTTTTTTATTTTTTTTTGAAATAATAGTTGTTATATATATATATATATATATATATATATATATTTAAATTCAAGACGAGGGAATACCCTAAATATCTAGCCCGACAAACCCTCATTGATAATCATAATCCTGAATCATAAAAACTCTATCTAGCTCCATAAATGAGGAGATCGAGCCACAACTTGTGGCAGTCTGGATTCGAACTCAGAACCTCTCACATAAAATGGGAGGTGGGTACCGTTAGACCAAGAGGTCTGTGATAATAGGGAAAATTATTGTTTAGAGAATAGGAAGATTTCGAATTTATAAAGACACAATAATTTTTAAGTAATTAGGGAAAAGGAATTCCTAAACTTTACAAATTACTAAAATGGTAAATTCAATGTAAAATCATATTTGTGTCACGTAT
Source organism: Buddleja alternifolia (assembly GCA_019426215.1). Taxonomy (NCBI): domain Eukaryota; kingdom Viridiplantae; phylum Streptophyta; class Magnoliopsida; order Lamiales; family Scrophulariaceae; genus Buddleja; species Buddleja alternifolia. Next base: position 12,686,458 of record CM033392.1, on the reverse strand, counting down.
TTCATCTTTTTTTTTAATTATCCATATTCTTCACTTGTTAATTTTTCGTTCATCACAAATAAAGTTTATCTTTTTTTTTTTTAACAAAACTACCCAATAGATTTATCAAAAATGTAACCAATATTATATTGTATGTCTGAAACAAATTTACAACACTTAAAAATACTTTAAGATAATTGAAATTACATTAAATAAACTTCTTAATTTTGTTTACAAGTAACAACTTCAAAAGCTGCAGTCATATAACAAGAAATAAGAGATTAAGAAAATTTTAGATCATGGTTGAGTATTTTTAATTAAAACCCTTCAAGGGATATACTTATAAGAATTTAATTACAAGGCCATAGACGATTCAGTTGTTATAAAAAATATATAGTGTTGCATGAATACAAAATCTTTATTTATAAAAAAAGCTTATATATTATCATTTTCAATTATTTTAAACTTTTAGATGTGTTGTACAATTTTTCCCAACTTATATTGTATTTTTTACACAATGTGATGGGTCAATTTGTACAAATGAAAATAAATAAACTTTAATTAGTTATGAAACAAAATTGAATGAGTGGATAATTTGTATTTTTCTAGGAAAAACATATGAAGTGGGTAAGACAAAATGATTTTGCATTGAATTTATCATTTTTTAATAATTGTATCAAACATACAATAGAGGGAAAATTGCACTTTACGTCCCATAACTTTGCCCGAATTCAATTTTGGTCCCACTCGTTACAAAAATATCACATTGAGTCCCATATCTTACAAAGAATCTCAATGTTGGTCTCATCCGTCAATTTTCCTCAATTTCTAACTGCAGATGGCATGTGACTTGCATATGGGCCGTTAGTCAAAACTTTGACCGTCATATGTACTTGATTTGGGCTCCAAAACAAGGGATAATTGCAAAAAAGCCCCCAAACTTGTAATTAATTTAATAATTTAACAAAAAAACATAAAATATAATACATACATATATATATATATATATATATATATAAAGTCACTATTCATTGTCTTCCCCAAGACGATGTACAATGACCAAACCCCCCCCCCCCCCCCCCCCTCCCCCTCCCCCCCCCCCACCCCAACACACACACATAATCACACATACATATATAGACACACACACATAGATAAATATAATATGTATATATATATATACACACACAAAATTATATAATATATTATATATAAAAATAACCAAAAAAAAATCACTGTTCATCGTCCTCCCCAAGGCAATGAACAGTGAATGATTGAAAAAAGTATTATTTTTTTCTTTATTTATTTATATATATATAATTACTTATATAAAAAAAAATTGGCCTTTAACTAACGGACACGTGCCTTCTCCGTTGGAACTTGACAGATGAGACCAACATTGAGATTTTTTGTAAGATAAGGGACTCAATGTGATATTTTTGTAACGAGTGGAACCAAAGCTGAATTTGGGCAAAGTTGTGGGACATAAAGTGTAATTTTTCCTACAATAATATTGCTTGTATTTTTTGATAAAGCTATTGGACAACTTTGTAAGAAAAAAAAAGTTAAACTTCATTTGTGAAGAACGAAACATTAATAAGTTAAGAATATGAATAATTAAAAAAAAAATAGTTGACATAAATATGATTTTGCATTTAATTTGCCATTTTAGTAATTTGTAAAATTTAGAAATCCCGTAATTAGTTAAGAATTATCGTGTCTTTATAAATTTGAAATCTTCGTATTTCCTAAACAATAATTTTCCCTTGATAATAGTTGTTACATATAACTGATGAATATTGCAACTATAATATTTTTTATGAAATTGTAAGAAAGCCCACTTCCAAGTAGATCCTTCAAAACTAGCGTCAGCCTGTTTAATAGAATTATTGGGCTTTAAATGGGCTCCTTGAAAACTAATATCAGCCTGTTTAGTAGAATTATTGGGCTCTAAAAAATGGGTGGGTGTCTGTCCGGTTAGGCCCTTTTGAGAACCTTAGGTTAACCCTAACCAAGATTGTCTCTAAAACCCTATTTCTATCTTCACCATTCTTCATTTTCAACTCCTGCCGTTACCTCCACACACACACACACACACACACACACACACAGACACAGAGCACAATGGGTCGTGTGATTAGGGCACAACGTAAGGGAGCGGGTTCCGTGTTCAAGTCCCACACCCACCACCGCAAGGGCCCCGCCCGTTTCCGCTCCCTCGACTTCGGCGAGCGCAATGGCTACCTCAAGGGAGTCGTAACTGAGATCATCCACGACCCAGGCCGCGGCGCCCCGCTCGCACGAGTCACCTTCCGCCACCCGTTCCGCTTCCAGCACCAGAAGGAGCTGTTCGTCGCCGCCGAGGGTATGTACACTGGTCAGTTTGTGTATTGCGGCAAGAAGGCCAACCTTGTCGTCGGCAACGTCTTGCCCCTCAGATCTATTCCTGAGGGAGCCGTCGTTTGCAACGTCGAGCACCATGTTGGCGACCGTGGCGTTCTTGCTAGGGCTTCCGGGGACTATGCTATTGTCATCTCACACAACCCTGACAATGGCACTTCTAGGTATACTTTTGATAATTCATCCTTTTGATATTTGATTACAATTTATATTATTTGGTGTTTGAATATGTGTTTTATTGTGTGTGTATTTGTTATCGGGTCGAGTTGTGGTATCGGTGGTATGTGCCCATGAGCAATGATTCTGTATTGTGTGTAATCCTTTTTGGTTGATAAATGTGCAAGCTTGTGGCTTGCAGCAGTCGTATGATTCATATAGGCATGTAAATATAGTGAAAAATGTAGCTTCAATGTGGAACTATTTCTTTCTTTTTAGCTTGGATTTTAGTTTCGTGATAGTATGGTTTATGATGGGGTTACCTAAGCCATCTATTTTAACCGTGCGATTGGGGTTAAGAAATGGACGTGGTAAGGCATCTATTCGGATTTGCCTGGAAGTACTATAATTTGCTATTCGTTGTTTAAATTCTTCGATGTCAATTCTAATGGTCTTTGTTTTTATTTATTGCTTGTGGATTTGTTGATTGTTAAAAAGAGCTTGTTTATTAGTCACTTTGGTTATGTAAGATACTTAGTTGTCATTTGGTGATTTATTTGTTAATTTCAGCTATAGTTTCTTTTTGAAAGCCCATAACATTAATCTTTTTGAAATTGATGGTTTGCTTCTAAACTGCCAAAACATAAAAAGAACCATATTTATGACATATAAACTGAGATTTATAGCCTAATTATGTCTCATAATTGTCTCATGTAGTCCTGATACATGATCTTCTTTTGCTACCCATATTATCACTGGATCGTAACACATTGCATTGCGAGTTTAGTATCTTTTAAGTTGTTGTCTAGAATCTGCACAATGCATATTGGTGCTTATTTCAACTCTGAATTACGTGACCTTTCATTGTTTGTGGTCATGACAAGTTATCTTCCTTTGCAGGATTAAGCTTCCATCAGGAGCCAAGAAGATTGTTCCCAGTGGTTGTCGTGCAATGGTTGGTCAGGTTGCTGGAGGTGGAAGAACTGAGAAGCCAATGTTGAAGGCTGGAAACGCCTATCATAAGTTTAGAGTGAAGAGAAACAGCTGGCCCAAGGTTCGTGGTGTTGCTATGAATCCAGTTGAGCATCCTCATGGTGGTGGTAACCATCAACACATTGGTCACGCCAGTACTGTTCGTCGTGATGCGCCACCTGGACAAAAGGTTGGTCTTATTGCTGCCAGAAGAACTGGTCGTCTCCGTGGTCAAGCTGCTGCTACTGCTGCTAAATCCGACAAGGGTTCTTAGACTCTTGATATTTCTGGATGAAGAGTTTAATTTTGTTTTGTTATCATCCTTTTCAATTTAATCTGAATCAGATTTTTCACGCTCAAATGCGATATTGTTTTGGTGAGGATATACTAGATTTTGTTGGGATTTTGGATGTTAAGTTTAATGCTTGTTTTGATCTGTTTTCTCCATATTATGATATACTTGAGTTTTATTAGTAGTGTTCGCCGTAGTATGATATACTTGAAAAAAGCGGTTGAATTGCAGGAGCATGAGATGATTAGACACGGCCACATTCCATTCTTGGATGCTGTAAATTTTTCCCCATATTTGAGTATGACTGTGGGAATTGTGAAGGGAGTATATGTTATGATCACATGAGATTTTCTATTTTAAAAAGGTGTTATAACATAATCGACAATGTGTCAAATCTTATATTTACCAAGACATTTTATGAAATTGAATACAAGATGAAATACATTTTGCAACGAACAATTTGAAATGTTGGAGTTGAGACGAACATGGTACAACTATTTAATTTGAAGTAAGATAATCACTTGAATTTGTTTGAAGCTACATATAGGCCAAATATATCAACAATCTTGCACATCAAATTGAAAATGTAATATATCATTAAATTTGATAGAGGTCCAATTTTAAACGTGTCGAATATTCTTATCATCAAAAGTTGTCTATTAAAGATATGGTTTTATTGGACCTGATCAATTGAATAATGAAATAAATATGGGTCAAATTCAATTCAAGAGTTCATAAGCAGTCGTAGAGAGAGACCTCAAAATGGACCTATAGTTCAAGCACATCAATATCAGTGAAGATTAATCTCATGGGCTCACTAAGAACCTGTCCTGTTTTTTTTTTTTTTGTTCGTTACAATACACTAAGCCCATGACTTTGTTGGCGGTTCATGATAATTACTAAACGCACCCTGGCTAGCCTACAAGCCCATTTAGGGGTGGGCGTTCGGGTCGAGTTGTTCGGACCCCGAACCGATTCGATCGGGTTTGGTTTAATCGGGTCGGGTTATTTGGGTAAATTCGGGTTTGGGTTTATATCGAACCCGAGCTCCAAAAATTGGTTCGGGTTCGTGTTTGAGTTTTTATTTTGTTCGGGTAATTCGGGCCCGAACAACCCGAATTCCGACTTTTTTAAAAGAGAAAAAAAAAATAGTAAGTCAACATTCAACAACCCTAGTCAAAACCCTTAATTCGGACCTTGAACTTGAATTATCCTTGAACCCGATTAAACTGAATAAATCGATTCAATTTCGGGTAGCATTATTTACAACCCGAACAACCGAACCGAACGCCCGCCCCTAATCCCATTTCCTCTCTCACTCTCTCCCCAATTAATCCCTCTAAAACCCCAGAGGCCGCCACGCCATTCAGGCAAAGAGAGTTAAACCCCAGAAATGATTATGGCAATGAAAGCGGCAGCCACCTCGACGGCGACAGCGCACAGGGGACTTAGGTGTCTGTATTCATCATCATTTTCGAGCTTCCCATTCAGTCAGTCTCAGACTAAAGTCGAAAAGCCCCCTCCACCCGAACCTTCCATCAATCTCTTCGTCTCCGGTACTTCTCTCTCTCTCTCTCTCTCTCTCTCTCTCTATATATATATATATATATATATCAGTGTTAAATTTTTTTCAGGCTGTGTTTGGATTAATGAATTTGAACCTGGGGATTTCAAATCCCCTGCTCAAATTCATTCTTTGCTGTTTGGCCCCAATTCTAAATGAATGAACTTCAAATCCATTTTAGGGTTGAGTGGATTTGAAACCTATTTTCTAATGGATTTCAAATTCACTCCCATACCCTGTCATTTGAAATTCACTCCAACTAAAATCAACACATTTTTTATACACATTTACACACACATCGAACTTTTTACACACAGTCACACACACTACACACTTTTACACACACTACACACTTTTACACACACTGTATATTTCTTACACCCACTGCACATATTTTACACACAATACACACTTTTTGCACACAATGCACACTTTTTACACACAATGCACACTTTTTACACACACTGCACACTTTTTATACACACTGCACACATTTACACACACTGCACACATTTACACACACTGCACACTTTTTATACACACTGCACACTTTTTACACACACTGCCCATATTTTCACACACACTCCATACTTTTTACACACATTACACATATTTTCACACACAGTACACACTTTTTACACACACTGCACACTATTTACATATACTGCAAACTTTTTACACACACTACATACTTTTTACACATAATGCACACTTTTTACACACACTGCACATTTTCACACACACTTCATACTTTTTACACACACAACACATTTTTTATACACACAACACATTTTTTTACACACATTGCAAACTTTTTACACACACTGCACATTTTTTATACACATTGCACATATTTTAAACATAATGCACACTTTTTACACACACTGCACACTTTTTATACACACTGCACATATTTTACACATAATGCACACTTTTTACACACACTGCACACAATTTCACACACACTACACACTTTTTACACACTGCACATTTTTTACACACACTACACACATTTTACACACGCTGCACACATTTTACACATAATGCACATTTTTTACACACTTTTTACACACATTGCACATTTTTACATACACTGCCCATATTTTCACACACACTGCATACTTTTTACACATACTACACATTTTCACACGCACTACACACTTTTTACACACACTGCACACTATTTACACACATTGCAAACTTTTTACACACACTACATATTTTTTACACATAATGCACACTTTTTACACACACTACACACATTTTCACACACACTCCTACATACACAACACATTTTTTACACACACTGCACACTTTTTTGCACGCATTGCAAACTTTTTACACACACTGCACACTTTTTACACTGCACACTTTTTACACTGCACACTTTTTTACACACACTTCACACTTTTTACCTACACAACGCACTTTTTACACACACTACACACTTTTTACATAAATATAGAGGTGTTCACGAATTGACCGAACCAACCGCAAACTGAAATTTGGGCCCAAACCGAAAATCGAACAGAAAATTTTGGTTCGGTTTTTTTTTTTTTGCCAAAATTCAATTTTCGGTTCGATTTTCTGTTTTGAGGTTCGATCGGTTCGGTTAACCGAAAAACCGAACTTTTTTTTAAAAATTTTTTATTTTTATTTTATTTTTATATAGTATAATATAGACTAAAACTTTAAAAAATGTGTTTCCTAGTGACAACTTATAGGAAAATAAAGAAAATAAATTAAAATTAGTCATAATTAAATTTTAATTATTTATTTATATCTAATTTATTTATACCGAAAAATCAAACCGAATAGGTTCACTTTTTAATTTATTTAGTTGGTCATGCTAAATGTAATTGTAAATATATAAATATTTGCATTCCAAAGAAAAAGTGAACAACAATAGCCAAAAAACAGTAGCCAGTGAAATTTTTGAAAAAAACAGTAACAAAAAAAAATATTTTTTTTTTCGGTTTTAACCGAACTGAAAAAAAATTGATCTAACCAGTCGGTTTTCAGTCTGGATTTTTGGAAAATCAAAATTTCGGTTAACTGAAAATCCGACCGAACCGGTCGATTTTTTAACCGAACCCGACGGAACTTGTTCAGTTCGATTTTCGTACACGATACACACTGCACACATTCACACATACAAAGCACATATTTTATAACACTATATACTTTTTGCACGTATTACACACTTTTTACAAACACTGAACACATTGTATGTGTAATGTGTGTAGTGTGTGTAAAATGTATGTAGTGTGTATATAAAGTGTGCATTTTGTGTAGATATGTGTTGTGTGTGTAAAAAGTGTGTTGTGCATGCAAGAAGTGTGCAGTGTGTGTAAAATGTATGTAAAAAATATGCAGTGCGCAGTGAGTAAAATGTATATAAAAAATATGCAGTGTGTTGTGTGTATAAAAAGTGTGCAGTGTGTGTAAATGTGTGTAGCGTGTGTAAAATATGTGTAGTGTGTGTAAAAATGTGTAGTATGTGTGTAGAAAGTGTGTTATGCGTGTAAGAAGTGTCCAATGTGTGTAAATATGTGTAGCATGCGTACAATATATGTAAAAAATATGCAGTGTGTGTAAAAAATATGTTGTGCATATAAGAGGTGTGCAGTGTGTGTAAAATATGTGCAAAAAGCGTGCAGTGAGTGTAAACAATGTGTAGTGTGTGTGTAAGATATATGTAAATGTGTGTAGTGTGTGTATAAAAAGTGTGCAGTGTGTGTAAATATGTGTAGTGTGTGTAAAACAAGTGTATAGTGTGTGTAAAATATATGTAAAAAACATACAGTGAGTGTAAAAATTGTGTTATGTGTATAAGAAGTGTGCAGTGTGTGTAAATGTGTATATTGTATGTAAAATATGTGCAATGTGTGTAAAAAATGTGTAGTGTATGTAAAAAGTGTGTTGTACATGTAAGAAGTGTGTAGTATGTGTAAATGTGTGTAGTGTGTGTAAAATAAATGTAAAAAAGATGCAGTGTGTAAAAAGTGTGTTGTGCATATAAGAAGTGTGCAGTGTGTGTAAATGTGTGTAGTGTGTGTAAAATATGTGTAAAAGGTGTGCAGTGTGTGTAAAAAGTGTATTGTGCGTGTAAGAAATGTGCAGTGTGTGTGTAAATGTGTGCAAAATGTGTGTAGTGTGTGTAAAATATATGTAATTGTGTGTAGTGTAATGTAAAAATCAAATAAAATATTGAAGAATTTTAAATGTTCTAGGATTTATAGCCAAACAATGAATTTGAAGTTCGTGGATTTGAAAATCCTTTTATAAATTCATATATAGCCAAACAAGATATTTCTAATGTTGTGAATTTCAAATCCAAGGGGTTTGAAATACATTCATTTCAAATATCTTGACAAATCCAAATCCATCAATCCAAACACAGCCTTAATTCGAACCTTGAACTTGAATTATTCCCGAACCCGATTAAACTGAATAAATCGATTCAATTTTGGGTAGCATTATTAACAACCCGAAACCCGAACAACCGAACCGAACGCCCGCCCCTAATCCCATTTCCTCTCTCACTCTCTCCCCAATTAATCCCTCTAAAACCCCAGAGGCCGCCACGCCATTCAGGCAAAGAGAGTTAAACCCCAGAAATGATTATGGCAATGAGAGCGGCGGCCACCTCGACGGCGACAGCGCACAGGGGACTTAGGTGTCTGTATTCATCATCATTTTCGAGCTTCCCATTCAGTCAGTCTCAGACTAAAGTCGAAAAGCCCCCTCCACCCGAACCTTCCATCAATCTCTTCGTCTCCGGTACTTCTCTCTCTCTCTCTCTCTCTCTCTATCAGTGTTAAATTCTTTCACAGAATATTAGTTTTCTCCTGTTGAGTTATTTTAGTGCTTCATATTGGTATTTCGTGAAACCTAATTTAATAGAATCTTAAATAGAATTGCCGGGAAAGATGTGTAAAGTAAGTTTATTTTATCTTTTTTAATATTAAAGCTAATAATATATTGGTGTTCAGTATGGTTTGATTAACTTGTGGGAAAACTGAAATCAAACTGACTTCCGTTTGTCATTTTCAAACCTAAAAACGGAACGAATACTACCAGTCTAAATGTTTCGGTGTGTTCGGAGCTTCAGTTTTAGTTGGTTCCTTTCACAGCCTGTGCTTGAGATTCACTCGAATTCGGTTTTGTGTGATGTTCAGGGCTTAGCAAACGTACCACATCAGATGGCCTCAGGGATGCCTTTGCTAAATTTGGTGAAGTCGAACAGGGTATGTATGTTCTTTATCTCTGTCTCGATGTTGGGACTGTATAACAGGCAAATCTTAGTGAAATTGGTTTTGTTTTCTCTATTTGCAGCTAGAGTTGTCACGGATCGTGTATCTGGCTACTCGAAGGGTTTTGGTTTCGTAAGCTATACAACTGTTGAAGATGCTGGAGCTGGTATCAAAGGCATGGATGGCCAGGTGAGTTCAAGTTATTTTGCTTAGCGCGTGCCGTTTAAGGGTAAATTACATTTTTCATTCAGTAAGTAAATGTGAGCTGGATTCTTTTGCACGGAAAATTGGTAGAGTTTTAGTATCTCTCTGAAGTTTGACGTGGACATTATTTTGAGCTTCTTAAGTCCCGTCTCTTGCACACGAGGCCTTAATCGTTCGAACTCTAGCTATGAGTAATGAGATTGGAGCACTCCTTGTTGGAAGACTGCTCTGGCCATAACAATTTGGGCCAGGGATTTATATGCAGAAAAATTAAGGTGGTAGAAGATTGGCTTCTTTGGTTAGAATGTGACGGAAGAAAAAATGATATTTTCGTTAGATTTTTCATCAGTCACAGTTGTTTATAATCTTTTACAAAAAGGCCATTTCTTACACTGCTGGTTATTTATTTGAGTCGGTGGGTTTTATGAAGTAGGCGCCATTTATTTGGTGATGTAGACGGTTGTCTCTAATGTTTTTTCTTTAGTTGCTTGACTAATACAAACAAGATGCTTCGTCTGGTCATAAGTGCACGGTTCCCTTTCATTCTCTTTTTTCTTGGAGATGTCTTGTTAATAAAATTTGATTTTATAAATTTCATTTGGAATCCTGACAGCATTTGCACATTTACATTTATTTTGTAGTTTTTGGACGGATGGGTAATTTTTGCGGAGTATGCAAGACCAAGACCTCCTCTTCCCTCTCTGAACAATGCATATCCTCAGGGTCAGCAGTGATTTGACTTTGAGAAAGAAAGCTCAATTCAATTGAAATACGCCGTTCATTCAGCTAAATGTCGATTGAGTTAAGAAGCAGCATAATGTTCTTGTTTTGATTGAAAGAGAAAATTGTCCTGTCTGATCATTGTGTCACAGTTATAGCTCACTGGTGTGAGGATTAAGTTGAGATATATGGGGTGCCTCAGAGTTGCATGTTACCGCTGTATTCGTGAATCGTTACTTGTACTAATTCTTGCCACTATATATTGGAAACACTTATTGGGTTGTTCATAACAATTTCTTAAGGTTTATTTATATGCAACGTTATATGTTTCTGGACAAACTCTTTTGCTGGAGAATTGCCTGAATTATTTGTTTACCCTTACAGTTACGAGCAGTTAATGTATGATAACACACTTAAAATACTTTTAGGCTGAACACACGTTGATATTTTGATGTTGTCCTAACAACGGCACACAGTAATATTGATATTCGGTTGTTTGCTGTGGGAAAAAAAACAACGAGATGAAACTGCAAAAAAGATTTATTCATCATCACACTTAAAAGAATAACTAATAACTTAGCCATTCAACATGTCACAAAAACCTTGTACAAATATTGAAAAAAAAAAAACTACTCACAACAGAATCAAAACCTCCAACTCTCATCGCCTACTATAGGCTCATATTTTTTCAGAGCCCTGAAACTCATCTTAAACGTTAATGGTCGGCACGCTTTCCCCGTCCTCCATTCCCTCCATCGTATCATACAAAGGCTTATTCAAAGTCTCCGGTAAGAAAAACGCCAACAACCCTCCAGCAACCCCACAAACCCCAAACACCATAAACGGTATCCCATTTCCTAAAACCACCACAAATGGAGCCAATATTGCTCCCATTTGCGCAGCCTGAGTGGCGCACCCTAGTGCTGCGTTCCTTACCACAGTAGGAAACAACTCCACCGTATAAATAAAAAACAAATTATAAGTCCCCGCCATCCCAAAAATTCCCAAAATGCCACAGACCATTCGTATCGTTTTCTGCATTCCATATCCCCATAATAACCCTCCCGCAAGACAAAAAGCTGCACTAAACCATTGCGTCCCAACGGTTAAGGGCTTTCGACCAAACCTGTCTAGTAATAGTGCAGTGAGAAGAAATGCAGGCATCTCAGCTACTGCGTTGAGGAAAACGTTGAGATGAAGATTCGTTCCAAGGTTCACCACATTCAAACTCAACCCGTAGTACACGATAGAGCAGAAGAAGTTGATAGCCACAGCTAGAAACAAACGGACACGTGTAAGTGGCGAACGGAGTACGTCCACTAGGGATCCCGTTATGGCTTCTTTATTCGATTCTTGACCCGTTTTGTAATCTGAAGTGTCATTTGCATCTTCATCAAGGGCGAGGGTGACTCCGTCCGGGAGATTTTTACCGTTGCATTTAGCGATTTTATGCATAGTTTTCATGGCCTGACCCGTTTTTCCTCTGATGAGGAACCATCGGGGGGACTCAGAAACGAAGGGGAGGATGATGATGAGGAAGAGGATGGATGGAATGGAAGTGGCGATATAGAGTGCCCGCCACGTTTGGAAAATGTAAGCTATACCGGATAGTGCTGCTATCCCGCCCGAGAAGAAGTAGAATGTGGACATTCCTGCAACCCCGCGCTTTGTGGGGCCCACAGGCTCGGTGGCGAGGACGAAAGCGCAAAGGCCAACCCCACCGGTGCTGAAACCGGTAAGGAGGCGGAATAGGGCATAGGTCCAGTAATCTGGAGAAAGTGCTGTTAGACAACCAAAGATGGCATTCAACATGCATACTACTAATAGTGAACCTTTTCTTCCCAGTTTAGAGTCTGAAAGGTGGCCAAATACTCCAGCACCTGAAAAAACATAACCCCACCTGTAAATATTGTTATACTTTATAATCACAGTTCAACATTTAGAGAACATCGTATAAGATGTTTCAGAGCTTATAAGCTCTATAAATTTGTTTGGTAATTTTAAAAAAAAAACAGCTTATAAGATCAACAAATAAAATGTTTGGGTCTTATAAGTTATTTTTAAAAAAGTAACTCAACCTCAACTATTTTTAAACATCTTATAAGCTTTTAAAACATCTTATAAGATGTAGGAGCTTATAAGATGTTTTGGATAAGTTTAGCCAAACAACCTCTTAGTATATCTATACCTGTGTATATTATTTGCGATCTTTAAACTGCCCAAAAAGAGAGTATGATTAGTTATTCGCCCTAACCCATGAAATTCTTGCTAGTGTATTTTGATTTGTCTTAATTTACTTGTTCTATGATATAAAACGAGGAATTATTGTAATATGTCACTGTCATACCATGCCATTCAGTTTAATTAAAACGACTTAATTTTCCGTCACGCAATACTCTTATTAAAAAAACAGTTTTTATATACATATAGAATCAAAATAAAATTACACAACACTTGCTAGTCAATAAGTAAGGGCCTTAGAAGAAAGTTTCCATATTAGTTCCTATAAAAGTCAAACAAAACGTTTTTTTATTTGATTGAGGAAATAATTTTGGATCTAATGGATTTTATATATACAGCAAAGATGGCAATTTTGGAGTGAATAGTATAGTATGTATTGACTTCGATTTAATATCATTATATATATATATGTATATAGCTAATAGTTTTGCTTATGAAGTTTACAATTGTTGTCAGCAATACATAATTGATGAATTTAGGTTCAAATTAGGTATGACTAATGACAGACATCATAGTATAACATAGTATAGTAACGCCATGCCACAGGTTCAAAAAGTGCACAAGGCACGTTAAAAAGTGTCGTGCTGAGGTTAAAAAATTTGAACTCAAAAATGTGAATTGAATAGGGATCTAATATAAAGTCATGAATATTTGTTAATTCAAAAAATTTGAACTCAAAAATGTGAATTGAATAGGGATCTAATATAAATTTGAACTCAAAAAGCTAATTCAGTTTGTTGGATGCTACTACATTGGATATACACTGAATTATTGAACGCAAATAATCTTAACTTTCAAACAATTAATAACCAAGGGATCTAATATAAAGTCATGAATATTTGTTATATATACGTTATATAATACTGATTTGGGGATAATGACAATATGCTTTTTGGATGAAAAACGTGACAGAGTCTTGGCCGCCAATACTTTATTAAAGGTTATCCATTGTGCAGGACTCACGTACATTAAAAATTTTAAACTAAACTATTACCATCTCCCTATACCCGTTCAAAAGGCCAACATAAGATTCCAATTTTGACTTGGTCAGTAGGTTCATGCCTGTCAAATTTAATTACATTTTAGTACCTGTCATATTTAATTTTAGACCCGCGTAAACGATGCCTGAAATTAAAACCAAACACGAGAAATTCTAGCCCGCTCCCGGTTTGGCCATATTTATGTGTAATTTTTAAAATAACTTACCAATTATATGGCAAGTGTAATTCACTCTCTTTGTAAAATACACTTGGGTGCGACCAAGTCGGGTCTGGACTAGAATTTTCCACGAAACACTTGGTCTTGGACCATATTATTAGCTGAATTGGAATTAAATCAAGGCCGTTGGATTTCACGATGAAAAGTATAGCGGGGTTGCGCGGATTTTTCTATGGTGGACCGGGAGTATTATTTCTTGTGTCTATTTTTTTGACACATTGAGGTGTATTTTCTGTGAACCCTACAAACAATTGTGTGAAAAAAATAGACACAATGGTACACCTTAAAATAAGATCTCAGTGTACCATCAAATTATCCTTGGCGTTTTCATTACATGTCGTGAATGTGATAAAGAACTATGATTATATATATTGTGGGACGTGCGTGTTGAATGGAGGAGGCAAAAGTGCTTCTCAAAGTTCCCTTTTCTTTTTTAGTTTCAAAAGAAAAAAAGTTTCCACTTTTTTTTTGTCCAAAAGCGTGGCCTGATCCTGCAAGAGACTTTGTTGTCTCTCTTTTTCATTATACACCATCATCATTTTAATTAGTTCCCAAGTTGAAAAGAAGAAATATTTCTTTTGCTTCTCCTTAGCTTAAACTAGAGCAAGAGATACATTAAAAGAACTTAGACTATTATATTATACCACTATCTCCTTGTCGTCTTCATTTGTTTAGTTTCAACATTTTGTTCATTTTCTTCAACTAGTGACGTATAAGTTTTCTCAATATCAATTTCTTATGCTCGTAAAGACTGATTTTTAAATAATATGCATTACAATTTGAACATTTCGTATAACTATCCATGTGATATAATCTAAATTGAGCTGCGTGTTTATATATATGGTGCAGGTCTTCTCTTATGGACACGTCTCAAAATCGACAGCGATATATAGATCATATATAGATATACATAACTTGAAATTAATTTGTTCATTAATCTTGTTACCAGAGCCCTGAAATTATACTGACATACATATTACTAAGATAATATAAATATTTTATCTCCTAGGTATATCATATTTATATAGTCAAAAGAATTAATCACCTTGATTTACGAGAAAAAAAAATATATTAATGAGAGAACGAAAGAAATGGGCAATTACTGACCTATCATGCAGCCTCCGAAAAACAAGGCTTGGACCAACCCCACCTTATATTTCTCCGAGCAAATCAATCCGAACTCTGCCACCGTGGAGCTCCCCGAACCGCCTATCCACTCCCACGAACCGGGTTCAAGCTTGCACACGCTCTTCGCATCGGTCGAGCATCCGCGGTCCGTGCACCGCCACGCCGGCTCACGGTCGGCGAATATCACGACCATGGTGTGGAATGCCTCGAGTGCCCATGCCATGCTTGTTAGTACAAAGTGCCTAAGCTGCCACCACCCGAACTCGCCGCAATATTTCTTCAGCATGTCGTCTATGCATAGCCGCTCCACCGGTTTGGTGGCGGCTCCGGCCTCCGGTTCCAGCAGCGGCGACCGGAGGTCCGGTTCGGAGGGAGCCAACGATTCAGTGCGTGGGGTTTTCGACATTTTCTCCTGTTTGTTTTGTACGAATTCACATCACATGGGATTCGGCAGAAAAATAAATGTTGTTTCTTTTTTCTTTCTTTCTCAGAGTAGGATTTGGATTGGAATTTGGAAGTAATGAGAATATCCTAGTTGTGTCACCACCTTATATATATATATATATATATATATATATATTATAGAGATATTATATTATAGAGATAAGGAGGGATGCGGACAATGTATGATTTTTGGCAATAAAGCGGGTTTTATTTAGAAAATATAAATATAATAATATGCTTTACTGCTAATCTGATAATTATGTACACGTGGATGATAACCAGGCCGTCGAGTTTTTATCTTGTTGAAGTTGAATATGAGACATCATAATTTCGGGTCAAAGCAAACTCTTCTCCCAGTCCATCCAATAGTTTGCTTACCCAAAAAAAAAGCATCCACTAGTTTAATTAGAATGGGATTGTGGTAATCAGTTCTAACCTAATAATTAGTTGGTGATTCTCTTGAAGTCTTCAACTTCAAATTCGATATATTGAAATTTTTCTCACCGGCATATTGTACGTATATGATGAATCGAATAGAACCCGCTATATAAATAATTTTAATAATTAGAATTTCGAGTTGTAAGACTCTTGAGAACCTTAGGACTTAACTAGTAAGACATGGGTTATTTGATATTAATTCTCTTAAAATATTTTATTTTCATTTAGCGCATCGACTTATTAGTCAGTAATCGATATTTTGATATAATACAAAGTAATTGAGTCTTCTTTTTTCAATGAAAAAGAAATAGGATATATCATGGAGGGTAATATTCCAGGGAATATATCATGGAGTTCCGTTGGTCCAAGAGGAAGTTGAATTTTATATAGCAAGTGGGAAACCTGAAAAGTAGGTGAAGCTTTTTTTTTTTTAATTGGACAAACACGTTGCTAAAACTGCTTCCAAGAAAATGTGGAGATATTTATTTGCTAAAAGTTTTTCTTGTTTCTGATACTAAAATTAGAGCGGAAATGACATCTAAGATAATATGAAAATTGATTTATTAACTTAGCCCCTAATTGGACCTTTTTTTTTTTAATAATTATAATCCCCCGAATTGGATTTAATTTGTCTTACTAAGCACCCGTTGCCATTATTGAACAAACAGTACAACACGAGTGATACTAAGTGGTTGTTGGTGTTGGGCTGTTGGGATGATCTCCAAATGTGATGGTGGACCCCATATGTATATTTATACATATGAAAATGCAACACCAAGAACCACCAAATATGACCCGTATAACACCCATAAAGACCTGTTATCCGTAAACCAATTGTGGGCCTTCACAATTTAGAGGTCTAAATAGAAACCCAATTTAAAAATAAAACAGTGGGAGAACTTCTCCACGGTTATTAAAATTCTACCACTTTCGTGCAATGGGCTATGCTAGGAAGGAGGAACTAGTATTTATTAAGGGAAAATCGCCTTTTAGTCTTATAACTTAGGTTATATGCAATTTTGGTTTTAATAATATAGAATTCACCATATTGCATCCCACATCTTCGAAAAATGTGTAATTTTAGTCCCCAAACTCCAATATCCGTTAGTGTTTAGACGGAAATAACTAGTGCCTCTCACGTGCAATGTTAATTCGCTCTTGGGACCAAAATTTCACAAAAGTCTAAGTTATAGGACCAAAATTGCACACGACTTTCAATTTGACTCTTTTGAAGTAATTATTTATTATCCTAATTTTGTTTTGTTTTTTTTTTTACTTTTAATTCAAATTCCTTTGTTTTGTTCAAATATGACAAAAAAAATTAACAAATAGCACCAAGTCACAACAATTTTAATTTTGACTAAAATTGTACTAATTATTCTTATTAACTAGATATGTCATGATGTAGATTAGTAAAATAAAATAATCTAATTTCTAAACATAAGACAAACAAAATATGTGCATATCATGTGCAATTTTAGTCCCGAAACTTGTGCAATTTTGGTCCAATATCACGGGACATAAATTGTACAATTAACCATGCACGTGACAAACACGTGCTACTTCCGTCCAAGAACTAACGGACGTTAAATTTGAGACCAAAATTGCACATTTTTTGAGGATATAAATGCAATGTGGTGAATGTCATAATATTGGGACCAAAATTACACATAGTCTAAGTTATGTATGTGACTGAAAATGCAATTTTGACAATTTTTTTTCTTTGATAATTCTCCAAATTGGATTTCGTGTCACTAACTCACTATAACGTTTTCTATTGCACCCTTTGCCATTATTGAACAAACAGCGACAACACCTATAAAGGTCTGTCATCCATAAATCAAATGCGGGCCTCGTGGATTGAGAAACCAATTGTTGGCCTCCACAATTTAAAGCCCAAGGATATTGTTGTCTTAATCTCAAGCCTTAGGCCATATATTCTTGGGGTCCATATAATAAAAACGTGTATACCCTCGGTAGCCCCCCCCACCCCCCAAAAACACATCCGTCCATGCTAACTATTTTTTTATATTTAGTATAATTATAGGTCAATTTTTTTATTTTGAACATATAACAAATAACAAATAACTCTCTCTTATAATAAAACATTACAATCACCCCCTTCCATAAAAATACTAACGGAATTTGCTAACTTCATCAAAAAATATTTTCTAAATTTCCTGGTTTACCCTTGAGGGGTAATTTTTCATATTAAAGATAATGTAATTGTAATTTTTAATTTAGTTTTAAATAAATAATTTCGTAAAGATTTATTAACACTTTGATAATGAAGTACAAATTCGATATATGGCAATTCGATTATCTTTTAAAAAATAAAAATATATACCGATTTTAGGTTTGTTTTAGAAGCATATCACAATTTTAATGCAGATGAATCTAAATTAATAAATTACCAAAAATGTAACTTTTGACAAACGGTCATTATTTAGAGGGGGTAATGTAAGGGTTTATTATAAGACGAGGGTGCTTATTATGGGCAACAAATAAGTGGACTAGACTATAATTACACTAAGTAAGAGGGATAGTTGTGTAATTAATCATAATTAAAATTGTTAGAGGGTTCAATTCCAGATTACTACAGGTTGTGACTTTTCTCTCCTTAGTTGGAGTCTTACAGGGTTAATGTGGCCTATGATTAAAAATTATCAGCTCGATTTTGTCGGATCAGGATATCTCCCTTATTCTAGAATTAAAAACAAAATAAGGTTCATTACGCCAGTTCGTACAAAGTATTCTGCTAGAAATTATTATATATTTTTTTTGGCTTTGGAAAAATGGTTAATTAAAATTGCTAGAGAGGGTCCATTACACCCTCTTTCGATTTCTAATCTACAATCAATGCATGTTAGATAGCAGTCGCAACTCGCAATCACTATTATTGAAACATGCGATGACCATTTCACATTATTCCACAGTCTACGACTGCCCTTAGTGATCCCGCTGCAATAGTACTTCTGTACACAACAAATTTTTATATCTGTAAACAAAAACACAAAAAAATAGTGACAAATGAATTTATATTGATTAAAATAAAGAATTGGAGTACAATCCCTAATCTAATCCTCTGATTCTTCTTTCGAGAACTTTGATTTGAATATTGGAGCAGAAATCACTTCTTTGATCTTCTCCAATGTTGATTTAAATGTTTATAACGTTGATGCGAGGGCTCGATAGCTTAATCTCAGATCAAACGATGTAAATGATTTGGGAAAGTTGAAAGTTTCAAGGACGACTCGTCGCTCTGATCTTCCTTCGATTTGATTTGGACTTTTATAACGTGTATGCGAGAGTTTAGCACCTTAATTTTGGATTAAACTATATAATTTGATGAATTTAGCCAAGAACAACTTGAAGTTTGCTTTGAACGTCTTCTTGAATTTGAAGAACTTGTAGAGAGAATTTGGGAACTTGTCTTGTCTTCTCTAGCTCCAATTTAATTTGTCTCTTTTTATTGTGAGCTCCCAAGGACCCTATTTATAGGTGTAGGATGGAGAAGTCACAAATGCTTTAAACACCTTTGATAATTATCTCTTTAATTTTGTATTTATTAAGAGATAAATATCATTTACTTTTGAGCCATTTGATTGGCTAATATTTGATGAAAATAAATTTAATAGATATTATCTCTTTAATATCTTTATTTAATTAAAGAGATAAATATCAATTATTTTGGAGCCATTTGACTGGCTATCATATCCATTTGACGCAATATGATTAGTCGTTGACTTTTCTAGTGCAAGACGTAATTTGATTGGCTAGACGCAATATCATAATTTTGACTTGTCTACAAGTGTAACTTGGGGCCCGATTGGTGAGCACCACAAACTCCAGAGTGAGCTTCTTCCATAGCTTGGATAGTTTCAGCATCACCTAAACAACGCAAGAAAACTCCATCAAATGAACGTCTATAGAGTGTGTTTTTGTAATAGATGAAGCGAGGAGCACGCCGTCGAATGTCGACTCTCCCTCGTGGATCGTCGGGCAATTTCTCATACTTCAGGTAATCAACAAGTGGTTGTCGCCAATCCTCCTTTTCAATTTCAAAAACTTCGACAACATAATTTTCTTCTTTTTATGTCGCCTCCTCATCACCGTCATCCTCGTCGTCATGACTAAAGATCGGTGGTATGACCCAACTATTGCATATCGGTATCCGAGCCTCTTTCTCTGGCGTGGAAAGCGTGGAAGCAAGCTTAGCTAATGCATCAGCTTGTTTATTTTCCTTCCTTGGCACGTGTTCAATCTCTACATCTCCAAGCCATCCAATCAATCGTCTAGCATAGTTGCAATATGGAAGCAACTCAGGCTTCTTGACTTCATAATCCCCAAGAATTTGATTGACCACCAACTTAGAATCTCCATACACTTTAAGATGCAATTGCTTTATATCAACCGCCATCTCCAATCCCAGGATAAGAGCTTGGTACTCAGCAACATTATTTGAACAATTTCCATCAGATGTTACGAAGATGTTACGAAGATAACTCCGGCACCAGCTCCTTCTCGATGAGCGGCTCCATCAAAGTACATCTTCCACGGTGGGGTTACTTCGATCACAAGGACATCTTCATCTGGCAAGTCATCAGATAATTCTCACTCAGCAGGGATGGGATGATCAGCAAGGAAGTCAGCCAACACTTGTCCCTTCACAGCCTTTTGAGGAACATATATAATCTCGAATTGTTGTAGCTGAAGGTACCACCTCGCAAGTCTATCTGAAAGCACTGGCTTTGACATGACGTACTTCAACGGATTTGCTTTCGAGACAAGACGCACACTGTGGGCTTGAAAGTAATGTTTTAATTTTTGGATCGCAAAGATGAGAGCCAAGCATAACTTCTCAATTGGCGAGTATTTCAACCCATTTAGCGTCATCATCCTACTTAGATAGTACAAAGCACTTTCTTTCCCATTATCGTTTTCTTGAGCTAGCAACGCCCCAACAGAACGCTCTTGAGCAGCGATATAAAGGATTAATGGATGACCAGGTATAGGAGCAACCAACACGGGAGGCTTCATCAGATATGGCTTGATGCTCTTGAAAGCATTCGAGCATGTTTCGTCCCATTCGAATGGGACACCCTTCTTCATTATACGACTAAAAGGTTGACATCTACCAGCCAAGTTTGAGATGAACCTCCGAAGATATGCCAATTTTCCCTGTAAGCTTTTGAGATCATGGATATTCCGGGGTTCAGGCATTTTGAGAATTGTGTCAATCTTTGCTTGCTCGATTTCTATGCCTCTATGACGGACGATGAACCCCAGAAACTTCCCAGACGAAACACCGAAGGCACATTTCAAAGGATTCATGCGGAGTTGATATCTTCTCAAGCGCTCAAACACTTTTCTTAAGTCTATGAAGTGGTCTTCTCGCTTTCTAGACTTCACGACCAAGTCGTCAACATAACATTCTACATTTTTGTGTAGCATGTCGTCAAAAATCCTTTGCATGGCCCTTTGATACGTAGCACCTGCATTCTTCAGACCAAATGGCATCACCTTGTAACAGTATATGCCTTTAGGAGTGCGAAATGCCGTCAATTCTTCATCCTTTGGTGACATTCGTATTTGGTTGTATCCGGAAGATCCATCCATAAAAGACAAAGCTTCGTGGCCCGTCGTAGCATCAATCATCAATTCAGCAATGGGCAATGGGAAATCATCTTTGGGGCATGCGCCATTCAAGTCTCTAAAGTCAACACAAACTCGAATTTGCCCATTTTTCTTTTTCACAGGGACAATGCTAGATATCCACGTCGGGTACTTCACTTCTCGAATAAAGCCCACTTCGATAAGTTTGTTTACTTCAGCTTCAAGCAGTGGGATTAACTCAGGTCGAAACCTTCGTTGAGCTTGTTTGACTGGACGAGCTCCTCTCTTCACTGCCAGATGGTGAACAACAACTTTCGGGTCCAAGCCAGGCATTTCTTTGTATGACCACGCAAATATATCTTTGAACTCTTGTAGGAGTTGGACATACGCTTCTTCCTCATCAGGGGTCAATGACGCATTTAAGTAAGTTGGTCGTGGATCATGTTCATCACCCAAATTGATCTCTTTCAACTCATCCACGGTGGCTCTAACACCTTTTTCAAGTTCGGGAGGAGCATCTTCAGCATCTTCTTCTACCTCTACATCCTTTTCATTTAGAGTAATATGAAGGACTTGAGCGACTTCGTCTTCCGCGTGTTCGACCTCTTCCAAATCCACACATGCCCCTTTTTGTCTATTCTCGTCTCTTGCATGGACCGTATAGATGGTTCTTGCAGCAACTTCAACACACTTTTTTCTTGTTAGCTCAAACATGTGCCTATGCAAATCACCCCGAGGTTCCATAAGAGCGATGTGATTGGAAGATGCTACACTCTCTCGATCGTCTTCATCATGTGGGGTATGCGTGAAGATCGTGGTTTGCAGCTTAGCCTTTAAAACTTCTTCGCATGATATGATCAAGTTAGTGCAACGCTTCATGCGAGATGGAACCAAACTTCGGAGTTTTTGACTGGTGTGTTGTTCACTAATTTTCTTCGAATTTCTCGACACTCTAACAACGCATCGCCTTTGAATCTTTTGATGCCTCATTCTTTTACTTGGACCAAGTCTATCAAAGACAGAACATGTGCCAAGTCTATTAAAAACAGAACATGTGCCAAGTCTATCAAAGACGGACTCACGTGGTATCTTCACTCCTTTTTCGTTAAACACATCATCAGTTGATGAAAGCTCTTCTTCAACTATATGGTTGCTACTCGCTCTCTTTATGGCAATACGAATAGGCTTTGGTGGGACAAACCCAAAACCCATTCGAGGATTTTGAACTACATGCCCTTTTTCTTTCAACATCTTTTGAGTAGCATTGAGTCCATGAGATATCTCGCCAGCAACCTCAGGAAGAAGTTCTCCTAAACTAGCACTTTCTTGAGGGTTATATCCAGCTTTAATGAGAAGCTTGTAAGCCTTTGGATCAAAACTTCCTTTATTTTGACTTAGTAATGTATCTTCATGTTCCTTTGCAGGCCCTTGAGTTGGATGAGCAAGCCCTTTCAGCGGCGGACGAGAGGGCCTTTTCGTATCAAGTTGAGTTAATGGCAATATCAACCCTTTCAATGACCCAGACTTGGTGAAGAGTTTTTGATCTTCTTTTCTTTCTTGGCTAAGGGACGTCTTATCCTCATTTTGCGGTTTGGGCTTTTCAGGTGATAAACTCCCTTGTGATCTTTTTGAGTCATCAAAATAGTACTTTGCATCAGCGAAATAGGCCTCAACTTCAGTAAATGGTTTGCTATCACCAAGTATTGTTTTCACTACACCTTCACGACAATATTTGAAGCATTGGTGCCAAGTTGAAGGGACTACGCCGTTCTCATGTAGCCATGGCCGGCCGAGGAGCATGTTATAAGACGTTTTGGCATCTATAACATGAAATAGTGCCGTGGATATCATGTCGTCCATCATCAACTCCATCCTTATGTTGTCGACGGCCCTTTGTCCTCCTTGATTAAAACCTTGGATCATTAGACGACTATTAGAAAGTTCATCTATGGTGACTCCCAACTCTTTCAACATGCGCAGTGGTAGGATATTGACTGCAGAACCTCCATCAATGAGTACTCGATTTACTTTTTGCTCGTGAGTATAGCAAGTTATGAACAAGGGACGGTTGTGAGGCTTGGAACCCAGTACTAGATCTTCATCAGTAAAGGCGATTGAAGACGTGCAGTGATCAGCAGTACAAAATGCCTCTTTCTCAGTTAGACATGCTTCATCATTAGCCGTCTCATCCTCATGCGTCGTATTAACTTCTTCATAACACAAAGTGACAAGGTTCGTGGCGACATTCTCTTCATCTAGCGAGATTTTTCCTTCACGGGCAAGTTGCATGACTTTGTCCTTGAATATAAAGCAATCATGGATTGGGTGTCCTACCAGGCGATGATATTTGCAATACTTAGGATCATCAACACGATTGGCTTCATTAGGGCGCTTCATCTCGGGCAACTCGATGAGATTCGCATTGAGTAAGTCATCAAATATCCCAGAAACATCAGAGTCCAGAAATGGGTATTCTTTTGATTGCATCTCCTTGAGAGTCAACCTTTTCTGCCTTTTGTCTTGAGAGACATTATTCTTCTCAGTGTTGGTATCACTTGTCTTGCTACGGAACTTGATAGGTGTCACATTCATTGCCATGGATTCTTTATTTGGAGCTTTTGAATAAGGCTTGACCCATTTCTTCACCTCTTGTTTTTCTTTAGGTCGCTGCGGTTCTTGAATAGGTGGCCCATTGCTCCCATTTGCGGCCATGCTTAACTCCATGTCATGTGCTCGGGTGGCCAATTCTTCAAATGTTCTTGGTTGAATCCCTTGAAGGATGTATCGGAGGCCCCAATGCATCCCTTGAATGCACATCTCGATCGCGGAGGCCTCAGACAATCTATCTTTGCAGTTGAGGCTCAAGTTTTTCCAACGATTGATGTAGTCAATGACAGGTTCATCCTTCCATTGGCGAGAATTGGTGAGTTCAATCATGCTCACAGTGCGACGAGTGCTATAAAAGCGATTGAGGAACTCTTGCTCCATATGGTCCCAATTATCAATCAATCCAGCCTCAAGATCAGTGTACCAGTCAAATGCATTGCCTTTTAATGATCGGACAAATTGCTTGACTAAGTGATCACCATAAGTTCCAGCATTGTTGCATGTTTCAACGAAGTGGGCTATATGTTGCTTAGGGTTGCCTTTGCCATCAAATTGCTGGAATTTTGGAGGTTGATAACCATTTGGCATCTTCAAGTTGTCAATCCTCTGGGTATATGGCTTGGTATAAGTCAAAGATGACTTAGAGCCTCCATCAAACTTATCTTTGATGGTTCCCATTATAAATTCCTTCAGTTGATCGATGGGTATCATTCCATCATTTGAAAGGTGGATCGCTTTGTCATGAGTTTTTTCCTTCTCAGTCGGATTTTGCTCAACAAACGTTTCACCTTCATCATGAACTTCGACTTGCTTGCCTCTTATACGGCTATTGTCAGTGTTGTCCTCTTTGTTCAACAATTTTGCAATTTGAGAGTCTTGCTCTTGAACATGTTTCGAAAGCCCCTCAATAGCCCTGGTCAAACTTGCAATTTGCTCTTCCAAAGTTGTAGCATTCGTTGTCATGACAGGCGCCACACTTGAACAACTTGATGTAGAGCGTGGAGAGGATGGTGAAGACTCATTTTCCTCATCTTGGGCTTTGCTTCCCAGAAGGAGTGAATTCTTCTCAATAGCCTTAGGTGTATGAGCTTCTCCAACAGACGCTTGCAACTTCTTGGACATATTTCTTGTCACTACTCCAGAACTATTGTATGCAGAATTTGAAGATTTTGAGACAACTTGTTTGGTTCTTGCTGTCTTCAAAGTTTTTGCTTGAGTGTCCATTTGAACTTGTTGAAGAGAAGAGATGAGAGGTAGAGATGGTCCCACTGGGCGTGCCAAAAATTTGTACACAACAAATTTTTATGTCTGTAAACAAAAACACAAAAAAATAGTGACAAATGAATTTATATTGATTAAAATAAAGAATTGGAGTACAATCCCTAATCTAATCCTCTGATTCTTCTTTCGAGAACTTTGATTTGAATATTGGAGCAGAAATCACTTCTTTGATCTTCTCCAATGTTGATTTGAATGTTTATAACGTTGATGCGAGGGCTCGACAGCTTAATCTCAAATCAAACGATGTAAATGATTTGGGAAAGTTGAAAGTTTCAAGGCCGACTCGTCGCTCTGATCTTCCTTCGATTTGATTTGGACTTTTATAACGTTTATGCGAGAGTTTAGCACCTTAATCTCGGATTAAACGATATAATTTGATGAATTTCGCCAAGAACACCTTGAAGTTTGCTTTGAACGTCTTCTTGAATTTGAAAAACTTGTAGAGAGAATTTGGGAACTTGTCTTGTCTTCTCTAGCTCCAATTTAATTTGTCTCTTTTTATTGTGAGCTCCCAAGGACCCTATTTATAGGTGTAGGATGGAGAAGTCACAAATGCTTTAAACACCTTTGATAATTATCTCTTTAATTTTGTATTTATTAAGAGATAAATATCATTTACTTTTGAGCCATTTGATTGGCTAATATTTGATGAAGATAAATTTAATAGATATTATCTCTTTAATATCTTTATTTAATTAAAGAGATAAATACCAATTATTTTGGAGCCATTTGACTGGCTATTATATCCATTTGGCGCAATATGATTGGTCGTTGACTTTTCTAGTGGAAGACGTAATTTGATTGGCTAGACCACTTCAATTTGACATGTGGCGCGATTTGATTTGCCAATAAAATAAATATTAAAATATCAATTAAATCAATTATTTAATTTTGGAATTAAATTTAGTAAATCCCAAAATATAAATTAAAGACTTAAATTGATAATTAATATCATATTTTCCACTTGTCACAATTTAATTGGACATAATTTTGACTTGTCTACAACTCCTAAAAATTCTAAACTCATGGATGAGCTATGATGCATGGATATAGATATAAGAATACGGATACGATACAATATGGATACGGGATATGCGATTTTCTAAAATTATAGGGTACGATACACCGAAAATACGACGATATACACTTTTTTTAAATATATATATAAACTTGAATTTTTTTACAATCCACTAAATGAAGTCATATGACCATTCATACTTATAGATGAAGATGTTATTATAATAATTAGTTAATTACTAAACATATAATTTCTATAATCGATAGTCATAATTCTAGTAATAACTATTGAAATTTTATTCTACACACCAATTAAGTGGTTCTAAAACATTATTAACCTTTTTCTCGAACAACATTACAAGACAAAAAAACAAGCCTCAATCCATATTATTGCATATTACTAAAAGTAGAAGAGTGATCATTGTTTATACTCAGCACAACAACAAAATATTTAACAAAATTGAAAACCGTAAACAAATCTCAAAATCCTAAATAATTTACTTAAAAAATTCTTGAAGAACTAAAGGGTGGAATCCGAAAGGAGTCTAAAAGACGAAATACTCACAATTGCAAAACGAAGACGGATTTCTATCGCATATTGGATATCGCAGTTGCAGAGCAGAAGACGGATGAGGATTTCTTCTCCATTCTCGTTTCTATTTTTTTCCAATTAATTGTAGATTTTTTTTTGTTAAATTATTATAATAATAAGTTTTTACTTTTGAATTTTGAGTTTTGACCCAAAAAGTATTTCATAATATCAAAAAAATACCCCCACCGTATTCGATACTTCCCGAATACTTCTCATTTCCGTATCGGATACCGTATCCAAATTTTTTTATTTTTTGTAAATTTTTAGATACTTTAAAATAGTATCGGATACGTATCCACCCTGTATTCATATCCGTATCCGATACGAGTACGATACTGTACGGGGTCATTTTTAGGAGTATTCATGCATCCTAGTGGGAGGTTTTCTTCTCGCTTACAAGAGCGCGCGCGGTGGGCATATGTTGCATGGAATCTTAGCCCCAATTGGATGGAATCCCATTTTTATTTTCCAATTTTTCATAAAAAAATGCACTTGTTTAGTATCTCTTACAAATGTTGCAAAAAATTGCTACAGTAAATTTCCCCTAAAAAAATTCTATAATTCCCTTAAGAAATGGATTTAATTGCATTTCTCTCACATTTTTCTCAAAAAAATAAAATTATTTACTATTCATGATTTGACAGTTTACACAATAGTTCTAAAATTTTTTATCTACCAATATCTTAACATATGCAACCAAATAATTACATATCTTGATTCGAAATGACGCAGTGTACAAAATAAGATCCAATTTGCATATTTTTGGATGTCTTAATTGATAAGTTTAACTAAAATATCTCTAGATTTTCATATAAAATAAAAATTCATACATACCATTGCACATAAAAAAAATAACTTTTCTTACAAGAGAAAGACATCACATCATACCTAATCATTACATTTTTTCTATAAAAAAAATTCATCCAAACACATTTTCACCATCATATTTATACTCTCAAAAAATAAAATCTCTTACCCTTTTCTAAAAAAATTGAAAAGAAGAAATAATATCCAATCCAATTTGGGCCTTAGGTTTTGTTTTTCACTCCTCGTGATCTTTATCATTAATTGGACATTTTTTTTTTTGATACGAACCATAACCTGGGCTTTAATTTCATGACTATCACCTGAATTAAATTATAATGATAAGAATTAAGGATAATGAGTGGAACGACAGACTATCGTGCCCAAGCTGTAGCTCTAGCTTCTATAACAAGTGGTGTCCAAAGTAGAGTTTGTCAACTGTGCAATTAGGGACGGAGCCAGGATTCAGATCAAAATTTGGGGGAACGAATGTAAAAATTTGGAAAAACATTAATTATTTTAAATTTTGAGGGGACGAAATGTCAAAAATAAAAAATTTATAGAGGGCAAAATGTAAAAAGTAAAAATTTAATAAGAAAAAAAGATTTTTCTCAAAATTGAGGGGGTGGGGGGGAATGGGCCCCACTAACACACCCCCCCGTCTCTGTGTGCAATGCGCCTAGATCAAGAATTTTAATAAGGAAAAATGAATAGAATATGAAAATGTCAAATAAATAAATGAATCACAATGTTGAGTTATTTTATTTGGTTTTCGTTTGAAACAAGAGGGGTGATGAAGTCATGAAACTAATCGAATCAGGTCTCGCATTCAACTATGATCAACCAATATATATATATATATATATATATATATATATATATATATTGGGGTGTGGTTTTTTTGACCAAATTTACACGGCAAAGTATAATTAATTATCGTAGTGAATTTTGGGTGATGAAACTAATCGAATCAGGCATTGCATTCAACTATGATCAACCCAATAAAAAAAATATTGGGGTGTGGTTTTTTTGACCAAATTTTACACGGCAAAGTATAATTAATTATCGTAGTGAATTTTAGGTTTTTTTGACCTATTTTACACGGCAAAGTATAATTAATGACGGAGTTGTAGTAAATCCTTTATCACAACGATCGATCAAACAATAGCTCGTTGCCAAATAATGATTAATATATATATGACCAATTTTACAAGGCAAAGTATAATTAATTATCAATGTGAAATTAATCACGGACAATGTTTGCAAACTTTTAAATTAAGTGCTTATTAGATTATGGATTAAATTAATCTATTTGGGAATGTTTGCAAACTCAAATTGTGATTTTGATTCTCTTAAATTAAGTGATATTAAGCCATAATCTACAAGCTAGTCAAGAGGTGCTTAAAAGTGATTATGGTATTTTTAAAATTAAAATAATTTTATTTTAGATATATTAATTACTTTTTTTTGCAAACAATCATTGCAGTTTTTTTTTTCTTTCACTTATGTTTGCAAACATTATCAACTTTTGATTTCTTTTATCAATTTTAATTATTTTCAATTGTAATCACTTTTGTAATCACAACGATCAAACAATAGCTCGTTGCCAAAATAATGATTAATATATATATGAATAGGGTCATACTGAATGCTCAACCTAAACCAATGCATAAAGTTTAAAATGATATAATCTAAGAAAAACAAAAATCTAATCTAAGAACTAATATAAACATCTACTGGAATCTTATCCTTGGTACTACACTTCTCTTGATCCCTACCTAATAGAGTTCTTTACACGATTATTTCCAATAATAAAAAAAAAAGAATACAAAAAACATTTATTTTTTCAATTAATTCGCACGATCTGCATGAGCTTCCAATGATTCAGAATTATTTTCAGGGTTCCCCTTGAACAAATCAGAAAACGTAGGCAGCTTCATCTCGCCTTTATACGACATCGGGATCGTAATATTCCCGATGATGGGAAGATCAAGGATCATTCCCAATTCAATCAAATAATCAATATCCCAATCGGCGGCTATATCTTTCACCAAGCTCACCACCGCGCTGTGCGCCACCTTCACCGTCACTTCCAGCATCGTACTATCACTAGCCTTGAGCGATCCAGGATCCGGTATAGAACCGGTCGCGATCACATCTCCGCCGCTCTTCACCTTGTAAACGATTTCTCCGATCGGGATTGGAACGAAGTAGGGGTTTGAAACGGAAACCATCGCCAGAAGTGTTATTCCGTCGAGTCCGAATCCTTTGAGATCAACGTCTTTAATGGTGGCTTCCGGCATCGGCATGTTCGCCACCTTCTCCGCCACGAAGTTCTTCGCCTGCTCCACGATCTCCATTTTCGTCTCTAGCTTTGTTAAAAATCAATTCGAGTCAATGGTTGGTATATCAAATAAGAGGTGTTTGTATAGAATTGGAGTGTCTATATATATATATATATACTAGTGGGTAACCCGTGCTACGCACGGCCTAAGTTAATTTAAAAAGTGTGTTATTCGATTGTTTTTACAAAAAAATAAATATTGCTTACAAAAAGTATATATTAGATTTGAATTGAATGTATGATTTTTTATTTAGCACAAAATGAAAAGTTGTCTTCAAAAATAGCTTTGTGCATCATAAATACAAAAAAAATAGTGAAAAGCAACATTATCATTATCATTGTACATCATGAATATTTATAGACATATTAAACTAACAAAATAAACATTATCATTATTTACAGAAATTTATTAGAAAAAGTATAAATATCTAATAAGTTCTTAAGCTATGAATATATTGTATTACAACCCAAAAAGACCAACTTTGTGAAATTGTAGACAATACAATCCTTCTTCTTGAAGTGAAGCCTGTCAAATATAGAGAAAAAAAATAATGATTAAATATATAAATCGAATGACTTGTGTAAAATAATTTAGTAAAACTTCTAATTATTTGATGAAGAAAAACCACAATAGTACGTTGAGAGAATAAACAAAGACAATAGTACTGCTTACGTTTTCTGAACGTAGGCAATGTAATCTATCTGGAAGATGTGAACATTCTTCAGACCAATCCACAGGTAAAGTAAAATTTACCGTGCAACGAACATTTGGCCTCGCGAAGCTTGGTGGTACGGGAATGATAAATGTAAATGCACGGTTTATGAATGAACTGTTGTGGTCCTGCAATAATTTCTTGCCATTCTCCTAATAATACCATATTTTATGTAAGTTATGTTAGTATTCAACGTATATTTGCTTTTTGAAATAGAATTGTAAATTTACCTTTTCTTCCAAACATTTGAAATAATCAGCTTTATGGCGAAACATGTATTCAGCTTGTTGATTTAGTAATTTTAAGTCAATAGATCCACTATTATCTTGTACTGTAAGATGAACCCGGAATTTGCATTTGAAAGATTAAGTTGGTAGCATCAAACAAAAATAATAAGATATAATTACATAGGTATCAAAAGGAAATAGTACCTGATTGTTGCATTCACCACATCATTGCATTTGTTGCATACCATTTTCCCATAATATGATTCGCAACCATCTTGACAATGATGGCATGTTGCATACCATATATTATCAATGTCAATTTTCTCAATACGTGCCAAAATCCGAAAAAAATTTACCTACAAAAAAATTACTTAATTATGACGGAGTCTAAAGTATTGTTTATTGTTAATAAAATAGAAAATCTAAAAATTTTACCTTGTTTTGATGTCCATAATCACGTATATAAATTCTCTTTGCATTTGCAATTTTCAAAGACCTGGATATGGTAAATCTACTTGCACGTATTAGTGAGACTAATTTTTGGGGGATTCGTTCTTTGGAAAACCTATGAAGATTGAAAATAAAGATTGTTAAAAGGGAGAGCGGGCTTGAAATATATTATTTATTTAAACATAATTTGTGCTTACCATGTCTTTAGATGATCTGTAAACCTTGTTTTGCAATTGACATACAGTTTGGTAAAATCGTGTGTGAATATGCAAGGGCCTGTGAATAATAAAATATTCTGATTGAAAAAATCAAGTATTTAAAATTATGTGAAATATTAATTATTTACCTTCAAGATTCTTTATGACAACTCCACACGCCAATACTGTATTGTTCTGATCTATCGTATTCAATAATTTTTCCCCTTCATCAGTTGCAAATTTATCACATAGAACCATGCGAACACATGTCATGCTAATAAACACAAACAATTAACAATATTATTTGGAGTTTGTTAAACTAAGTTCAAACACAATAGAATAACAAACCATTACTTACGTTGAGTTAAGAAGTATGATTTCTCGTGTGGATAAACCATTAGGTGCACGCCGATAATGGGTAACACAAACAACCAAGCCAAAAATATCTGTGAATAATGTTAGGATGTTATTAACTATATGAATAGAAGTTTACTGGTAAAATAAAATTTTTAGATTACTTACCAAGTAGTCGGTCATTCAAATTTATATGGCTTTGAATATCTTTCAGCCTCATAATTTGATAAAAATGACGTGAAAATTCATCACTTTGATCAAAAATATTTTCAATCTTTGCATCTTAGCCTAATAGAACTTGATAACGGTGTGGTACTATTCTATATTTCTTATCTGCCATAATAACTTGCACATTATGAATACTGTAAATGCTTCCTTCAATAAGACGTGCTTCAAATTTATCTACATTAACACCATATACAACACCTTGCATGAAGAATCCCTGAAATTGTTTTATATATTATAAGAATGAGATGAGAACTAATTTTTATAAAATATCTAATTAAAAATTGATAAGAATATAATTCATAATTGCAGAAAATGTTATATCAATAGCATGCTTACTTTACGATCAACAAACACCATTTTCAGTCTTCTTATCTTGTATCGAAGTGTGCATACATCTACCAATCTGACCAAGCGAAGTTGAATATTGAATCTCCGACTGTCTGGATTCAATACATCCAAAGGTGTGTAGATAATATGTATATCACCTGCACTCATCAATAATAATATTTAAGAAAAATTACAAAAGTTCCCTAAAATAAACAGTTACATAGTAAGAATTCTTGAAAATATTTTTCAATCTCATAACTTCATTATAAAAAATTTCTTCAGAAAAAAATTAAGATTTTCAATTTCTCACAATAATTTAATTTTGATTTTTCAGAGTATTATAGTGTGCAATATGATAATTTGGAATTAGTAAAACTTAATTTGGAATTAGTGCCAATGAATAAAATATTAGTGGATAAGTGTAAATAATTTTATGCTCCGAATCTTCTTTCAATACAAACCAATACGTGATAAAAATGATTAAATATGTGAAATGTCTTAAAGTATTATTAGGTGAACAATTAATGGATAAATTTAAGATGGCTGAATTTGTTATGTAGGTCATTTGATAAATGTAAATTATGTTCAAATTAAGACCCATGAAGACGAAATATATGAAAAACATATGAAAATGGAAAACTTAAGCGGCTATCATTTTGATGCAAATTACCTGTCACAGAAATATCGATATTTCAATGCTATTGGTTAAACTTGAAGGCCCTTTCGAAATCAACTTTATCTTACTGGCAATAATTTTAAAAAAATCAGTGACTGAAAAAAGAATAGTACTTAATATACTCAATGTGTCTAGAAGTAACATAAAATAGGAAAAAATATTGGTAAAAAATTGTAAATAAATAGTATCCATGAAAAAATCATCTACAGACAAAAACAAAACAAAGAGTTTCTTGTAGTGTTCATAATTTGTGAGACGCAACAGGAAGTAGAGAGAAATATAGAAAGATGAAAAAAGTCCATTTTGCTGCCCCATCCTTCAGCTAATCATGTAAAGATTTTCAAGTTAAAAACATTTTCAATGGATTGACTCCTACTTTATATCATTTTCAATGAATCTACTGAAGTAAAAAATTGGTTGATCGTATCATCAAAGGAAAGATATTAGGGAAGGATATATTAATAACATAAAAATTAATTTAGCAACAATAAAAATAATTCAAATAGCAACAACAAAAATAATTCAAAATTACCAAAAATTAGGATTTGATTTTTTATTGGTCAAAATCGGTCAAACACTTCCTATATATATATTAATAGATATCCTGAATTGCAGTTTATGATTGCATAAGTTAGATTAATTGTAAAATGAGCAAGTTCCACTTTGTAATACACGTCACGCATCATTCTGCAACTTTTGGTTTTGAATCGAATCAAACTCGTGCTTATCAAGAACATGTTTTCATGTTCGAAGATGCAACTTTTAACTTGACAACATTTAATAATAATTTCAATTTTTCTTAGTAAATGGAATGTTCATATGTGATATCCATAATCAGGTTCAAATGCAATTGAGCTTCCTAATCAATCAAATATTTTAGTTTCAAAGATACATTTACTTTGAAACAAAGTCAAATAAATTATAACTAACTGTGTAACTATTTATCATAAATTTGTACATCCAAGTTTTTTCTGAGCTTGCAATCAATTTCCTTCTTTTACTTTTAAGGCGACTCCTTAAGCTGCATGATATTTTCCTGCATCCAGAAGCCAAATAGATTAAGAGAATTTCATATCAATATACTGTACCTCAATAACAAAACAATTAAAAGTGTTTGCAATAAATACTTAATAGACTCAGTTGTAATAAACTGGGGAATACAAAAACGTTAGATTAAGAAAAGAGAACATCAACAAACTCAGTAAAACCCAATTGAAAAATTGGCAGACAAATTAATATAGTTGAAACATATTGAACCGATGGAAAAAAATCATGGAACTAAAGGACTCTGTATCTACATTTTCACTATTTGGATAACCAGATGAGTCATTTCACCTTTTTCATCCACCATTGCAATATTTTCTTTCTCACCCGCTCCACCAGGCTTGGATTCGTCAACCATGCAGTTACCTTCAGGCACTACCAAGTTGAGATTCGATGAATAGGTAATTGTCATTGAGAACGCACAGACTTTAAAAAAATTTAACGGATAAAGACCATAGGAAATAGTATTAAGCCGCATCAATGAACAACAAATAGTAGATAATTTCATTTGAGCTGTATTTCCACAAATCGTTAACTTTTACCAATTTCCATTAGTACTCAGACCACATAGATAAATATATGCATGAGATGATTGCATTTACAGATTCGAAAGACAACACGAATTGCATAGACTTATAAATTGTGATAAAACTCAAAGAATGCAAATATACCTATGAGAAAATGAGTAATCAATCTGAATTCTCCTATAAATCTATACTTGGGATGAAAGTCATGCAACACATTTGCCCACGTTAAGAGTTTTGAGAAGAATCAGTTCCATGTAATCCAATTCTGAAATATGTATATGTAGGCT
Organism: Buddleja alternifolia; assembly: GCA_019426215.1. NCBI lineage: Eukaryota > Viridiplantae > Streptophyta > Magnoliopsida > Lamiales > Scrophulariaceae > Buddleja > Buddleja alternifolia. The sequence continues at coordinate 12,651,155 of CM033392.1, read as the reverse complement.
ATTATTACACATGACCTGAAGCTTTATTAGGCTATTTTCATTTAAGAGGCATAAACTGATTTTGAATTGTGTAGAATTGAACAATACCGGAACGACGGGGTTCTTCCATAATCCAGTGTAAAACTCCTGGGAACTGCATGAATGATAACAAAATAGAAAAAGAAAGATAAGGATAAGAAAAATAATATTTAACTAACAGAAATAGTAAGCAATCTCTGTTCTTATGCTAAACATTAGTGTAAGCATATAGAGAAAGGAACAAAACCTCATTCACTGTACTAATTCTAGCAGAAGAAACATATATGCAGAAAAATCTGCTCCACTTTAATTAGGAGAAGGATTATTAAAATCCAGGCACAACAACTATATCCTTGATGTTAATAGCAAGGAACAATGATTTTCCTATATCGATCAATCAAAACTCAAAACATATGATAATTTATAATTGTGACAATTACCTCCAATTAAAGTAGAATATGAATTCTTCCCAAACCCAAGGAACGAAGAAGATATGAAGAGAAAAATACACTAAAATATAATTGTATAAAATACCTTAATTTTCTTCAGATTCCAGGAAGTCGATGGTATGTCTTTTAACTGCAAAATCACAACAAAAACTCGTGAAGTTAGATAATAATAGACTTAATTTAGAACAACTTACCTGATATGGGGAATTTTCTGGAAAGAGAAGGATTTGAGATGAAGGCTAACTGCGAAGAGATGGGTAAAAGACGGTGGAGAGAGACGAAAAACGGCCATTGCATGTTCTATTCCGTTTTTAATTTATTGATGAAGATGACGGTTCGGTTGGCAGGCTTGGAAGTCGGACGACAGTTTTGGGAGATTCTCAGACAATGGAACGCAACAGTTACTAAGTGGGAGTTGGGTTACGATATGACTTGACAAAATTCCACTTTAAACCCTCTTCCCTTGTTTGTGTTAAAACAATCAGTCAGGGGTACAACCGGAACAGTAGGAAAAATGGTGTAATGAAAGGGAAGTTATTAGTCTAATTTCTTAATAATAAATTAATTCAAAATTACCAAAAATTAGGATTTTGTTTAATTGGGTCAAAATTGGTCAAACACAGCCTTCCTATATTAATATTAACTAGCTTGTAACCCGTGCTATGCACGGTAGTGGAATGTTATTGTGCATACAGTTTGTTAATAATTAAATTTCTATATTCCTATAAATTGTAAGTTTCACATATTATTCATTTTAATTATTTTCTTGCACAGTGATAGAATGCATCCTTTCGTACAAAAAATAATAACTAAATAAATTTTTAAAATTAAGTTTTGAAAATTGAAAAGGAAAACATGAACCAAGCAAATAACTAACCTTATCACCTTATCAAGTGAGATGTAATTGTAATCGATTTGAAAATCACCCAAATAAATATATATAAAAAAATATCAAATTAATTGAAAAGTAATCTAACCACGAAAATTGAAAAATAAAATTATGAGCTGATGGTGAATGTAATGATTACAAATCCACAAAGTCTATAACTTGAAGAATTAAAAAATTAAAGAAAACATTATATAGAAAAGATAAAGATTTTAATCCATAATAACATTATATGGAATGTGTTTAACAAAGAGAAAGTAAGAAGCCTAACATTCATAGCATAAGAAAATACAAACAATATACTATAAAGATAAAAAGAACGATCCACTAAAATCTGATTTTTAATACGAAACAAAGTTATAATTAAGAAACACAAACAAACCAAAGAACAATTTTCAACACTAAATTAATTCAAAATAAAAGTAGAAACTTATAAACAATAAAATTAAATTGGGGGAATCCACCAATGAATTTGAAAATCATTCATAAAAGAGGAAAATTAAATATTAGAAAAGAGATGAAAAACAAATGATCATTCAAAATATATAAATTAATAAATACATAAATGTTATTGTGAGTGGGCATAAAATATATGTGCGTCTATATATATAATACATACAAAAAATGTAGAAAAGTATGAAACTTCCATACTTCAAAAAAAAAAAAAGTATGAAAACTAAACATCATGAGAAAATGAATAGAAATCTAGAGAAATAAATGAAACCAGAGTTAGGAAATTAAAATCCGCCAATAACTTTGAAAAAGGAGTAAGATTAAAAACAATAGAAGAAAAATACTAATGAGATGTATATTAATTAACAGAATTAAGTAATTACCTAAAATATGAAATAATCGATGTTAGTGTTAAACAGAAATAACAATATATTAAGACTGGAAAATGTGCATAATATAACTACAATTAAAATTTGGATAAATAAAATTAAAAAAAGGGAAAAGGGAAAAAGTTGATATCTTCAATTTAATTTCTCTATTTTTCAAAAAAGTTGAGTAGTGAAATTACAAAATAGTAAACCAAAGAAAAAAAATCCTAGTGTTTTCTCTAAAGAAGTAAGAAGAATATATTAATTTCTTTTCTATATAATAGATAGTTATGCTACAGTAAAGAAGAAACAACTAAAACCAAAAAAAATGCAAAAATATATTATATGTACGACTTGCATGAAATCTTTTTTTTTTTCCTTAAAAGAAGTCTTCCTGCATCTATGCAAAAAATCAACTATATATACTAATCAAATAAGATATTTTCATTGTACATAACTAAGGGAAAAACATAACAAAGTCGAGATAATCTCCAGTATAATAGCCTCCAGTATTTTCTCTTCGTTTAGAAGAAATTCTCAATATCAAATCAAGAAATATGAAGGAATCAATCTCACGTGAATAAATAGAGGAAGAAATCAGGAGCCATAACTATTCGAAGTACTATCAATGGAAATAATGTGTTTTCTTCACTAAATTTCAAAGATTAAAAAAAGAGTAAAAGAATTATTTTGCCCGCACTACACTGTTCAAACTCCAGAAAGAAATGAAGGTTAACAAATCTATGATAAAAAGTAAAAAAAAAAGATAGAAGAAATAGATGAAACCAAGAAACTAAACAGAGATTAATCATGATTGGATCTAACATTGACTTTCCAGCCTTTCTTTCAAACCATTCTAGTTTTGTAGTTTTATGTGTTAAGACATGCAATGAAAATTGATTGGAACATTTTTTATTGGTAAGTTTATATTCACGCAATATACTTTTAAATGTTTGGGAAAAATTACTAAACCAAAATGTAACGTTACGTTTTATATTAAATTCAAATTACTTGTATGATGGTGAATTCCTAGAGTGTTCATTAGGAAATTAAAACTTTTTAAAATAAAAACGTACCATTTAATTTTCCATCCAATTTCTGCAAAAGAAAAAGTAATCGTAGAGATGATATAATAAAAAGTAAAACCAAAAGGAATAAAAAAATAAGAGCTGCTTTTTGATTCGGAATTTCAAATAATCAACTAAATGGGAGAAACTCTAACAAAATTTGGCATATCAAAAATCTATTATACCAACTCCATAGGTAGAGTATCAGTTTCAAACCTAGTAGTACTTTAGATTTGCTAAACTTAAGATCTATTGACTAATCTAAAATATAGAAAAAGAAAATACAAACACACACTTCTTAAATTCAATAAGTCCTGCAGACAAACAAAAAAATTAGGATTTTGGGGAAAGTGGTTTGTAATCTTTAATAGCCAATATACGTACAGGCAAAAGCACATATAATGGTTGACGATAAGAAATTGAAAATGCTTAGATTGAACAGCTTCTCTTTCGCAAAATTCTGTGTGCCGTGGTCTGGAAAACAATGGGAAATCAAAAGGTAAGTGTCACTTTTACAAATCTATAAGATATAAGAAAGCGTCACAATGTCCAATACAACAAAGAAAAGTTTCAAGAACTGATTCAAGTATGAATAAAAGAAACCCAAAAACATAAATAGCAAAAAAAATGAGAGTAGGACGTAGAGTGTCATACCTGTGAGTCTGTGATGTAAAAACAAATGTTATGCAAAATAAACAAAATTAAGATCTTAACAAACTTCGTGAAAATGCTTACTTGCAAAACTTACCACTGAAAAGGTTAGGTTGCATTGTGCTGTGTACTCATTTCTGTATAAAGGGACAAAAAAAAAAAAGGTAAAAGAAGAGTAAATCTTACAATGTGAGATTCATAAATAAAAAAATTGTACCTTGAACAAATGGAGGTAGAAGATTGTGGCAGCCATGGAGAACCGGAATAAAGAAGCCTAATCACCCTAGTGATAGAAGATCCAAATGATATGTAAGTGACTTAAAAAAGGAATTTAACTAAATTCAAATTTGAAAACTAAATTTGGATACCCAATACGTTTTGGGAAAACACCAAAATTAATGGCTCACTTAAAGAAAATATCGAAATTTGAAGATGAATCTTAAATGCAGATTTCAATTTGATTAGTGTGGATTTTAAAGTTACTAAAAAGGAACAACCAATAAGAATTTTTCATTGTACTAAAATAATTCAAAACTCTAGAAAATTAGTATTTGAGTCAAAATTGCTCAATTTGGTCAAAAGACTTCCTTCAAATAATAATAGTAATAGAATAGAATAGATAGAATAGATAGATAGATATGGGCAATTGGACATAAGAAATTGAAAGGGTACGCATCACGCGTATTTAGCATTATGGATGGATTTGAATAATCCTGTTTATTTTCTTAAGCGTGAAAATTTCTTCATTTATATGTGACTGCATTTGGTTGTGCAGTTTATATTAGGGAAAAATTCAAACTCGTCCCAGAGTTCTCAACCGATTCTCAAAATCACACGCCTTCCTTTTGTCCAAATTTCATTAGTAAATTCCAACAAATAAAAGTATTCTTTTTTAATTAGTAAAATAACCTTTTATAAGACTGCTTCTTTTTAGATTAGTAAAAGAAAAATGTTATATACCACTTGTTTTTATTTATGTCACTTATTTTTCACTTCCCCATGTGGCATTGCCATGGTGGATATTTTTTATTATAAATCTATAATTTTTACTAATTCAAATTTTCCAGATTTATTATATCTTCCATATTAACTGTTAATCTTTATTTGATCTAGATCTCTTATTATTGGTAAGGTTTTCCTATTCTTCTCTGTCTTAAATATCTCTCATCTCGCCAGAGCTTTCTTCTCCGCCATTGATGGACGAACTGCAATTTTCAACACAGCGTCGACATACCTCTGATTGCCATCACTCCGATGCCATAACAACGCTTTGCTACCACAAACACAATCCACACCATTGCATAGCAACGCCCAATAAAGCATCTACCAAGTACCAACCCCTCAAAAATATTATTTCACTGCCATTTCTTTGTCCAATTCTAGCTCATTCAAAATTTACTCGGAAAACCAACAAGAAGAAAAGATGACGGGAAAAAGATAAATTTAACTGAGAAAATAAAAACTTCTGTTTCATTATGATCCATCTTTTATGATTAATTCTTCAATTCCTGGAAACGTGTTGCTGATCCTTTTCAGTAATAATTTTTGGTAAACAATTGGGATTTAACTTATGGTGGTGTTGCATTAGAGATGGTGTTCATTTTCCTTCAGCCTTTTGTTGGGTAAAAGAGGCGGTTAACAATAATCGTTCTAAATTAAGAAGCACAGAATTAATTCTCAGGCAACCACGAAAACATTATTGATTTCTTCAACGGAGAAAAGGAAGTGAATAGTTTTAGATTAGTTTTAAGAAGAAAACAATTCGATGGGTTGAGGGGCGTGAGAATAGGGAAAAAAAGAGGAGTTTTCGGGAAAAGAATCTGGGAAGTAAAAGGAAAACAGAAAGATAAAAAGAATACAATAAAAGTGAAAGCTGAGTTGGACCGTGACCAGCACGTGAGAAGTGAAAAAAAAATAAGTGACTTAAAATTAGGTGGTATATAGCATTACTTTTAGCAATTAGCATTATGGATGGATTTGGTCCATTTCGATTATCACTTTGAAAGACTGCTTTTTTATTTCTTTTTAGGTAACTAGTAAATGACACGTGCATTGCACGCGAATCATATGCTCTTGTTAAAATAATTTACTTATATAAATAATGTTTAATATGAAAATATTATATATATATATATATATATATATGTAGGGAGTCTATACTAGCTCTCCACAATTTTATAATAATATTCCACTTGCTTTTTTATTTTATTAAATATACAAAACTGCCCATCAATATCTAAATAAAATTTCTATCAATTTTCAAGATGAATTTGTTCATTTTAAATATTTTTCATCTTTTCCAAAAAATCAATTTTCTTTTCATTTCTTTTTTATGCTAATTTAACATAATTTATCTATTTAAAAATATTAATTGTACAGTGTAAAAAATAGGCTTAGACCGTTTGACAAATCGATACCAAGGTTCTCCGGGTTTTTTATTTGATTAATACCAAAAAAAAACAAATTCTCAAAATAATATAGTTTTAAAAGTATTATATGTTTAATATAAGACGGCATTTCAAATGCCGTCTTCATGAATTTTAAAAAAAAAAGAAAATTTGAAGACGACATTCGAAATGTCGTCTTCATTAATTATATTTATTTATTTTTCGTAAATTTGAAGACGACATTTAAAATGTCGTCTTCAATAATTTTTTTTAAATGAACAGTGAAGATGACATTTAAAATGTCGTATTCACTGTTCATCAAATTAAATATTATTTTTTTAACGAAACAGTGAAGACGACATTTTAAATGTCGTCTTCACTGTTTCGTTAAAAAAAAATATTTATTGAAGACGACATTCTAAATGTCGTCTTCAAATTAATTTTTTTTTTAAATAAACATTTTAACTAAATTATGTAAATATTCAACCGGCTAAAATTATTTTCAATGCAATTTACCATTTTTTTTCCGAAATTTTTTAGAGTTAGGGCTAAAATGAAAACTTTCAACCTTGTTCATTTTTCATCGTTAATAATTTTTATTTTTTTACCTTGTTCATAATTGTGACAATTGACTTTAAATTTCAAAAAAATTCTAATTCTATTTTTATATTTTATTTTACAAATAACAAAAGTATCATTCAAGTGGTTTATTGAAAATAAAAATCATGATTGTCTAAAAATGTCCCCCAGTACCACAAGGACGTGGTCGCCTACTTCTACGATCTCTAACTATTTGCTCATCTTCTTGAGCACGAGAATCATAATAGTGACGTTGCATCTCAGAAGGTTGTGTTTCTTCATCGTCACAAGTACTATTATCATTCAAATTAATCTCATGACGAGTTGATGCAGTTGTCCCACTTGACTCTCCGCGATCACGATATGTCGTAGTCAATACCGGCCATGGGATGGGCGAAGCGTTGAATACTGGGCGTGAAGGCGCAAATGCAGGTGCAAGCCCGAGGTCTAGAAAAGACATATCCACCTGTCCAGATAAAAATTCTCCATGTGGCGCCAATGGAGTGAACGAAAATTGATCGTTTTGCTGTAGTGGCTGAGGTACGTAATAATCGTCCTGAATATTTCCACATGCCGATACAGGGGGTGCTGATGTAAATAGTTCTGGAACAGCTATTCTAGAAGACAAATTCTGAGGGATGCTATAAGAGGTTGAAGCACAGCCAGTAAATGGCTGATTAGGGACATGATATGACTCTGGGGCACTAACAGAAAACGTATGATCAGGTCTATGATTGGATGTTGATGGACCTACTCCATCTTCAGAACCATGGGACCTCATGCTACGAGTTCTCCTTCTTGTTCTTCTTTGCCCAACCTCTGGTGCCCCTATTTGGTCGTTCGTCAAAACATCCGTTGACTGTCAGCGTGTGGCGATTGTATGGACGTTCATAGCTATGGATCTATGTTGGTCCACCAATGAGTTCAATCCATCTATGTCATGAGGCCTATGATCACATCCAATCGCCATAGCTGACATCTGACCAGCCTGAAATGGTAGAGAACGTCGTAAATAAGAAGAACTAATTGATTTATAGAAACTTAAGCTCGCAAATTATACATAAGTTTTCTCTTTACGTACCACAATTTCCCACAATGGTGCCTCCCCCGGTTGGAATCCCGACTGGACGACATGCATAGTAGGTGATATATAACGACGTGTAATTTTATCATACCACTCGTCATATCTACCTTCTGTAGTGCATTCGTCAATGATATTGTCTCCCCACACCGACCGGACAAGTCGATCATTCCACATTGTAATGAAGTCCCTGTGGAATGTCTCCCAGTTCCGGTTTAGACGTCCCCTGCGGTCGATTGTATGCAAGTAAAAATTATTAAATTCAGGGTCACGAGGAATTCCTTGTCGTAGTCCAAACTGCCGTAAAACTCGTTCGGGATAATGCCCCTCAACGAGGGCGTAGAATATCAATGGACAAGATGATTTCCACACTCTCTGTTCAAGACATTCACATGGCAAAAATTGGATTTCCGGGTTACCCATGTTATATGGTTGCCAATCAAACTGCAACAAGAAAAATATACTTAAAAATGTAATGCTAAGATGGACATTTTATAATATTATGCATATCAAATTATCTTGCTTACCTGACTCGACAACATAAGATCAAGGGCTTCTCTAATTGGTCCTAGGGCATTGTGAAACGTATCTACGTATGTGAACTCACAATTCCACCTGAGACCACAAACAAGTTATTTTTGTTATGATATAATATGTATTCTCCTAGATTCTTCTATTTTATGTTTTTGGTAAATTTATTCTCGTAAAATTCATTTGTATAAAAGACTTGGAAACACAATATACTACCTTGCGCCATATGGAGGAATTGGAAGTACGACTTTGTTATGCGCATTTGTCACGGGAACCATGTCAATCCTATTATACGTGACACCGGGTCTCAGAATCGATATCCTTGACCGTGCCCAAATCTGCAAGAAGTTATATAAATAAATTATTATAATAAACAAAACAACAATCAACAATAGTGCATTAATTTCAAATGTTGATTAACCTGCAACAACTGCAATGCACCACCGATATTTGATTGTCCTCTCTGACATGCTCTGCATAACTCTCGGTATAAGTGTGCCAAGACAGCACTACCCCAACTATAGCGGTGAACTTGAGAAACATTTTTCAATTTATTGACCCACAAAAGTGGAACACAATCCCCTGTGGTGTCCGGACACATAACACCACCCAAAAGCAACAATGCACATGTGCGTGCAACTTTTTCTACTTGTATATGTGTACTATCATCCGTAATTGTGGAAGTTTTCAAATGGTTGACTAAGACACTTGTCTTAATACGGTACCCTATTAAATCTTCTTGTTCAATCCATAAGCATAAAAGAGTATAACATAACTCCTGCCATTCAGGTAGTGCCCTTACTTTATCTTTACCAGTAATAGCTTTACCATCGATTGGCAGACTCCAAATAATAGCGACATCTTGTAAAGTAATAGTCGCTTCTCCTACTCGAAAATGAAAAGTGTGAGTTTCACTACGCCATCTCTCAACTAGCGCGGTGATCAAGGCCACGTCATGGCTAAACCACCCACACGAGTATACACCATAGAATCCCATCTGGTGTAACATATAGAGTACGCGAGTATGGGGTTCGTCATTCACAACTTGCTGCCAAAACAAATTATCTCCGCGTCTCACTCGAAGGAGTAAATCTTTGTTTTCTACATCTTGATTGAGCACATCTTGAGATCTATGATTACATTGATCTTGTAATACACTAGTATTACCTGGTCCATATATCAATGAAGCATCCATCCTGCATTTAAATATAACAAAAATATTAATATATTAATAATTTAAATATAATTAATGAAATTACGCAAATAATTAAAGATCACGTAGAACATGATAAAGGACAAAAAGATAGAATCTACTAAATACTATCATGCGAGCAGTTACTTAGGAAATTAAAGCATAAACTCTCTATTATCATCAAAAAATTGAAAACTGAAAAAGTAGCAAACACCAAATGCAAACACCAAAAAATTGAAAACTGAAAAACTCTCTATATATTCCCACGGTACTTTTCCTTAGCAACCATATATTACAAAAAAGTAGCAAACACCAAATGGTATATTAATATATATTCTCAGGGTACTTTTTCTTCTTGTTTAGTAATTATACAAAACAGTAGAAGAAGAAGAACAAACAGCAAAATCTCTCATATTTACTATTATTATTATTATCATATTTCCACACAGCTATATACTGATGAGCAACTCTATCATGTGATTTAAATACTGATGAGCAACTCTAACAGCAAAGTCCATTTTTCTCTGTCAATCACATTTAAATACTGATGAGCAACTCTATCATGTGATTTAATCTGATCCATGGCATTCTCAAACTTTCTTATTTGAGTCGATGAACTAGCTACCCAACATAGGTTCTTTAAGACCTTATTTCTGAACTGACTATTAAAGTTTGAATATACGTGCCGCAGGCAATAGCGATGGACTACTCTAGGAGGGCAAAATTCAGGTATGCTTTCAACTGCTGAGAGGATTCCAGGATGACGATCAGAAATAAGACAAATGCATTCTTCAACCCCTTGTACAAAATGTTTGCTCAAATTCTCTAAAAACCATTTCCAAGATGCAAGTGATTCATCATCCACAATGGCGAAAGCAAGAGGAAATATCTGCTGATTTGCGTCAATGGATGTCGCGATCAACATCTTATGCTTGTATTTTGTGTATAGACGCGTTCCGTCTATGCATATGACTTTGCGACAGTGTCGAAATCCATCTATACACGGCTTGAATGCCCAAAAGACATATTTGATGACCTTTTTTTGATCATGTCTTGTATCATAGTTATCCCATTCAACGACAGTGCCCGGGTTCCATTTTTTGACAACTCCCAAAAACTTAGGCAATTTTCGTACTGATTCTTCCCAAGTCCCATAAACAACTTCGCGTGCACGTTTCAAGCTGTACCAAGCCTTAGCATATGGAATATCAAACCCGAATTGATCATTCACCATTGTAATGACGTTGGCGATCTTGTATGCCGGATCAGTGCGAACAATATTTACCAAAAGGGTAGCAACCAAATTTTTGTCCAAGTTACAGTGATTGCTAGACACTAAATCCAAGAGACATGTATGAGACCCATAATACTTTGTGATCTTGAAGCATCGAATATTTTCTTTGTATATTGCTCGGAGGGCCCATTAGCATTTAACTGTTGAGTTTTTGTGTTTACATTTCACTCTCCATAGTGTCGGGTTACTCAACTCCACGACATACTAGCGCTTCGCATGTCTCACTGAGTAATCTTTCACAGCACAGATGAGATGTTTCTTGTCTTTGAAGACCATGTGTAAGTCGAGATTTTCTTTTCTAAAATCATAAAACTTACCCTTTGATGCAGCTTGGATATCAATAGAGTCTGCTTCTACCTCCGGATATGTTCTGGAGTAGAACGGTGTGACTGGATATAACATGTCCACATTAACTGACGGAGGTATTGGATCATTAGCGGGCTCTTGATGTTGCGGTGATGTTCTTACGCCAGGCTGTGACAATGTCTCTAACATGACATTGACATCGACATCTCCCTCATCATCAGGTGGAATAGGGTAATCAATTTCATCTGGCTCTGAATCACTCAATTCTGAATCATTAAAACATTCTTGTTGTGGCTCATGGGCAAATTCAGCATTATCAGGCTCTCTATAACTCTGCGATTCAGAATTGTGTTGCCAATTGCCCCCAATTTCATGTGATGATGTAGAGGCACCTACACAATAGTCATGCAACCCAAAACTTTCCATTCCTTGTGTCACCGCTGGCAGATCAGGTATAGCAGGTTGTGTTAAAAGCGACATGTAATGGTCAAGCTCTTGGCTAACGGGCATCTCTTGTGTTAAAAGAGACGTGTATGTGTCCCACTCTAGGGACAAAGGCATATCTGGAACAATATTGTTGTACCTTTCATCTTTTTCAATATAGAGATGTAGGCTATTAATCTCACCATCAGGATCCATGAAAAATCTTAGGCTTTCATCATCGGTTATCTCCAAAATGGATTCTTTTATCACAGATCGATACTCGCATGAATATTTAGCAAATACTTTCAGCGAAAATCGATCAATATCTATTCGAGTTCGCATATACAATCTCGCCAGTAAATCAGTAAAGTTTGTCGAACGTAGTAGTTTCATATACCCAACTGGAGGAATGCTATATGTGATAGAATTTGACTCTTGTAGTATTTGACCTCCCGAGTACACCATAACATCAATTTTGTTGAGGTTCGACATATCTTCAAAAATAAATAAACTCGAAAAATTAGTTCAAGGGACCACTAACTTATCAAATTATCATCCACATATTTTGTAATTTAATGGGCATAAAATATTGATTTCCTTGCCACACACAATTGTATTAATACTTAGATATGAACAAATAAACGATTTCAGGTCAATCTCATGGCTATTAATTAGTTACTTATCCTTAACATCATACAACACAGAATTCTATTCAAAATACTTCATCAGGTATTCCTTACTTTTTCTAAAAATCTGAAATAACTTCCAAAACATAAATATATACACAATGCGTATACAATCTGAAATAAGTTCCAACACATAAACATAAACATAAATAAGACTTATAATTAAATCAAACAATCAACTCTTCAGCATATTTAAAAAGAGATATCCGGCAATTATAGCATATTATTTACCTGTAATCCGTAAATTTGACTCCAAATATGAATATTTTTTTTCAAAGCACAATGCATACAATCTACAATTAATACAAACAAAGCGATTAACATAAATAACTAAATAAAGTTTACAAATAATAATAATATGTAAATTTATTTTTTACCTGATAATTTGAAGTTCAAAAAGTATCCGGATATTAATTCTTCTCAAGTAGCTGAAAGAAAGTTGAAGAAAAATATGAACGAGTAAGACTTTCTTCAATTTGAGAGAATGAGAAAAATTTTCAAAAGTGAATGAGAAAAATTTTCAAAAGTGAGAGTGAAAACATTCTGCAGCTGAATTTATAGATGGAGTTAGGATTCCCAAAAAAAAAATAAAAAAATAAAATTGAAGACGACATTTGGCATGTCGTCTTCAATATTCATTTTTAAATATTTATGAACAGAGCATGTCGTTTTCAAAATAAAACAAAACATGAATAGTTAATATTTTGATTATTAATATAATTGTAAAAATAGTATAATTGTAGTGGTAGAAACCATTATGCTGAAAAAAAAACCCTAACCCTAACTAACAATATTCGAAATTAAAAAAAAAAAAAAGAAAGTTGAAGATGACATTTAAAATGTCGTCTTCAATTTTTTTTTATGAACAGTGAAGACGACATTTTAAATGTCGTCTTCACTGTTCATGATAATTAATTAATAATAAAAAAGGACGACATTTATTAATAATAATTAAAAAAGTCGGATGAACAGTGACATTTAAAATGTCGTCTTCACTGTTCATATTTTTTTAAAAAAACATTGAAGACGACATTTTAAATGTCGTCTTCAAGTTCAGAAAAAAATAAAAAAATAAAATTCAAATGAAAACGGCATTTCAAATGCCGTCTTATATTAAAAAAATAATGATTTTAAAACTATATTATTTTGAGATTTTTTTTTTTTTTTTGTATTAATCAAATAAAAAACCCAAGGTTCTCCCCTCCAAGCTCCTTCAATCACACCATTCGCAAACCCAAGAGAACAACACTATGCCACCAACAGGAAATAACCAAACAACAAAGAAATCAGATTTCAGTCAGCACTCATTACCCCCATCTCTAAACCCCAACACATAGCACACGAATTTAAGCAAGGGGCCCCAAAGAAAACATAAATAGAAGCTTCAAACATTGGGAGTACAAAATCAAAAAAACCGGGCCCAAACAAAAACGAGCGCACAAAATCAATAAACGAACAAGTAAACTGCGAAAACCTTCAATAGGTTAATTGTAGCCTAGGCAAGAAAAATTTGACGATCAAATACAGGGGCAGTGGATGAATTAACGTAACGTAAAATGAAGGGATAAACCCACCAAACGAAGGACCACCAATTTAGGTGGATCGCCGCAGGTCGGAAGCGACGGAACAGCCTACAAGTGCATCAGGCTTCGACACGCGGGGCCCTTGCGCTCATGCAGACAGAGACCGGCAATCGTCGCTGGCTGGTGAAAGTGGAGAAGAAGAAGCACGGAAGCCACCGACACTGGGCAGGACAGGAGTGGTGGTTCCATCTTTTTAAAACCTGGTTAAAAAGGAACGGTACCATTTAACCCTCAATACGCCGAAACGATGTCCTTTTGTTGGGGAGGGAAGAATTAAAAATAAAAGACAATTAATTGCGACCAAGCAGGCTACTATGGCTTCCACACTTATTTAGTTTGGTATATATATATATATATATATAGAGAGAGAGAGAGAGAGAGAGAGAGAGAGAGAGAGGAAGTAAACCAACGATTAATAATATCATTTTACCACTATTATCCATTTTCTTAGTAATCAAACTCGATTTCTTATGAATTATTTTGACCTATCAAACTTTCTCATAAACATATACAATTTAAGGACAAATATAAAGATAAGCATATTATAAAAAATTTGTGTACTTATACGTACTTGACATTGCATTGTCATGGTAAATCATATTATAACTAAGAATATCATGATTCCATATGATATCACGTGATGTGAATTACTTTATTTGGTCGAGTTGATTTGTATAAAATATAACTTTTTCGTCATTAGCATTAAGAAAAGAAAAAAAGACGATGATTTAGAAAGAAGGAAAACTAATAAAAAATGCAAATACATCTTTTAAAAATGATAGGGTTTTAATCAATATCACATACTGAAAGCATTCTTGTTCATCTACTCAAATTAAAAAGCAAGTGGAGTGCCAGTATAAGATTTGGAGCGCCAATATAAATTCTCTATATATATTAAAAACTTAAATAATAGTTAGCTAATTGAACTATTATTTAATACACTATAATTATTTGAATAGATAACAAATTAATTGACATGAAAAATCGAATCAATTAAAAGAACTAATTTTATTGAAAATTGAAACCTAGAGAAAGTGATGTAAATAAATAAATTTTTATGTAAATGCATGTTTTATTTGCATTCTGTTGTTTATCTTTCATGGGTTGAACACTCTCTTACTTTTTCCCTTGATCATTATGATTCATAAATTGAATATTACTGTAGTCCTTTAAACTTGATTATTGTTTATATGTGGTTCAACTTTACAGTCCTACCTAATATAACTATACATCTTATTGTTATAGATTTATTTAATTTATTTTAATTATTTTTCTGATCCTTTTTCTATTGTGAAATTTAATTACATTGGGATATATTTTAGGTATGTCAAAAGTTTTTTAAAAAAGTAGTAATAAAATGATGTGTGCCAAAAATGTCTAAGGGCATTACTGTAATTAAATGCGCCACCGGCTTGGATCCGGGGCGCCACCCGTGGGTTAAAAGTCCGCAGGCGACACACTAGTCAAGCCCAAACAGGGTTGACGACCCACTAAGAATAATTGAGCTATCTCATTAGTCCAAAAGCCAATAGAAAGGTTAATCATTAAGCTGATGGGGCTACTAATAGAATTAGGCCCACGACCCATAGCCCACTACCAGCTCCCTATAAATACCTTAGAGGAGCTGGAAAAGACTCATTATCCACTTCTCCAGAAAAATCCACTGGCAAGAATTGAGGATAAAACCACAAAAAAAATACGAACTGACTTGATGCCACATACATCGAGTACATAGGCAGCTGAATACATTCGAGTGTAGTCTATACAGTAACCAATCCCCAACCTAGTTTGTCGTGCATTGGATCGGTTCCACCATTCCACGTGGTCAAACACATGACATTCAACGACTGACGATTTTTACCATCATCAGATTGACGCCGTCTGTGGGAACTTCGATCCAACCACTGAGCATGCAGACTATAGACCTAGCACATAGCAATAGAGATCAGAATACTAGCAGCAATATGCTATGGTGGTGGTCCCAAGTGGCATACGAAAGGGTTTAGAAGGGGGGGGGGGTTGAATAGACCCTAAAGTCTTTTTCGACTTCAAAAATTTCGTATCACTTTTAAAGATTAGAACGCTTAGAAAGTTGAGCGCTTGGGTCAGGCGCTTCAGTAAAGATAACTTAAACTTAGTGATTTTAGCAATTTACCAAAGAAGGGTAATGTTTAGATCGCTTAATCAGGGTTAGAACAGCGAAAATAATTTTAAAGCTTTTAGCGTTCGTTTTGGTTAAATAGTCGCTTAGCAGATTAACTTGTCTTTTTCAAAATAACTAAGAGATTATAAAACAAGGCAATAATGAAAATAAATAACACAAGACATTGTGAGGTTCACTGGGTGATGTAATCCCAGCTACGTCCTTTTTCTCCTTTTTCACTTGGAGGGAATTTACTAAGTTGATTATCAAAGAATCACACAAAATCTTCTACAAGATAGTAAAGAGGTGAAAATGATCTCGGGCTCCTTGATCACACAGATTTCAGCACCAATGAAGATCTTCTTCTACAAGCTTCTCTCACTCAGAAATACTGCCTATAAGAGGTTTCAACAACTTTCTCACTCAGATGAAAGGTTGAGGGTTTTGTCACATATGTTTTGTTTGTTTTTGGAAAGATCAAACAACTTGGAATATTTCAGTAAGAGTTTAGGTTTTTTCTTTGGAAGATGTTTGAGATATTTGTGACTGTCTGGAATGTATGTAAAAAGTTTGAAAGATTTTGGCTATGGAGTTTCTAAGCTTTTGTTGAGAAAGATACTTCAGCAAAGTTTTTACTTTCTTGTGTATGTACGTATTTATCACTATTTAGGATTTGCTGGAATGAGGTATTTATAGGCAATTCTTGGGATCTGTCCGTTGGACACATATAAGCGAGTGAATCAGCTTTTTCTTTGACATTTCTAAAATCCTGCTGCTTCCGATTGGACGGGAGTAGACTTTAAACTCTGAAATTCTGACAGTCTAGTCAAAAGGTGGTTTGTCCACAAGTCATAATAGCTTATCACATTTAATGCTCTTATCAGGCATTTAATGCATTTGAATTTATTTCCCTTTGGAAATAAATATCCGTTGAATGATTGCATTTAAGTCCTTCATAACTTGAGGATTTATTTAAGGTGAATCTGATACTGATCGCTTGAGTGCTTTGAGCTCTTGATCCATAAATCTTGAAATGGTCCTTTAGCGTTTGACAGTCGCTAAGAAAAAATCTTCATCTTCTTTTGACTTCAGACGCTGATCTTCAACTTCATCTCTAATAGATTCACCTAGAATTCTATTAGCGATTCGGTATCTAATACTTAGTCTAAAATCTATAAATATAAAAATTACAAGCTTAATTAATATTACAAACTTTCAAATGCTTATACATAACTTCTATGAAAATATAAACTTACATTCTTTTTGGGGTCTAACATAAGATCCTATCTTGTCATCATCAAAACATCTAACATGAAATTTCCTAACATATGGGTAGTTCACAAACACAAGCGGCTGGCGCTTCAAAGGACACCAGCAGTGATTCCACACCTTACCAAAAGGGTGTATGAGATCACTCGTAAGATGCCACTTGCGGTAGCCACCGACTCGGCTAAGCACAACATTCACATTGAGCCTGAGACACAAAGTATAACGTTTGGAGCTCGAGATTTGGAAAGCCGAATCCCCTATAAAAACGAAGCTTTAGTGATCTCAGCCACCATCGCAGATTCCTGGGTATACAAAGTTCTGGTTGATAGTGGGAGCTCTGCAGACATTATCTTCTTTGACACCTTCATCCGGCTGTCTAGTGAGGGAGCCAAAGTCCAAAAGGTAAAATCCCAGTTCGTTGGCTTCGTAGGGGAATCGGTAGACGCACAGGGAGAGGTAACTCTGCCATTATCCTTGGGTACGCTCCCCAAAACGTGTGACCAGGGAGGGGAAATTTCTAGTGGTTAAAGCCCCCTCCGAGTGTAATGCTATATTGGGCAGGCAGAGCTTGAACCTTTTTTGAGTTGTTATCTCTACTTTCTACTTGAAAGTTAAGTTCCCAACTCCCAGCGGAACATGAGAAGTCGTACGCGACAAACGACTGACTAGAGAATATTGTTCTAATGCCCTCATCTCACTCACAAGGAAGCGGAGAGACTCGGGGACAGACACTGGGCGTGAGTTAATAGAAATTGACAGGTGGCCCAAGTGGAACGCAAGACAAATAAGACCTTGGAAGACGATAGCGACACCCGGGAAGAGGCAGCTGAAAACCTGAAGATGATAGAGTTAGTACAGTGTAATCCCGAGAAAGCCACCAAGGTCGGTGCCACCTGGGATTTGCACTTGAAGCTGACTTGGTACGTTTCTTTTGAGGTAATATAGACGTGTTCTCTTGGAGCATGGGAGACATGGAGGAGATTGACCCCAAGGTCATGGCTCATCATCTGAACACCTCTCCAGATGCCCGCCTTGTGAAACAGCGCAAACAGACTATGGAAAGGGAAAAAAGTTTGGCTGCTAAGGAAGAAATAGAGAACTTGCTAGCCGCAGGGTACATAAGGGTCGTGCACTACCTAGAGTAGCTGGCCAACGTGGTGTTGGTGGCAAAACCTAATGGCAAGTGGAGGATGTGTATAGACTTCATAGATCTGAATAAAGCATGCCCTAAAGATTCCTACCCTCTCCCCCAAATCGATGACTTGGTTGATTCCATAGCTGGTTGCGAACTGTTAAACTTCCTGGACGCGAGGCAAGGGTATAACCTAATTTCCCTAGGGCCTAAGGACCAGGAGAAAACTAGTTTCATCACCGATCAGGGAACCTTTTGAAACTAGTTTCATTTCTTTTCTATCTTCCTCACTTTGAGGACACATAGATTTCGAAAGATGTATCCCATGTCTCATTGGTAGGAACCCTTTATTAGAATCTTCCATCCTATACCTTTTTAGGACCTTTTCTAAGTAAAGGGCTTGAGAAAGTCCTATCATTCTTTTGGTTCGATCTCTATAGATCCGAATCCCTAGAATATAGGTTGCTTCTCCCAAGTCTTTCATGAAGAATGTACTCGAAAGCCACTTCTTGGTTGTGGTGAGCATTCCTATGTCATCTACATATAACACTAGGAATGTCAACTTGCTCCCACTGACCTTCTTGTAAACACAGGGCTTGTCTTCATTTTTGATGAAGTCAAATCCTTTGACAACCTCATCAAAACGTAGATTCTAGCTACGAGACGCTTGTTTGAGTCCATAAATGGATCTCTCAAGTTTACACACCTTATGAATATGCTCCTCGGATTCAGAACCTTTAGGCTATTCCATATAGATATCCTCTTCTAGGAATCCATTTAGGAAAGCAGTTTTGACATCCATTTGCCATATTTCATAATCTAGATGTGCTGCTATTGCAAGTAGAATCCTTGTTGATTTGATCATAGCCACTGGCGAGAAGGTTTCTTGGTAGTCAATTCCTTCCTTTTGACTATACCCTTTCACCACTAGCGTGGCTTTGTAGGTGTCTACTTTGCCATCAACACCAATCTTTCTCTTGTAGATCCATTTACACCCGATTGGTTTTACCCCTTCAGGTTGGTCTACAAGTTTTCAGACTTGGTTTGCATGCATCGAATCGATCTCAGTTTGCATAGCTTCACGCCATCTAGCAGCATCCACATCCACCATCGCTTGATCAAAAGTGGAGGGATCATCTCCATGATCCTCCTCTAACACAGAATGGAGATCCAACTTCCTCTGCATTAGATATCCGTACCTCTCAGGCGGTTGAGATACTCTATTCGATCGTCGTGGTTGTGGTTGTGTTACAGAAGGTTCGGTTCTCACTCCCTGTGTAGATGTATCCAGTGGGGTTTCATTTTGTTCTTCTAGAACAATTTTTCTATCCGCTCCTCCTTCTTGAATGAACTCATCTTCAAGAAAGTGGGCTTGTAAGGCTACAATGATCCTTTGATCATTGTGCAGGTAAAAGAGGTATCCCATAGAATCTTCAGGATATCTAACGAAACGTCCCTTTAAGGATCTAGCCTCCAACTTGTCCACTTTAGTCTTTTTGACATAAGTCGGACATCCCCAAATCTTTATGTGGTTAAGACTTGGTTTCCTATTTCTCCATATTTCATAGGCAGTCATAGGAACGGACTTGGACGGACATCTGTTTAAAATGTGTGCAGCTGTAAGCAGTGCGTGACCCCACAGTGAAATGGGTAAATCAGTGTAGCTAAGCATGGAGCGAACCATGTCTAACAAGGTCCGATTCCTTCGCTCTGCTACTCCATTCAACTGTGGAGTCGCTGGAGGTGTGAGTTGCAATACTATACCATTCTCTCTGAGGTATAAGTCAAACTCGTCGCTCATATATTCTCCTCCTCGATCAGATCGAAGAGTTTTTATACGTTGACTTGTTTGATTTTCCACTAAAGCCTTGAATTCCTTGAACTTATCAATGGATTCAGACTTATGCTTCATCAGGTACACTAGACCATATCGAGAATGGTCGTCTGTGAAGGTGATAAAGTAAAGGAAACCTCCTCTGGCCATTTCTCCAAATGGACCACAAACGTCAGTGTGCACTAAACCTAAGATTTGTGAGACTCTTTCAAAGCTCCCTGTGAAGGGTGATCTAGCCATCTTGCCTTTGAGACAAGATTCACAAGTAGGATAGGGATCCAATCCCAGTGGACCAATTAGCCCATCTTTTTCCATTTTGCGAATCTTTTGTTCGCCAGCATGGCCTAGTCGAAGGTGCCATATCAATCGTTGGTTTATCTCAAGCCTACTACGTTTCCTTTGTATAGTATTCACTGCATACTCATTCTGGACACTAAGGTAATACAATCCATTTATCAAAGAAGCAAAGCCTACAAATTTATTACCATAATAAATGTTGCATCGTTCATCAATAAAACGGAAAGTGTAACCATTCTTAACTAAAACGGAAATAGAAACAATGTTTTTAAGCCCATTAGGCAAAACCAAAACATTATCCAGTAATAGTACATGTCCAGAATTTAAAAACAACGAGGTAAATCCTATTGCAGTAGCCGCGACGCTTTGCCCGCTGCCTACTCTGATCTTCACCTCATCGTTGTCCAGCTTCCTTTCTCGCATCAGATCGTTATTCATACAACATATGTGAGCACTAGCTCCAGAGTCAAGAATCCAAGATGTAGAGAAGACGGTCATAGAACAATAAGTTTCATGAACATAAAGTTCCATACCTTGTGCGCCAGGCCCCATATTCGGACAGTTCATTCTCCAGTGGCCCAGCTCACCGCAGTGTAGGCATCTGTCTGTCTTTTGTGGCCCCTTTCGCTTGCGAATCACAGGAGCTTTCCCTTTTCCTTTATCGACACCACCCTGAGCTCCAAGCTCGCCAGCCTGCTTCTTGGTTTTTCTCTTCTTATTCTTCGCCCGTCTGGGCCCAGAAGTGATAACCAAGGCAGTCTCTTTTCCCTTGGGCTTCAATTGAGATTGTGCAGTGATTAATTTATTCATTAACCCAGCTAAGTTGCATTCAATCTCATTGCAATTGAAGTTCATGACGAATTGGGAAAAAGAATCAGGAAGGGATTGCAAGATAAGATCGGTCTGAAGTTGCGGGTTCATTGTAAAATTGAGAGCTTTCAATCTCTCAATCCTCGATATCATTTTGAGGACATGATCTCCAACCTTCTCCCATTCTCTCATTTTGGCTCCGAAGAGCTCTTTAGATATTTCATATCTAGCAGTCCTACTGTGCTCACCATAGAGCTCGACCAAGTGCGCCAAGATAGCCCTCGATGTGGTCATCTTGTCGCGGGACCTCTATGGCTCATTAGTCATAGAGCCAAGAATGTACCCACGCACTCGGACGTCGTCCTTCACCCATTTTTCATGAGTTTGGACTTTTTCCTCATTGGCACGTGTTCTGGCAGGAGGAGCAGGGATATCAGTGTCCAACACGTATCCTAGAGACTCCATATTGAGAACTATTCTCAAATTCCTTAGCCAATCCACGTAGTTGGGTCCGGTAAGGATATTCTTTTCGAGTAATACGGAAAGTGGGTTGATTGTCATTTTTGAAAAACGAGAGAGATAAAACAAATAACTACAGAAAATAAACCAGACTTAATTAGAATATTGGACTAAACTAAGACCAAGTTTAAAATCAAGGACTTCGACTTATAACTTGGCTCCCACTATATTTTTTGAAATTCCACACTCCCACTGTGAAATGACGGAAGCGATCGTTGATGAAAACTTCGTGGTAGGGATTGAGTTCTTTAATTAATATAATGGATGACAACCCTTTAACGATATTTGGTCCATTACTTAATTAAAGTGATGTCAAACATCAATCTATCAAATAGACGGTTCAATCATATTTATCCCATAATCCACAAATACCGCAACCCTTTAACGATTTATTGGTAATGTGGACTATCTAAGTTCATTCCCACTAACTCGTCATAATCTAACATTTGAATTTTATCTTGCAACCCTTTAACGATATTTGGGGTGAAATATGTCTCGATTAAGGCATCCAATGCACTTAATAAAATTCTAGAATTAAATCTTAATATATGAACCCCACTTACTGGGAAGATGCCACATAAGGATTTAATCCTTGATCTTATTAAGTTTAGTGGAAGGAAAGGATGCCTAGCACCCCTTACTAACTTAGTATTATTTTTGTTTGGGAGAATTCATGTTCAAAACATTTATTTCGTCTCACTTTGCACATTTACCAATATATATAGCGCATATTGATAACACACATGCTTCATACAACTAATGAACATGCATCGAAAACAATAATACAACACACAAGTCTATGGGCTTTTATCTAGAGGGCCCAAGCCAATGGGCCATCATAAAATTGAAAAAGAAAAGCCTAGCTAATCTTCGTGGGCTCCAAGCTCCTCTTCTTTTGCATGATCTCCATCTTGAAAGGCTTATTCTATTTCTATTTATTACAAGAGGTAATTTAAAACCTATACATAAATCTAGAAATAAAATAAAATGGGCTCAAACCGGCCCTTACAACCCATCAAAAGAAATACATAATCAAAAGAAGCAACCTAAGCCCATAGACATATGTCACCATCACATAATACATGCTCGCGACAAATAAAACACTTATGTTGGTGATTAATAAAAAATAATTAGCCCAACTTAATTAATTTCCACAATAAAATTTCAAATTTTATTGATTCATATGAAAATAGTCCTATTTATGAGAATTCTTTATTTAAATAAATAACTTAATAAATAAAATTCTCTAAGAGTTTATTAATTAATTTTATCATTCAAATAAAGATCAATAAAAACTATATTGAGTTTAATTTTATCAAAATTAAATTACCAACCATTGGCATATTCAAAATTAATTAATTAGGCCCAATAACTAATTTATTGAATTATCCACAATTTTAATCAAAATAATTTGGGCTCCTTTTTAATTAAATCCGGGTCATCATCCTTTTGACCCACCCGGATAACTAAAATAGCCCAAACACCTATTCAATTAAAACTTGGACCTTAGGAAAATATAACCCGATCCATTAGGGCCCGAGTCAAGAAAACCCGGGCCCCAAAACAGGTTCGTGCACCGGGCGCATGGCACGGTGTATGCCGTGCACCCAGCGCACGGTTTAATCATGCTTGGCCGGACGCCCAGCGTTCGGCCAGCCCCTCCGACCGGTGCCATGAAGTGGCATGGCGTTGGGGGCCCACCCAGTGTGTGCAGTGTGCACGCTGTGTGCACAACGGGAGGCCGAAAAGGCCTCCTATTGCGCGCCCAGCACGCAGACTGCGCACGCTTTTTGGGTCACGCTCGTCTCAGGGTTATACTTCTCCGATTCTCATAAAATATATATGCCCAGATTCGTAACTCATTAAACTACAACTTTCATGAAGAAACGGAAGCAAGATTCAGAATATTTTCATATGAAAAACACGTTCAAAGAAGGCCTCAAAAACGCAAAAAAGCAGTCAATCACACAAGCAATTAAACACAGAATTCAGAGATTGGCTCTGATACTACTGTTGGAAATTATACGAATAAAACTCAGCGGAAAGTAAATTTAATTCCCAAAGCCTGAATCATCTCTAATCCTCGTGTTTAATTGTGTTTAGAAAAATTACCGTTCTCGCGTATGTTGATTTCTGAACGTGATCATTTTTTCTAACACCGAATTTGCCAACGTCTCTAATTCGTCAAGCCGGAATCAAAAATGAAAAACTCCTCCTTTTTTCCTTGTCAAAGACGGCTAGAGAGAGAGAGAGAGAGAGGTGGGAGACTTTTTCTTGGAGAGAAAGTTATGTAAGTTGCCTTGTGTTATTTTCCACCTTGTGATATATTTATATCATTATGAAACAATAACCCTAGCATGCAAGAGCCCTATTTTGGGCATCTATTTGGCTGCCCCTTAGTGGGCTCGGAAGCCCTCGGGCTTTCGTCTTGCTTGCTAATTAATTAATCGGATAATTTATTTATCCAATAAATAAATTGATAATCTAATTAATTCAATTCCTAATTAATTTATAATTCAATTTCTCCAAGAAATTAATTAAAATCAATTAACTCATTAATTTAATTAATTAATTAAATTATCCAATAATTAATTAATTAATTACGGCATCCAATGCCGTGAATTTCTCTCAAGTCTTTTTCCCATGTTTATCTTTTTGCACTTCCTTTAAGCGCGACTCTTTAGGTTCGTTTCAAAAGGCAATTGGGAGGAATCCAAAGGGGTCTGAGTGACACCTAGCCAGTCTCGTGGCTCACACCGTAACCCAATTGAGAACGAATGAATAGGATCATTTCCAAACTTTTACGCCGTGAATACCGTACGTGTATAAACCTTTTATTCTTATATCCCAGTCAAGTAAGAGTCATGGTTTAAATTCAAACTCATATAACTTGACCATATGCCTAAGCTCATAATAAGTCGAGGTATTTAAATGCTTTGGCCAAAGACTTTCATCCTCACTTATTCATGATCGCATAGGATATTTTACTCATTCACTTATGAGAGAATAAATTCCATATTGCAAATCAGTTAACAATGCTACTTGCCCATCAAGTCGCACTTTGAGGTCGATTCCACCAACAGGTGATTTGAATTTAACTACTCTAATGACAGACTTGATGTCACAAGTACATCTTCAACTCGATTTCTCAGGTCAGAGGTTCACACGTGCCTATCACTACTTATCAGTTTCATCATTGACTGTCAATGAGTGAATACCCATGTGATGAATTGATGCGAGCCATGTTCGAACATATCAGTCCGACTGACACGTCTATGATATAAGTTCCCACTACCATTTCCATAGTGTACGACTGACACTTTCTCTGTCGAAACTTACATCATACAAGTCTTTATTCACTATTGATGCCCAATCAATATTTTTTTTAGACTTGTAAACCCTTTTAGATGTCAAGGGTCAAATCATTCTAGTGCCTTTCCTCCTATCCCATAGGAGATAGAAGGTTCGCCTTGTCATCAAGGACTTTACGTTGTTTATTCACACCTTATAAATGCCTATAAGAAAACAACAATCAACTGCCTTATATTAATAGAAAAACCATGGTTTAGTTACAATGTTTATGCCCTATAAATCTATCCTCTTTATGGCGTTCGAGGGCATATACTCTAACACCTGTATCTGGCAGTGACCCAGGAGGCGGTCAGCACTGTGTTGGTCCGAGATGATCACGGGGATCATAAACCCATCTATTATATTAGCCGCTTACTCCGGGAGGCCGAGCTAACATACCCTCTCATTGAGAAGTTAGCCCTCGCTTTGGTAGTGGCAGCAAGAAAGCTAAGTCCCTATTTTCTGTCACACCCCGTGGTGGTGCTCACAAACCACCCTTGAAAATAATACTATCAAGCCCCGACATGCCGGAAAGAATGGTTAAATAGGCAGTGGAACTTAATGAGCACTGCATCGAATATCAGAGAAGACCAACCATCAAAGCATAAGTGTTAGCTAACTTTTTTGCCGAGATGAGGGAGGATGAGGCCAGCTACTCCCTGCCAGCATGGATACTATTTGTAGATGGTTCTTCCACCAGTGAAGGTAGCGGAGTTGGAGTGATAGTCGAAGGTCCACAAGGAGATAAATTTGAATATGCCATAAGGTTCGAATTTGATGCTTCCAACAATAAAGCCGAGTATGAGGCCCTATTGGCAGGGGCCAAACTAGCCTTTGCAGCTGAACCAAAGAAATTGATAATCTACAGCGATTCACAGCTGGTAGTCAACCAGGTGAATGGAGTATACGAGGCTAAGGGGGTGAAGATGACTCAATACCTAGCCCTCGTTCAAGAGATGAGGGATCATTTTGAAGAGTTTGACCTTAGGCATGTCTTAAGGGTTGAAAATAAAGCTGCTGACCAATTGGCCAAGCTGAAAAGCTCTATATCCCCCATTAAGAATAGAAAGATAATTTTCATCACATCCGACAAATCGGAGGTGGAAAGGGGAGGACTAGAAGTGTTGCGTGGGGAGGCACGGGGCCTATCTGGAAAGACGAAACAGTTGACTATCTAGTGGCCGAAAGTTTACCCAACAACCCTAGACTAGCCAAGAGTGTCAGAATGAGGGCCGTACGATTTGTCATGATAGATGGCGAATTGTACAAGCGAGGGTTTTCACAACCCTACTTGAAGTATTTAACCCCTGCCAGAGCAGACTATGTGTTGTGTGAAATACATGAGGGGTGTTGTGTCAATCACCTGGGGGCAAGGCGCTCGCGGATAAGACATTGCGATAAGGATACTTGTGGCCGACGATGCTTAAAGATGTCCAAAACATAGTGTGAAAATGCAGAAGCTGCCAGGAGCACTCCAACATAAATCACCTCCCAGGAGCCGAGATGCGAATATTAAGCAGCACTTCACTTCCGTTAGTAACCCTCAAGCCAACGGGCAGACAGAGGTCACCAACTGCACTATTTTACACCACCTAAAGACTAAGCTCGGGGAGGCTAAAGGGAGTTAGGCGGACGAAATCCCAACAATATTATGATCGTACTGCACCACTCCCAGAGTTAGTAGCAGGGAGACCCCCTTCAACCCAGTGTTTGGAGTTGAGGCCATAACCCCGGTAGAGATTAGAGAAAAAAACTTGAGGGTAAGTCAATACGGCCTCGTCGAAAATGAGCGTCGCCGAAGAGAAAATTTGGATTTCATCGCTGAAGTAAGAGATGGCGCCGCTGCAAGGGTTGCTAAGTATAAGGCAAGGATGACATGAGCTTATATCCGCCGTGTACGCCCCCAACGCTTCCAGGTGGGAAACTTAGTGCTTAGGAAAAAGGAAGCCACAGGCCCTGTTGAAAAGCTGGAGGATTAATGGGAAAGTCCATACCAAGTAAGAGAGATAGTCAACCCCGGTACCACAAGTTAATGACCGCAAGTGGTAAAAAGGTACCACGCACTTAGGGCATATCCAACCTCAAAAGGTATTTTACTTAGTTTATTTTGGCTACTGAACATATTATTTTGATAAATGTTGATTAATAGTTAGTGATATTGGCCACTGGCCAAACATATACATTAGTGCTTATGTCACCCTTATTATGTTATCACATTATCAAAGACCTTAAATACTTAAATGTTTCACCCACATAATTGGGAAACAAGAATACCAATATAACCCCCTGGGAGCTAATTAAGTTCCCACTAGAGGAGTTATAAAAATTATTCGCGCCCCCACTCGAGGTCAATATGGGTGGCATCGCGAAAATTCCCGGAGCTATCAAAGACTCGATCGAGGATGGGCCACCCCATAATCCCTCCAATAATATCGAGAGAGGTTGAGGACCTACAAAAGGTCTCCCCCACTCCCATTAAGGTTATGGAACGAGATTATACGAAAATAAACAAATAAGAGGCAACCAAGCCTCCATTAAAAAATGACCGCTAGTACCATGAACCATGTCACTCATTCAAACAAAATAAACATAGTGCAAATGTACCTTGCTACTCCAAGTGTTTGTCACAACCAACACCAAGGAGTGGGAGGCAGGAGGTGGAGATGGCAAAAAAGGTGGTTAGCCCACCCAAAAACGCTGGCTATGTATGGTTAGGAATTTTAAAAACATTTTCATTTTTTGGATCACCAAAAAATGAAAATACACAGTCCAAGCCAAATTCAACAGAAAATGATCAAATTTTAAATACACTGCACATTCTCCTACACAACAACCAATCATTTCAATCTATTCACATCATTAATTACATTATCCCACTATCCAACTCATTCTCTTACTTTCCATATTTTATATAATAAAAGCACCTATTCAATTTTCCAGTATTCCAATTATTATTATTAAATAATATATAATTTGTATAATATATAATCCACTATTCACATTTTCCTCCCCTGCACTATGCACAATTTTTTGGACAATATTGTATTTTTATTTGTAAGTTCCTATTTGTTTGTTTCATGTATGTGTACTTGAATTGAGACTTAATTGACCATGTTTTTACCAAAAGTATGCACAATATTGTGTGATTTATAATTTCATTTTAATAATTTCGTTTGTTGTTTATTGGATATACTTTTTTAGCTTCTCAATATTCAAATAAATACCGACCGAATCTCGATTATTTCATTTTGGTACTAACGTGGTATTTAATAAGGTTACCCACGAGCCGAGCTCGAGCCGAGTCTCGCCAAATTTCTCGGCTCGAGCTCGAGCAAATATTTTATGTAACATCATAGTATCTCATTATAAGAAGATGGAAATAAATTTGCCTCAATCAAATTGGAAATAAAATATTATATGTAAATGAAAAAAGAAATATAGAACTACTTATGCTCTAATCATATTTACACATTTCATAAAATATTGTATATAGGGATCACATCCTATTTTTATATTTGTCCAATGCGAACCGTATAATTACACTAACTATTATAAATATAGACGAACAAGATTCAATTTTCTTGAACTTTTAAAATATAAAATTGAAACGAAAACACGAAATGGAAAAAGGATAAAAATCTAAAGCTAAAAGGAAATGAAAAAGGTGAAAAAAAAAACTAAAAATGAAGGGCCCCCCACCCCCAAACCCATACCCACCCGCCCACCCCAACCCATGAACGCCCTCCGCTGTTGGCTGCCTCTTTTTTTTTTTTTTTCTTTTTTGTCTTTTCATTCTATTTCTATAATATATATTATATTATGTGTGTGTATATGTCTATATATATATATATACACACACACACACATATACATATTACTTTATTACCAACTCATAACATTATTCAAAAAAATATTATTTTAATATCTTTTCCCCCCATCATCATCACATATTCATAACCAACTCAATCATTTTATATATCAAATCCTAATAAAAATTAACTTTATATCACATCTGCACTACTTTCAATCAAATTCTAAAAATACATCCGAATAAACAAATAAAGTCAACATTTTCACACGAATTTCTGTAATATACATTCCCCAAAAAAAACTCAGAATTTCTGTAATATACATTCCCCAAAATGAATTCTGAGTTTTTTTTGGGGAATGTATATTACAGAAATTCTGAGCCTAAAACACTGTCAATATGGCAAAGATGCAAGTTCACTTCATGCCCCAAATTCATGAAACTAGTGGCTATCTAAGCCCCCCAAAAAAAATTTCAATGCAAAATATTTAACTATTGATAAGGCACCACATGCCAAATGTTTAGTTGCTACTTGGTCACTTACTCCCCAATATGATTCACATGTTAGGGAGTAGGGGGGTGGGGAAGTAGTAGCAAGAAAGATAGTAGTAGCGAGCTAATAGTCTTATAAAGCACAAAGTACTTAAGAGTAAGTCTTACAAAGTACGAATAAACGGGTTATAGAGGCTAACTAAAAAAGTCAAGACAAGTTGAAAATCTAACAGCACTACATATAAAAACTAGCTATCATGAGGAGGGTCACCGCCACGTTCACATCCCCTGGCGGGAGACACGCCTTCCTCGTCACTGTCACTAGCGACCCCCCCATACACCTATAGAAAATCATCATGGGGATAGCGACTGCTCTCTCGAAGAGCACGACGGTATCGCCGAACCGTCTTCCCCATGAAACCAAGGGAAATATCATATGCCTTCCTATTGCACTCATTCACCGCTGACTCCTCGGCATCAACCAAAGTCTATATAGCGAACGAGGAACCAAGGAAGCTTTGGCCACGTGAGGCCTCTTCATCAAAGTCTTTAACAGTATCCTTATACTTCGCCTCCCACTCTGCGACTGCTTCTTTAACCTTGGAGGATTTTGAAAGAAGTTTCTTGTTCTTCTTTGAACAACTTTTCAATTTTCCCGCAAAGTGCTCATATCGCTTACGGAGGTGATGAGATAATTGGATTAACTGAAAAGGTAAAGGCAAGAAAGCTTTGTAAAGAGGACCACTAGTGGAAAATTATAAAGCGGTAATGTAAAAATAGAACTAAGCTCACCTGGCCTTCGCCAGCGGAAATCTCCTTATCTATTTGATCTGCTAGCAGCATATGCAAGCGTTGGGAGTCATAATCATTCACTGCTAACCTCAATATCGTCCACGGGATGACCACATCACCCGTATCCCAGAAAGAATGAACAGAGGGGTCACGGTTCACCCCAAAAGTGAACAACCCCTTGCCACCACCAGGGGTACCCACGCTCGCGGGAGAAACGTCCCGGCTGCACTTCGAGAGATGAGGAGCTCTAATATAAGTAAGCTCTGGGGAGCGGCCTAGCGCCCCCGCTGCGCCTCCCTCCTCAGCCGGTGCCTTCCCCCTGAGATACTGTGAGGAAGCCCCAACAGTGGAATCACGATGACCCCTACCAGTCAACCCTGACATCATAGAATGAAAAACCAAGGGAGCAGGCGCCCCGACAGATGGTGATAAATCTGAAACCCCTTGGTCTGGGCCTTTGCCCTTCGAAGGAGAATGAGTAGGCTCGGCACGTCTGACTAGTTACCCTCCCTTGGGGGCGGTGGCAGTAGCTGGAGCCTTAGAGATGCTCCTCGCGCCTGAAACAAAGTGTACCAACAAATAAATTGGTGAAACTAGAATATACTCGCCACTCCAAAAAATATAATAATCATCTAAGGCGAGGTCAAGGTAAAATAAAATGAAATACCTCCGCGGTATATCTGCCGAATATCATAGCGAGTCTCAAACAGCCCCACCCCTTTGAAATCCAACCGTAACTGGTGGTGAGTATCAGTAATTCTCTGAGGGGCGAGTTTCTCGCACCACTGCCTAGGCGTAAGAACAGGCAAGCTCTGAATGGGAAAGTAGAAGAACTTGTTCTTCCAATTGCCGTTGGAGCTGATTTTTCCCTCCAAAAATCATTATGGGGACGTCGGGTAGAAATACACAAACAGCCCTTCTCGGCTCATCCGGACGTCATAAAGAGCCTGCAAGGCCTCAAGGCTCACGTCTAGCCTGAGATCCCGAAAGCGCCGGATGAAGCCCTCAAATTGGACAAAACTATTGGGTGACAACTGACTGATGCACACTTGGCAGTGGGTCAAGATCATCCCCAACAAGGAGTCACATGATAGAGCAAAACCCATGCGAAAAAACTCTAAATAGAGGGTCGCATAACCCCTCAGGGGACTCCAAATCCGGTCATCCGGTTTAGGTTTCACCACCCTAAGGTCTGGTGGGAAATGCTCAAAAAGCGTCCGTAACTCGTGGTTGGTAATAGTGGAAGAGCAAGTGGCGAGATTCGTCTTACGATCCCGGGCTTACCTCCCACTTTAGGAATCATCCTTCCATTCTCCCAATTCCCTATAGTCGCTCGCCAGAGACACTAAGTCCTCGCTCCCCGAGCTACCGTCGCTAGATGACGACGAAGAACACACAACACCTGAAAAGAAACTATTGTGAGTTACACGATAAAAACACAATTATACAGTACGGATAAAGTCCCAAAACGACTAATGCCTCACGGTCACCACGCCGCGAGGCACTCGGCGCCTAGCAAAAGGTTGCGGGGCTTATGTGATCGGGGGGTGTCAGGGGACCACCCCCCGAGGCCAAAGGGGTTCGATTGATTCGCTATCCGCATATACGAAACCCCGCTATACGACAAGTCGAGAAAGAATCAAATATTCAAGTGCAAGTATAAAATGAAGAGCTAGAGAAAGATGTTTACCTTTTCCAAGGTTAACTCTAGCCATGGTGAAAAAATGAGAGCCTCTTAGAGAGAGTTTTCCACTAGTTGAAAGTTTTCAATAGATAAAGTTGTGAATGAGAGATGAAAGTGAAAAGTTCACACCTACCTCTATTTAAATAAAGGTAGGTGGAGAAACTTTGAAGACTTCCACCCCAGTCCAAGTTGGACAATACAGCTTCACATGCGCAGTGTAATTCCTACTCCCGCATTCAAAGTCCGATAAAACCCGGGAGTGGGGGGCATTATGATGCGTGCCAAAAATCTCTAAAGGCATTACTGTAATTAAATGCGCCACCAGCGTGGATCCGGGGCACCGCCCATGGTTTAAAAGTTCGCAGGCGACACACTAGTCAAGCCCAAACAGGGCTGACGACCCACTAAGAATAATTGGGCTATCTCATTAGTCAAAAAGCCAATAGAAAGGTTAATCATTAAGCCTGACGGGGCTACTGATAGAATTAGGCCCACGGCCCATAGCCCACTACCAGCTCCCTATAAATACCTTAGAGGAGCTGGGAAAGACTTATTAACTACTCTCTCCAGAAAAACTCACTGGCAAGAATTGAGAATAAAACCACAAAAGAACTGCGAACTGACTTGATCCCACATATATTGGATACGTAGGCAGCTCGATACATTTGATTGCAATCTATACAGTAACCAATCCCCAACCTAGTTTGTCGTGCATTGGATCAGTTCCACCATTCCACGTGGTCAAATACGTGACATTCAACGACTGACGATTATTACCATCATCATAAAATAACTCGTATTTTTATAATAGAATAGATTCTATACCAGATTGAGTCCAACGGTTTAAGTACTGTATATTCTGTGTCTATCTTTTTCACACAAGTGCATATGGAGGTGTCACACAATGTAATTTATTATGTGAGAGAGATAACTAGTGGGCTATTAAAATTTGTCTAGCATACATTTTTCGCTTCTTTTCTTAAGCGTGAAAATTTCTTCATTTGTAACGGTTTGCCCAAAAATGTGATTGCATTTGGTTGTGCACTTTATAATAGGATGTAGTACTTTTGGAGGGCTAATTATTTATTGGGATAATTATACTCACACCCCCTTAATGATGGGGTAATTACACAAACCTCCCATCACTAATTGATAATTACAAACACATCCCCTCAGGGGGGTCTATTTGTAAGGTTTACAGGGGGTGCAATTGTAAGAATTGTTACACATACATGAGGTGCAATTGGAAGAAATCTTTAACATGAGGGGGTATGTTTGTAATTGTTAATTAATGAGGAGAGGTTTGTGTAATTACCCATCATTAAAGGGGCGTGATTGTAACTATCCCTTATTTATTTAATAACGTCAAGTGACGTACAATGAGCCAACAATCATTTGCTTTGAAGAAATCGGCCTGTAAATAATAATAAAGTGACAAAGAGTTTATCTATCTATATATTTCTTAAAAAATAATAATTTATTTCAAAAAAAATTATTTACTTCATTCACCAAGCTCTTATTTCAGTCCCTTGAAAACCACAAGACTTTATTCATCCATATGGATACCTATATCAAACTCTAAACTGTCACCGGCTCAACAAGCACATATTTGATAAGCTCTTTTATCTCACTTTTTGAATTTGTATATCCATCTCCATCTTTATAAAGAAGATGTATCACACTAGCAGAATTGATTATTCGCATGAGAGTCGGCATTGAAATCGCAGTTGGATGAAGACATTCCTGATTTATATCCTTCCAAGCTTTCGAAACTTGAGTCTGAAGTTCATCAAATGCCTCTTCCTTTGATGCACCCTTTTCTTTTATGTAACATTTCACCGCATCAATTTTTTTCTCAAACTACATTGAAAAAAAGAAATAAAGTGCTAATACAAATTGTTTTGACCAAAATATTCAAAAAAAAAAAAAGAAAAAAAAAGAAAAGAAAAGAAATTGATCTACCTAAAATCTTAACAAAAATTTTTCTAAATCAAATACTATATATTTAGTGAGAAATTTATATATTTTTTACCCCGTATCCTGCCATATCGTCCATTGGTCTAGTAACTATTGCTGATGCTCGTACAATTTTCGCTCTTGAAATCCAATCAAAATCTTCAATCGTGACTAAATTTCCCATTCGGACTAAGGATGTCAACGCAACCATTATATAACCAGAAGATTGAACTGCCACCTTCATATACTCTTCCATTGTTGGAACCGGTTATACTGCAAAACATGGCTACGAATTTTTATAAGTCTCTCTATGGTACAGATGATGTGGTCTCGACCTACCAGTGTACGCCTCACTTTCCTAAGCTTACGGATGTCCACCTTCTACTTCTAACTAGTGCAATTTCCAAAGACGAGGTGAAAAAAACAGTTTGGGATATGCATCCTACTAAGTCTCCCGGCCCTGGCGGCCTTCAGCCTTTGTTCTTTCAGAAGTGTTGGGACTCCGTGGGTGACACTATCACAGACATGGTGAGCCAATCCATCCGTATAGGTAACATTATCCCCGGTATAAATGAATCATTTATCACTCTTATTCCTAAAGATAAGTGTTCTACGCACCTCTCTAAATTTCGGCCTATTAGTTTGAGCAATGTGATCCTCAAAATTATTACTAAGACTATGGCTAATCGCCTGCGCCCGCTGATGGATGCCTTGATACCTCAAACCCAAAGTAGCTTTATTAAGGGTCGGCAAACGGTGGATAACATCATTGCTACCCAAGAAGTTATTCACAGTTTGTCACGTATCAAGGGATCCAAGGGTTTCTTTATTTCAAAAATTGATTTTGAGAAAGCATATGATCGTATTAATTGGTCGTTTTTAGAAAATGTGCTTAGGGAAATGGGCTTCCCAGACTCTTGGACCCGACTCATTATGGATTGTACTAGCTCAGCGAAACTCTCCCATCTCTGGAACGGGGAACCAATCGAGTGGTTCAACCCTAAGAGGGGTTTGAGACAAGGGGACCCCCTTTTCCCATACTTATTTGTTTTTTGCGTGGAGAAGCTAGGGTCTCTTATTAATCAGGCTGTGGATATGGGAATTTGGCGCACGGTCCCGACCTCTCGGCATGGCCCTCGGCTCTCGCACCTCATGTTTGCGGATGACCTCCTTCACTTTGGAGAGACAGATATCCATCAGATCGATATCATTCGACACTGTCTTGATGTTTATTGTGGTGTGTCGGGTCAAGCTGTGAATAATCAAAAATCCTGTATCTTCTTCTCTCCAAACACTCCGAACTGGATTGCCCATAGAGTCGCTCACCGAGCCCAGCTATATTACTACGAATCTCGGGAAATATCTTGGATCTCCTCTCCATCACACCCCTGTGCTCAAGAAGGATTACCGATTCTTAGTGGATCGGGTCACCAGACGGCTCTCAGGATGGAAACGCAATCAGCTTGCTCTTGCCGGGAGAGTGACACTTGTGAAAGCAGTTACTTCTACCATTCCGTCGTATTACATGCAAACCTCTCTTATTCCAGTGGATATTTTTGATGAAGTGGATAAGCACAACAGACAATTTATTTGGGGGGGCTCGCCAAACCAACATAAACTACATTTGGTCTCTTGGGATACTATTTGTCGGAGGAAAGAAGACGGGGGCCTTGGTTTGCGATAAACTCGGGATGTCAATCTGTCGTTTCTCGGTAAATTAGGGTGCCAACTCCTTACTGATAACTCCAAGATTTGGGTTCAGATTGTACGGCATAAATACATGTTGCGAAACCGTCCTCGAGCTCGTGGGAACTCTTCTCATACTTGGCGAAGCATCCAAGATGCCTTCTTTGCTCTTAAAGATGGCCTATCTTGGAAAATTGGAAATGGGCATACTGTCAAATTTTGGACGGATGTTTGGCTTGGGGACTCGACTCTCATTCAACATATTGACGTGTCCTTAGATGATAACACGCTGAACCGCAATGTGGCGAGCTATTGGGAAAATAATGGTGGGTGGCGCTGGTCGGAGTTGTCTCTCCTCCCTTTAAGCGTTAAACAACAGCTGGAGACAACTAGCATTGATCCCCTTTGTGATAATGAGGACATATTAATATGGAAGCATGCTCATAATGGCACTTATTCTTGTAAGAGTGCCTACGAGGCTCTCACTTGGTCGGACACTCACCATGCTGAAAGGCAACAATGGCGGCATCTTTGGAAGTTGAAGGGCACATATAGACGCAAGTTTTTAGTATGGTTACTTCGACATGATAAGTTGCTTACGGGATCTCAGTTGCGTCATAGACATATCACAACTGATTCGGCGTGTAAGATATGTTCCCATCCAGAGGATACTAATATTCATGCTCTTCGAGATTGCCCCTGGGCCAAAGGAATTTGGATGAAGCTCGTGAATCCTCGACATCATCAACAATTCTTCTCGCTCGATACTAAGGCTTGGGTGGATTGGAACCTCGTCAACTTTGCCCACAGGTATGTTTGGTGTCAGCATTGGGATAACACCTTCGCTGAAACCGTGTATCTTCTCTGGCAGGTTCGCAATGAATGGATGCATGGAGACACGCATGGGACTCCCCGTGTAGACCTTACCTCTCTACGGCACCGGATTGAGGAAGCGCAAAATGCAGCTGCGCAAAATCATGCAGTGGACGAGCAGCTTGTTCAAGTGCAGTAGGTGAAACCTGATAGAGAGGATGTCAAAATGAATGTGGACGCTGCCTTTACCCATGAGGCGATCAACAACAACCAAAGACATGCAGGAATTGGAGGTTTGCTGCGCGACTCCAAGGGTGATTGGTTGTATGGTTTTAGTAGTGCTACTGATGCAAATTCGGCGTTACATGCTGAACTCCTTGCCATTCAAAAAGGATTGGAAGTTGCATGGGATTTGAAGCTTTCTACGGTTACTATTGAGACCGATTGTTGGGAAGCCGCCACTGATATCTCGCAAGCTACTCCTGCTCATCACTACTTTGTGACGATCAACAATATTCGTGATTTTTTTAAGCGCTCTTGGCACGTAAATATTAATCACGTTTGGCGTGAAGCGAACCGCCCGGCGGACTATTTGGCGAAAATTGGATTTCATCGGGACCTTCAGCCCCTTACCAACATTACCGCTGAGCTTAATCTCCTTTTAGATATGGATAAGTTGGGTACTACTATACCTCGTGTTACGACTACTCACCCGGGTCTGTCGGGTTAGTCTCTTTGGGTATCCCCCTTCCTGAGTGCCAAAAAAATAAAATGCATCGGCTAAATTTTTCATCTGCAAATTTCAGGTAAAAACTTTTAAATGTGTACTTTCTAAGTTGCAACTAATAAGTAGATAGGCAACATTTACAAAAATCACTAATATAAACTACCTCTTCTCTTGCATAGCGTGCACGGTATGATTTGCCAGTTTCTTCTTATTCTTCCATTTCATCATAAACATCTAAAAGGACCTTGTAAAATACTCTCATATATGGTGGTGGTTGTTGCATGGCACTAATATCCCACCTAACCATAAAAGGTTTCTCCGTATTTAATTGAAAATCAATGAACAATATTTAATGTATAAGATCGTACATGTATTTATGTGAAGTAGGAAAAGTTTTAAAAACTTCTCTCTAGCGACAAAGGAAAACCCTAACCCTAGGATTCCCCATGACAGACGCATCTTCCGGCTAGCCGCCGCCGGCGGCAGTAGGTTTGGCCGATCGCACAGTAAAGAAATTCAAACGTGGACCCATGGGAGAGGAAAGGATGTACAATATCTCCACGCAATTTGGAGTGGACGATGAATGCATGACCTCTAATAAAGATGTGGACACCCAATTCAAACCTAATCAATGGGCATCGGGATGACCTCAAGGCTCCTAGGCGAACCCCATACCACAGCGTCCGTACTACTACGACAAAGGGAAAACCGTTGATGCATCCCTTGACTCGGATCTGGAAATACTGGCACCAATTGAGTCGGATAAGGAGAAGGATCTTCAATGGCCGAATCTAAATGTCTTTTATGACGACTGGACAAAATATGCGGGGCCTTACATGCGTGCTCTTGTGGTGAAGGTGTTGGGCAGAACGGTTGGATACACGACTTTACGACAACGTATGAAATCGCTTTGGCAGGTTGCGTATGATATCGATCCGGTAGACCTTGGCAACGAATTCTACATGGTGAGATTCTACAACAAAGAAGACTATGAGAAAGTGTTGATGGGAGGACCGTGGATAGTAATGGGGCATTACCTGACCGTGAGGAAGTGGCGACCCGACTTTCAACCCGCAACGGCACATATCTCA
The DNA here is from genome assembly GCA_019426215.1 of Buddleja alternifolia. Lineage (NCBI taxonomy): Eukaryota > Viridiplantae > Streptophyta > Magnoliopsida > Lamiales > Scrophulariaceae > Buddleja > Buddleja alternifolia. The sequence continues at coordinate 12,612,797 of CM033392.1, read as the reverse complement.
TCTACTGTGGCATGGGTACGATTCCCCAATCTTCCCATCGAGCTGTTCCACACTGATGTGCTGTCTCGGTTGGGCTCATTGATCGGGAAAGTGATTAAAGTAGATAAGAACACGGAGCAGTCAATTCGAGGCAAGTTTGCTCGCATTGGAATCGAAATAGATTTGTCCAAACCTTTGCTTCCTTATGTGTGCATTAATGGCAGACCACAGGCTGTGGAGTATGAGGGACTACATCAAGTGTGTTTTGCATGTGGGGAATATGGGCATAGACAGGACACGTGCGGTAAATGCAATGAAGCCAACAAAGAACCGGACAGGCATGGTGAACTGGAGAATGCACACATGCAACAACCGGATGCAACTTCTACGTATGGTCCGTGGATGCTTGCTCTTTCACGACAACGCCGCGTCTTTAGAAACAATAATAACTTGCCTTGGAAAAATGCTGTCCAGCAGCCTATGGTCTTTACGGCAGTGGATTCAAACCGGAGTGGAGACAAGGAGTCCCACGGAGGACAAAAGATGAACCGGGATACGCCTAGAGGTGGTAACGGCAAGCAACAAAAAATGAACATGGGTGGATCGCGTTATACTATTTTGATTGATGAGGAATCGGAAGAAGGCGGTATCAAGATAATACATTCGGATCAAAACCAAGACGCGTCCACAAGTGGAACAAAAAATAAAAAAAATAGAAAGGGGAAGATAAATCATCATGCAGCCGACGCATTGGCACAGGGTAAATAAAATGGCAATCCAAATGTTGAAGTCAATCTGAATCGAGTCCAACCTATTGCCAAAGGAATGACGTATCCTATAGTAAACAATTCAATTTCTAATAATCCCACTAACCCACTATCCATGCACACACACGATTCACGTCCACTAATTGTGACCCCCTAGCGAGGGCGGGCTACTCCCCTCCCCAGAACTCTTCCGTGCAGGTCACTCGTCCTCATGGGTACTCGGTGCCAAATGTCAACCCCACCTGAAAAGTTGACCGCGGTCCCGGTTATCAAGAGAAGGAGAGACGAGCAGGAAAAGATGTGATGATGGATGATGAGCAATTTTCTGAACCAATTGATCTTGCACTGCATGATATGCATGTGGCTAATGATGACGACCAAGACTCGGAGCCCGGTGAATCAGTCTGCATGCAAGATTTAATGATGGCCGATGACTCGGCTTGTGAAGTTATGGGGGATTTGACATCCCCCAGAGGTTAGGGTCTCTACCTTTCGTTTGTCTTTTTTTTGTATTTTATGAAGATTATTTTTTGGAATTGCAGGGGTGCAGGAAACCCTAACTTTGTTAATGCGTTAATGGAAATTTTACGTATACATAATCCAATGATTTTAGTTTTAATGGAAACTAGAAACCACGGGGACAAGGCGGATGTGATTGTTCGCCGAAGTCGATTTGACAAGGTTGAATTGGTCGAGGCGCGAGGTTTCTCAGGGGGTATTTGGATTTTTTGGAAGTCTCAGGAAGTTTCGCTAGAATTCCTGGAAGCTAATGATCAAAGCATTACTACAGTCGTTCGACAACCGAACACCACCGAATGGATACTTTCGGCGATCTATGGCAGCCCGCAAGTTGATATTCGCGATAGTCTTTGGTCTCATGTGGAACAACTGGCAGGGGGTATCCGAGGGCCCTGGTTGCTTGCGGGGGATATGAACGTTGTTACTACCAACTCGAAAAAATCTGGAGGGGCTCCCATTGACATGTCTAAGTGCAAGAGGTTTCTCGAATGTGTGGATAGAGTGGGTCTCATGGACCTTAAGTTCTCTGGTTCTCCGTTTACTTGGGCGAAAGGAGGGACTTCTTCACTTCAAGAAAAACTGGATAGGGCAATATGTAATAGTGAGTGGCGTGTGACCTTCCCATCTGCGCACGTCACTCATTTGCCTCGTATTGAATCTGATCATTCTCCTCTACTAGTGGACCTTATGGTGGATAATGATAAGTCGGCTCGTCCCAGAATGTTTCGAATGCAGGCGGCTTGGTTCACTGATTGCCGGTTTCAGAAACTTATTTCCGATACTTGGCCGTAAGGTGCCAATTGGGATATGTTTGACAGACTCCGGCAGACAAGAACCAAAGCTGATAAGTGGAATAAGGAGACCTTTGGAAATATCTTTCGGAAAAAGCGAGAGCTGATAGCTAGGATAGGGGGAATTCAAAGAGCTCAGGGAATTAATTTCAACCGTTATCTTCAGAAATTGGAGCTCAAACTCAAGAAGCAATACCAGGACATTCTTCATCAGGAAGAAATCTTTTGGAAACAGAAATCCCGTATGCGATGGATCCAATCAGGCGATTTGAATACTACTTTTTTCCACACTACTGCTACCTCTAAGCAGAATCGAGCCAAAATTCGGGGTCTGTTCAAGGAAAACGGTGAGTGGGAAACAGAAGAAGCGCATCAGCAGAATATGGCGGTCAATTTTTATAGAGAGCTTTACGGAGCAGGGACACCAGTTCACGATTACATGAGTACAGTCGGGTTCCCACGTTTGACAGACAGTCAGATTCAAATGCTGGAAATGTCAGTGACCAAAGAGGAAGTAAAGAGGGCGGTTTGGGACATGCACCCCACTAAATCCCCGGGACCAGATGGGATGCAACCTATATTCTTTCAGAAATGCTGGGACACAGTTGGAGATGCAGTGACTCACACAGTTGGGCATGCACTCCGAACAGGTATGATAGACCCTCGTCACAATGAATCCTTAATTGTGTTAATCCCCAAAGAAGCTAATCCCACACACCTTACTAATTTTCGTCCGATTAGTCTGAGTAATGTAATCCTTAAGATCATAACTAAAACTATGGCTAATCGGCTTAGGAATATAATGGATAGTTTGATTCCCCAATCGCAGAGTAGTTTCATTAAGGGGAGACAAACTATAGATAATGTTATCGTTACTCAGGAAGTTATTCACAACTTTAGAGTGCTTAAAGGAAAAAAAAGGGTTTTTTATTGCCAAAATTGACTTTGAAAAGGCATATGATCGGATTGATTGGACGTTTTTAGAAAAGGTGTTTTGTGAAATGCATTTCCCCTTTTCCTGGGTAAAACTCCTTTTGAATTGCACCACCACAGCTAAGCTTTCCCTACTGTGGAATGGCATAGCTACGGAATGGTTCAGTCCAAAACGAGGATTACGACGAGGGGACCCCCTATCGCCTTACCTCTTTGTTTTCTGTGTTGAGAAATTAGGATCTATGATATCTACCATGGTGCGCAATGGTCAGTGGCACACAGTCCCGACATCCCGACGGGGCCCCCGAGTGTCTCATCTTATGTTCACAGATGACCTTATTCTGTTTGGGGAGGCTTCTGACCACCAGGTGGATGTCATTAGCCATGTCCTCCAGTCATACTGTGCTATGTCGGGACAGGCGGTTAACCTCCACAAGTCAAAAATTTTCTTCTCGAACAATGTCTCCCAGGATCGGGTTCATCATATTAGTAGGAGGGTGAATTTAAGCCTCACTCAGGACCTCGGTCGGTACTTGGGCGCTCCTTTACACCACTCCCGGATTCTGAAGAGGGATTACAGGTTTATAGTTGACAGGGTCAAGAAGAAGCTTAAAGGTTGGAAATGGAGTCAACTTTCTTTGGCGGGTCGTACAACTCTTATTAATGCAGTCACGGCCACTATGCCCTCTTATTATATGCAGACTGCGATGATTCCGGTGGGTGTTTGTGATGAGATTGACAAGGCCAACCGTAACTTTCTATGGGGAGGATCAGAGGAAGTCCGTAAAGTGCACATGGTTGCTTGGGACAAAGTGTGTAGGGCGAAACACCAAGGTGGTCTTGGGCTTCGCAAGACTCGACTGATTAATCTTGCTTTTCTCGGAAAACTTGGGTGGCAGTTGATTACTGAAGAGGACAGACTCTGGGTCCAAGTACTTCGTCACAAATATCTATACCGAAGAAGGGCGACAGCGCGTAATATTACATCTCACACTTGGAGGAGTATTCGAGCGGGTTTCCCTTTGCTTGAAACTGGTATTCGGTGGAAAGTGGGAAATGGGCCTCGTATTCGATTCTGGATGGACTCATGGACAGAGGGTGCGCCGCTCCTTAATCGTGTTACGGTGCAAATACCAGAGGAGGATATTCATAGGACCGTAGCTAGCTATTGGACTGAGGAGAGTGGCTGGGACTGAGCGGCACTTGAGGTGCTTACGGAGGATGCCCGCTCGGTTGTCACTGGCTGCAATTTGGCAAACTCTCAGCATATGGTAGATACGGCAATTTGGAGATATACCAACAATGGGAAGTACTCGTGTAAGAGTGCTTATGAGCAGCTCCAAAATACCTCATTTCATATCGAGGAGGATAGTGGGGCGTGGAAGCGTATATGGAAAGTTAAAGTGGCCCATCGTCGCAAGTTCTTTCTTTGGCTGACTCGTCATAACAAACTGTTGACTAATTATGGGCTGGTTAAACGCGGTATTATAACCAGCGGAACTTGTACTATCTGTGGCAGCGGGGATGAGACGATTCTTCATGCTCTTAGGGATTGCCCCCGGGCAAACAATTTATGGCGGATGCTGGTCGCAACTGGATACCAGTCAACTTTCTTCACTCTTGACAACCCGGAGTGGCTCGATTGGAACATCACGGCTTCGGCCAGCAGGTACGCATGGGCTACAAAGTGGAATATAACTTTTACTGAAACTCTTAATTTTCTTTGGCAGATGAGGAATGAGCACGTACATGGCAAAGAAACGGGTAACCCGGATGCATGTATTTTGTATATTATTTTTCATGAATAAACATGATTGCACTAGAAATGAATGATGTTGGCTATACATAATTAAGGGAAAATTACACCAGAGCCCACTGCTATAATAGATAATTATACAAACTTACCCTTTTATAATTGAAATTACAAATACCTAACCTACTATAATTGAACATTACACTTACCCCCCCTGGAAACCCCGGTACAATGGTCAAACACTACTAAATGATATTTTTACCCTTCACTTAAATCATTAAAAAAAAATTGAAATAATATTTTGTTACGGCTGTACCCCCTCTTATAATGTGTAATTAACGAAACCCCTCTTTTATTTTTAAAATTACCAACACCCCCTACAAAGGGCTAATTATAAGTTTTTAGGGGTTAAATTGTAAGAATTTTTTAATACATAGAGGGTGATTGTAAGAAGTGCATTATAGTAGGGTAGGTTTGTGTAATTTCAAAAAATTTGGTGTAATTTTTCCTAAATGACATTTGGATAGGGACATTTTTGAAAGTTCACATGATGACATTTTCAAAAAACTAATTTCAGGGGGGTAAATGTAATTTTCAATTATAGTGGGTTAGGCATTTATAATTTCAATTATAAGAGGATAAGTTTGTGTAATGACCTATTACATCAGTTGATGTTGGTGTAATTTTTCCTACAATTTATAATTATATTTTAAAAATAGATTATACCTTTGGATTGCATCTGTCAAAAGTAGGAGGTCAGGTAGGGTACCATAAACATAGTAAATATCATCCATAGTAGAAGCCAAGACAATTACTTTGGACAGTATTTTTCTAGCTCGTTGGTTTTGGGACTCAAAATAGATACCCAATATCCAAAAATAGCATTCTACCATCCTATCTCTTGCAAAGGGCAATTTATTTTTGAAGTCTGTGTCTTTCCACCACCTATACACACATATATATATATATATATATACATATAGATAAAACTTTAGCATCTTAATTTTACATTAACAGTTTTAACATAAGGAATTTTATTTAAGTTCAGATAGCTGAATGATCATAAAACATGTAACCTTACCTTGTAATATATATCACATAGCTCTTTCTGATGGATCTTTTGAAGAAAGTTGAAGTCCAATTTCGCGAAGTTGAGTAGTATTTCATTATGCGATTCATTTTCTTGGTAAACAGACATGAATTTCCTCGCTTCGAAGTAGACCCAATGATGAGACCCATTGGGCCTGGGTCTAGCTCTAAACCCAATGTATTGGGTCTGGGCCAGACCCAACCAATGCCACCCCTACTTCGAACCTTGTCAAACTCTTTCGGATTGGGATCTGCAATGCTTCATTAATTTGTGTAGCAAGAGAATTACTCATGTGGTGGACCCTAGACTCCAGAACAGAGGAAGAAAGCCGTAATGCGTTGTCGAGAATTTCTTCTCCATGAACTCTGCAATGTGCTGCCTCATATAAGCTTAATATCCCTTGAACATTGTTAATCAAAGACTCCTCAAATTTTCCTTCATGGTCTAGGAATTTGTTGAACACGTCGGCTATTGAAAAAATAACATATAAAGCATATTAATTGCTAAAATCGCATATTAATTTAAATAAGCCTCATTAATTATCAATCTAACATATTGACATGATAAAATAAGTATTACTAAAAAATTTAATACTCGCCTGAAGAGAGATTATAACCTTGTTGTCTAAGTAAGCGGAAACGAAGAGCAACGATATAGAGATCTTCGTCTTCTTTGCCATTGCATTCTAAATAAGTTTCATATATGCGCTTTAAGGATGTCTATTTTCGTTTCCAAAATGATATGCCACACCGAGGCGTTGGATTGAGTCAATGAGTTCAAGTTTATGCAACGACTCGTCTGGTGTTGCGATCAAAACCTTCCTCACATCTTCCTTCAGTTTTTGAATCTCTTTCTCTTCATTATGTGATAATTCCTGGTTCCATATTCGAAGCATGGAAGTTCTATGTTAGTGCTGAACTAATTCGGAACGTAAAATCATGTGTAGCCAAAATTCCAATTTTAGTTCCACAGGATATCGTGATTCTAGTTTTAGTCTCACGCTTTACATAATTTTATAAATAGTCCCAATAATTTGAAAAAGTTGTTATGTTAGTCCTTTTTTTAAAATAATGTTAGTCCCATACTTTATTTGCATTTTAAAAATTGCATTTTGCCCCTTGAACTGTATAAGATAAATTAAACACCCCTCTAAACAAATATTAATATGCACTTACTTTATGAAAAACTAAGTGAAATAAAATATGTTTAGGGGGTAAGTGACAAAAAAATTATGTTTAGGGAGTGTTTGGTACAACGTATATAGTTTCAAGGGGTAAAATGCAATTTTTAGTTGGCCATTCCGTCAAAATTTAATAGAAAATATCGTATGTGACCAACTCCGCCTGGAAAAAGACCAAGTTTGCAACTAATGTGAAATATTGCGACTTTTTTTGAAATTCTGTAAAGTGTGGGACGAATACTAGAATCACGCTATTCTGTTGAACTAAAATTAAAATTTTGCCATACATTCCACTATAACTATATATGGGACAATTTTTTTTTTTAATAAAATGCATGGGAAAACGAACTTGAGACGTTAACTTTGATACCAATTGTAGAACAGAACATTAATTTCTTTGCAAAAAGCTATAATTGTTAACAATACCAACTGAAATCTTTTATAATGATTAATGAAAAGAATAATTATACCATAGGGTCTAAAGCGTATGCGAGAAAATAGTCCCCCCAAACGTTTGGATGATAAGTTACGGATCGACGAACATCCTCCAAATCGACGTTCTCGGTTGAAGCATGAGCAGCTGATTGATGCATTTCCATTTTGTGTGGAGTGATTATTTATCAGTTGGATTAAAGGCAGGCTTGTAATGATTGTTATTTTGTGATCAATGTGTTTTGCTAATAAGCATCTCCGGGGATTGGTGCTGCACTGCTGCTTGTAGGGTCTTCGATAATGCACGGGACACGATGTTTTACAACTATCAGACTATTCAAATGCATTACATAGAAAATTCATGTATATCACGTTTTATGCGTGAAGGAGCTGGACATTCGCACCTCCAAACGTAATTTCTTTTCATGTCCCTACTTTTTCATACATTTCCACTCTAAAGTTATTCATGCATACCTCTACTTTTTCGTATATTTCCACGGAAATTCTTAAGTTCGTCCGATGTGGGACTCATTTTGGTGCACTCAGGGACGGAGCCAGAAATTATGGTGAGGGAGAGCAAGATTTTTGTGAGTTTCATTTATCCGGTAGTGAAGGATTGTATGGAGGGGTGCGGGGGGCTTGCCCTTCTCGATACGGTACGCTATATGTATGCAAAAAAAATTGAGGATTAAGTTTAGCAAGAACACTTTTGGAGGGGAAAGTTAAAGGAAAAAATTTAAAATCATAACTCCTAACTCAAATTTATTGGACTGTTGTGAATGATGGATCTATACAAAAGTGAAACTACAATTTAGCTTGATAGTTAGATATATTGGCCGTATATAGTTGTTGTCCATTTGAGTTTAAAAGTGGGCTAACTACTTTACAAATTACGATATGTATAGGCTATTCTTTAGTTTATTAGGTATGTAAATTAAGTTTGCAATTTTTTCGGGGAGGGGGGGGGGGGGGGGGGGGGGGAGGCGAAATCAAATTTTTTACATGTGCAAATTGGATAAAATAAAAATTGTTCTTATTTATTATAGAATGCAACAGTGTGATTAGTAATTTATCATTTCTAGAGTTGGCCTGGAAAGCTCCATTTGTTTTTATTCACTAATTAATAATAGTATTATAATATCATAGAAAAATAACTTCAATTTCACTACTACTCGTTTATTTGATGTTTGGTTAAATCAATTGATAGAAAGGTTATTTTTGTCATTTTCGAGGGGGGCAACATTACAAATGTTAATGTTATAGGTCAAAGTGAATGTTAAAATTTTGAGGGGTGCAAAATTTCAAAATTTCATAGGCATAAGTTGAAAATTTAAAAATTTGAGGGGGGGGGGGGCGGTGGCACCTACCACCCCCCCCCCCCCCCCCTCCGTTCTTCCCTGGGTGCATCAACACGCACCAAAAACAATAAACAATGTGTATTCATTATAATAATAAGTCACAGATTTTTTTTATTTTTTTGGTGTGTGTTGGTGCACCCTAATGGATCCCACACTTAGTATACTTAAAAATTTTCCTATTTCCACTATAAAGTTATTATATGTAACTATCGATACACAATAATACAGTAGTTGAAAGACAACGTCAATTATATTTAATGTGACATATATCATGAGTATATGTTCGTCATCAATAACTGATGAGTAATGTTGTGCATTACCTAAGAAATTTTCGACACTCGTAATGCCAGAGCAAAAATCATAATGCCAGAGCAAAGTTTCTCTAACCCCCCCTTTTGCCCTTTCTAATCAATTCAGTTGGTAATTTTTTCACTTCCGATCATTCCTCACCTACTTTGTCGGTTTCTCGAATAACAGGCTTCTCTCTCCAACTCTAAGAAAGAAAGTCAATAATTCTTGATTCACGAGAGGGAGACTTTCCTTTTCATTTTTCTTTTTGGTGAAATAATTTTGAAATTAAATGTAGAAACTCTCAAAAAAGTGATACAATAGGATATAAGTTTCATATATTTAATAAATATTATATACACATATAAATTGACAAATCGGATACTAATTTCTTTTTTTTTTTAATGTAAGAGAAGGGGGACCCTAACGATCTATCTCGACAGACCCGGGGTTATAGTCGTTTGCCTATGCCACATAAGGCTATTCCGATCTTGCTCCAGTAAATTCCAAAGATCGGGATTCGGGGATTGAATTACAATAAGGGGATGCTCTAATCCCGTCTTGGCCAAACCGTCCGCCACTCGGTTAGCCTCTCGCCAAGTATTCTTGATACTGACATGCCAATTTCTTGCAATTTGTTGGCGAATTTGATCAATGAGGTCAATGTAGCGGTGTGAGTTGGTGCCATCAGTAATACTCATAATAGCCTCGCGACTATCTGACTCCAAAATTATGTCTTTCAAGTTGGCTTCCCACGCCACTGTCAATCCATGGTAGATTGCATATAATTCGGCACCAAGAGGTGGGAGTACACCTACACGACCGCTGAATCCCCGAAACCAATGACCCAGATGGTCACGGATAACTCCTCCGATGCTCGCCTCATCAGCTTGGAGTTCGTCCCCCGACGGACCGCACCGTCCACATTCAGTTTCCAAGTGCCAGGTTCAGGTGGACACCACCCTACACGAATAGTATTTTGAACATCATCAAAGTCCCCATTTTGAAGCCGTAGGGCTTCAAACAGGTTACCCGTTTCTTTGCCATGTACGTGCTCATTCCTCACCTGCCAAAGAAAATTAAGAGTTTCAGTAAAAGTTATATTCCACTTTGTAGCCCATGCGTACCTGCTGGCCGAAGCCCTGATGTTCCAATCGAGCCACTCCGGGTTGTCAAGAGTGAAGAAAGTTGACTGGTATCCAGTTGTGACCAGCATCCGCCATAAATTGTTTGCCCGGGGGTAATCCCTAAGAGCATGAAGAATCGTCTCATCCCCGCTGCCACAGATAGTACAAGTTCCGCTGGTTATAATACCGCGTTTAACCAGTCCATAATTAGTCAACAGTTTGTTATGACGAGTCAGCCAAAGAAAGAACTTGCGACGATGGGCCACTTTAACTTTCCATATACGCTTCCACGCCCCATTATCCTCCTCGGTACGAAATGGGGTATTTTGGAGCTCTGCTCATAAGCACTCTTACACGAGTACTTCCCATTGTTGGTATATCTCCAAATTGCCGTATCTACCATATGCTGAGAGTTTGCCAAATTGCAGCCAGTGACAACCGAGCGGGCATCCTCCGTAAGCACCTCAAGTGCCGCTCAGTCCCAGCCACTCTCCTCAGTCCAATAGCTAGCTACGGTCCTATGAATATCCTCCTCTGGTATTTGCCCCGTAACACGATTAAGGAGCGGCGCACCCTCTGTCCATGAGTCCATCCAGAATCGAATACGACGCCCATTTCCCACTTTCCACCGAATACCAGTTTCAAGCAAAGGGAAACCCGCTCGAATACTCTTCCAAGTGTGAGATGTAATATTATGCGCTGTCGCCCTTCTTCGGTATAGATATTTATGATGAAGCACTTGGACCCAGAGTCTGTCCTCTTCAGTAATCAACTGCCACCCAAGTTTTCCGAGAAAAGCAAGATTAACCAGTCGAGTCTTGCGAATCCCAAGACCACCTTGGTGTTTCGCCCTACACACTTTGTCCCAAGCAACCATGTGCACTTTACGAACTTCCTCCGATCCCCTCCATAGAAAGTTACGGTTGGCTTTGTCAATCTCATCACAAACACCTACCAGAATCATCGCAGTCTGCATATAATAAGAGGGCATAGTGGCCGTGACTGCATTAATAAGAGTTGTACGACCCGCCAAAGAAAGTTGACTCCGTTTCCAACCTTTAAGCTTCTTCTTGACCCTGTCAACTATAAACCTGTAATCCCTCTTCAGAATCTGGGAGTGGTGTAAAGGAGCGCCCAAGTACCGACCGAGGTCCCGAGTGAGGCTTAAATTCGCCCTCCTACTAATATGACGAGCCCGATCCCGGGAGACATTGTTCGAGAAGAAAATTTTTGACTTGTGGAGGTTAACCGCCTGTCCCGACATAGCACAGTATGACTGGAGGACGTGGCTAATGACATCCACCTGGTGGTCAGAAGCCTCCCCAAACAGAATAAGGTCATCTGTGAACATAAGATGAGACACTCGGGGGCCCCGTCGGGATGTCGGGACTGTGTGCCACTGACCATTGCGCACCGCGGTAGATATCATAGATCCTAATTTCTCAACACAGAAAACAAAGAGGTAAGGCGATAGGGGGTCCCCTTGTCGTAATCCTCGTTTTGGACTGAACCATTCCGTAGCTATGTCATTCCACAGTAGGGAAAGCTTAGCTGTGGTGGTGCAATTCAAAATGAGTTTTACCCAGGACAAGGGGAAATGCATTTCACACAACACCTTTTCTAAAAACGTCCAATCAATCAAGTCATAAGCCTTTTCAAAGTCAATTTTGGCAATAAAAAACCCTTTTTTTCCTATAAGCACTCTAAAGTTGTGAATAACTTCCTGAGTAACGATAACATTATCTATAGTTTGTCTCCCCTTAATGAAACTACTCTGCGATTGGGGAATCAAACTATCCATTATATTCCTAAGCCGATTAGCCATAGTTTTAGTTATGATCTTAAGGATTACATTACTCAGACTAATCGGACGAAAATTAGTAAGGTGTGTGGGATTAGCTTCTTTGGGGATTAACACAATTAAGGATTCATTGTGACGAGGGTCTATCATACCTGTTCGGAGTGCATGCCCAACTGTGTGAGTCACTGCATCTCCAACTGTGTCCCAGCATTTCTGAAAGAATATAGGTTGCATCCCATCTGGTCCCGGGGATTTAGTGGGGTGCATGTCCCAAACCGCCCTCTTTACTTCCTCTTTGGTCACTGACATTTCCAGCATTTGAATCTGACTGTCTGTCAAACGTGGGAACCCGACTGTACTCATGTAATCGTGAACTGGTGTCCCTGCTCCGTAAAGCTCTCTATAAAAATTGACCGCCATATTCTGCAGATGCGCTTCTTCTGTTTCCCACTCACCGTTTTCCTTGAACAGACCCCGAATTTTGGCTCGATTCTGCTTAGAGGTAGCAGTAGTGTGGAAAAAAGTAGTATTCAAATCGCCTGATTGGATCCATCGCATACGGGATTTCTGTTTCCAAAAGATTTCTTCCTGATGAAGAATGTCCTGGTTTTGCTTCTTGAGTTTGAGCTCCAATTTCTGAAGATAACGGTTGAAATTAATTCCCTGAGCTCTTTGAATTCCCCCTATCCTAGCTATCAGCTCTCGCTTTTTCCGAAAGATATTTCCAAAGGTCTCCTTATTCCACTTATCAACTTTGGTTCTTGTCTGCCGGAGTCTGTCAAACATATCCCAATTGGCACCTTCCGGCCAAGTATCGGAAATAAGTTTCTGAAACCGGCAATCAGTTAACCAAGCCGCCTGCATTCGAAACATTCTGGGACGAGCCGACTTATCATTATCCACCATAAGGTCCACTAGTAGAGGAGAATGATCAGATTCAATACAAGGCAAATGAGTGACGTGCGCAGATGGGAAGGTCACACGCCACTCACTATTATATATTGCCCTATCCAGTCTTTCTTAAAGTGAAGAAGTCCCCCCTTTCGCCCAAGTAAACGGAGAACCAGAGAACTTAAGGTCCATGAGACCCACTTTATCCACACATTCGAGAAACCTCTTGCACTTAGACATGTCAATGGGAGCCCCTCCAGATTTTTCCGAGTTGGTAGTAACAACGTTCATATCCCCCGCAAGCAACCAGGGCCCTCGGATACCCCCTGCCAGTTGTTCCACATGAGACCAAAGACTATCGCGAATATCAACCTGCGGGCTGCCATAGATCGCCGAAAGTATCCATTCGGTGGTGTTCGGTTGTCGAACGACTGTAGTAATGCTTTGATCATTAGCTTCCAGGAATTCTAGCGAAACTTCCTGAGACTTCCAAAAAATCCAAATACCCCTTGAGAAACCTTGCGCCTCGACCAATTCAACCTTGTCAAATCAACTTCGGCGAACAATCACATCCGCCTTGTCCCCGTGGTTTCTAGTTTCCATTAAACCTAAAATCATTGGATTATGTATACGTAAAATTTCCATTAACGCATTAACAAAGTTAGGGTTTCCTGCACCCCTGCAATTCCAAAAGATAATCTTCATAAAATACAAAAAAAAGACAAAGGAAAGGTAGAGACCCTAACCTCGGGGGGATGTCAAATCCCCCATAACTCCACAAGCCGAGTCATCGGCCATCATTAAATCTTGCATACGGGCTGATTCACGTGGCTCCCAGTCCTGGTCGTCATCATTAGCCACATGCATATCATGCAGTGCAAGATCACTTGGTTCAGAAAATTGCTCATCATCCATCATCACATCTTTTCCTGCTCGTCTCTCCTTCTCTTGATAACCGGGACCGCAGTCAACTTTTGAGGTGGGGTTGACATTTGGCACCGAGTACCCATGAGGACGAGTGACCTGTACGGAAGAGTTTTGGGGAGGGGAGTAGCCCGCCCTCTCTAGGGGGGTCACAATTAGTGGACGTGAATCGTGTGTGTGCATGGATAGTGGGTTAGTGGGATTATTAGAAATTGAATTGTTTACTATAGGATACGTCATTCCTTTGGCAATAGGTTGGACTCGATTCAGATTTACTTCAACATTTGGATTGCCATTTTCTTTACCCTGTGCCAATGCGTCGGCTGCATGATGATTTTTCTTCCCCTTTCTATTTTTCTTATTTTTTGTTCCACTTGTGGACGCGTCTTGGTTTTGATCCGAATGTATTATCTTGATACCGCCTTCTTTCGATTCCTCATCAATCAAAACAGTGTAACGCGATCCACCCATGTTCGTTTTTTGTTGCTTGCCGTTAATACCTCTTGGCTTATCTCGGTTCATCTTTTGTCCTCCGTGGGACTCCCTTTCTCCACTCCGGTTTGAATCCACTGTCGTAAAGACCATAGGCTGCTAGACGACATTTTTCCCAGGCAAGTTATTAATATTTCTCAAGACGCAGCGTTGTCGTGAAGGAGCAAGCATCCACAGACCATACGTAGAAGTTGCATCCGGTTGTTTCATGTGTGCATTCTCTGGTTCACCATGCTTGTCCGGTTCTTTGTTGGCTTCATTGCCTTTACCGCACGTGTCCTGTCTGCCCATATTCCCCACATGCAAAACACACCTAATGTAGTCCCTCATACTCCACAGCCTGTGGTCTGCCATTAATGCACACATAAGGAAGCAAAGGTTTGGACAAATCTATTTCGATTCCAATGCGAGCAAACTTGCCTCGAATTGACTGCTCCGTATTCTTATCTACTTTAATCACTTTCCCGATCAATGAGCCCAGCCGAGACAGCACATCCGTGTGGAACAGCTCGATGGGAAGATTGGGGAATCGTACCCATGCCACAGTAGATGAAATATGTGCCGTTGCGGGTTGAAAGTCGGGTCGCCACTTCCTCACGGTCAGGTAATGCCCCATTACTATCCACGGTCCTCCCGTCAACACTTTCTCATAGTCTTCTTTGTTGTAGAATCTCACCATGTAGAAGTCGTTGCCAAGGTCTACCGGATCGATATCATACGCAACCTACCAAAGAGATTTCATACGTTGTCGTAAAGTCGTGTATCCAACCGTTCTGCCCAACACCTTCACCACAAGAGCACGCATGTAAGGCCCCGCATATTTTGTCCAGTCGTCATAAGAGACATTTAGATTCGGCCATTGAAGATCCTTCTCCTTATCCGACTCAATTGGTGCTGGTATTTCCAGATCCGAGTCAAGGGATGCATCAATGGTTTCCCCTTTGCCGTAGTAGTACGGACGCTGTGGTATGGGGTTCGCCCAGGAGCCTTGAGGTCGTCCCGATGCCCATTGGTTAGGTTTGAATTGGGTTTCCACATCTTCGTTAGAGGTCATGCATTCATCGTCCACTCCAGATTGCGTGGAGATGTTGTACATCCTTTCCTCTCCCATGGGTCCACGTTTGAATTTCTTTTCTGTGCGATCGGCCAAACCTACCGCCGGCCGCGGCGGCTGGCCGGAAGATGCGTCTGTCATGGGGAATCCTAGGGTTAGGGTTTTCCTTTTTGAAAAGAAACCAGTATGAGCTATTCTTTTTTTGAGGAGTTATTGAAACCATCCATTCCGGATACTAATTTCATGTATTTAATAAATATCATATACACATATAACAATATAAAATTGACAAACAGAAAAAAAGAAAACAAAAAGTAATTCTTTACGGATATTACTTTAAGATAACAACTCATTTATTCTTTGTCCAAATCATCTACATTTTCAAGTATTTGAATTTATCCATTTTATTGAGTAATTGTTATTTAATTTCGAGTACTTCATCCTTGTCTAAACCATGTCACCTGAATATTAATCGGCGCTCTTTTATTATTTAATAAAATTAAATACAGATATGAAATCATTTAGTTTTAGTATTATAACTGAAAAAGACTCATAATGGTATCAAATTTGATATTTAAATATTCAGTGTATTCTGCTATTGTAATAGCAAATTGTTCAATATAAGATTTGAACAAAGTTTCATGCAATAATATAATTTTGAAGATGATAACTTTGTTTGAGACTTCTTACTTTTAAGCTAATCTATAAAAGTTATCATCTTCAAAATTATATTAAACTAGGATGTAACCCGTGCTGTGCTATGCACGGCCGCTTCACCAACCTCGCAGTACAACATAATTACAAAAGTAATAAAGCTACAAAGGAATAGTGATTGGTTATAAGATTGAAATTTCATGAGAAATATTTATAGTTGTTTACACTATAAATAATTTGGGCTTTCGAATTATAAAGCCCAAGTAACCTAAACTGTAGAAATTCGATTAGAAGGAAGCAAATTTCAAAAAAAATAAGACAAGCCCATTAAATCCAGAAAATAGCGAAAACATGGGTTGAATTGACAAAAGTCTAAGAATCGAATCTGAAAAAATAAAATGAAGTCCAAATAGCCAATAATCTGCAAAGACGCGCTAATTCAAAAATATTTGAAAGAACGGTTGAAGGCGGTTCCCGAAGGAAAGGAACGTGGGTTCCTCAAAGACCAATATATATACGAGCCGCGGACAGAGAAAAGGATCATCTCCAGGATCGCAAGATCATCAGACTTCTGCATTTTCGTTTTCTTAGGAGTAGATCGTAGCATAATTTAGGAGTAGCCATAATGTAATTTAGTGTTAGACTCGATGACATTTGCCTTCAAGGCTTGTATCGGCATTCGCTTGCCTGTAATGTTTCGGAATTGAAGACTTTCATGGAGGTGTAAATTATCGGTTATTCAGATTTAAGTATCGAATAGATAGTTTATGCACTGGACTTGAGTTTTCAATCGTCACTTTTGAACTCGAAAACATTAAGTTATAAAGTCTTGAACCACCGAAATAGCGTATCGAACGCAGGGGTTGAATTCGAAGAAGATGAAGATGAGTTCGAATGAAAAACAATACATTCGATAGAGAGATTCTCACGTAGGTATAAAATTATCTTGTGTCAGATTTAAGTATCAGAGAGATAGTTTTTACCTGGACTTGAATCTTTCCTTCACTGTAATATTGTTTCATTCGAAGACAATTACTCGAATCACCGTTTAGCGAATCGAACGCAGAGGATGAGAAATAATACATTCGATAGAGAGATTCCCACGTAGGTATAAGATTATCATGTGTCAGATTTAAGTATCAGAGAGATAGTTTTTACCTGGACTTGAATCTTTCCTTCACTGTATTATTGTTTCATTCGAAGACGACACATATTTTCATCAATTGCGGTCCGAATAATTATTTTAAACAACACGCCGAAGTGTTAAATTCTGAACCACCGTCTAGCGCATCGAACTCGAGCGCGGGGGTTGAAAGATAATTCTAAGTGGAGAATTATCGCGGGGCTCGGAACGACTACTCGAAATCCTTCCCTAATCTAATTTGTCCATCTAGCGCATCAAACTCGAGCGCGGGGGTTGAAAGATAATTCTAAGTGGAGAATTATCGCGGGGCTCGGAACGACTACTCGAAATCCTTCCCTAATCTAATTTGTCCGTCTAGCGCATCAAACTCGAGCGCGGGGGTTGAAAGATAATTCTAAGTGGAAAATTATCGTGGGGCTCGGAACGACTACTCGAAATCCTTCCCTAATCTAATTTGTTTTTATTTTCGAAACGAATAATAGTCATTAAACCTATGCAATTATTATATTGTATGAAAGACCTAAAATGCTTTAATTTACTAGACTAATCACACTTATTAAAGTATAGTTTGCCAATTCTTGTTTTCTCAAAAAAGATGAAGCCTGCGGAATGCGAAAAAAAATGTCATGATTAAATATATTAATTATATGACTTATGAAAATAATTTATTATAATTTGTTCATTATTTGATCAAGATTTTGTTACAATAGTTTGTGTTTCCATTATGTTTTTTCCATTTTCATTTTCATCTGAAAAATAAAAATACACACTTTACACTGTTTTTAACTGAAAATATTCTCATTTTCATTCTTATTTTTACGTTCCCAATAAATTTCAATCATTTTTTTAAAATTATATTTCACATTAATCATCTCATATTTTTTCTCTCATCTCCTTTCTCTCTCCTCTCTCTCCCACCCATCACCATCCTCTCTCTCCTCTAACACGTCACCATCCCCTTTCTCTCTCCTCTCTCTCACCAACCTTTTCCTCATTCTTTCCTTTAAATTGTAAAATATTTCTCTCTCTCCTCTCTTACAATTTAAAATCATTTCACACATCACATTCACAAATTTCAATCATTTTAAAAAACACAACCAAATACAACTACTTTTTTCACACAAAAAAAAAAAAAAAAAATTCGTTCTCCCATACATTTTAGAAAATGACTGTTGGAAATGAAAACACATCCAAACATAGCCTAAATATCTTATTTTTGAATTTTATAACTTCATTTAACAAAAAATATAACCAAACACTTTAATGGAGTTTGTAAAGTTTTCAAACATTTTATAAGATGTTTTGAGAAGTTTCAAACCTCAAAGAAACACGTTCTAGACGTAAAATTTTTAAACTCAACAGAAACTATTCTCATAATGGGAAACCCCAACCATCTATTCTATAAACATGAAAATCAAGATTGCCAACTCTCTCTCCCTGTCCAACCCTTTCCAAGGACATAAAATCAAGAGTAAAGGCAAATTCATGTTCTCATTTACACAATAAATTAAATTGTTGCTAAAGATGACTTAAACATCACTTAATTCATAGATGTTCTTAATTAGGTGGGGGAATACAATGTACATATGATGTATTATCATGGACATTGGATGTATTTTAATGTTCAATTTTAATAAGACAACTACAAATTGTACTAGAAAATATTTAGGCTCATGTGATTCTTGAATTTTGGTGAGAAAAAGGAAAAGAAAAAGGAAAATGAGAATGATCAAAGATAAAACATAAAGTACTATAAATCGAAGCACGCATAATATTTTTCTTTTTCTCACCAAAATTCAAGAATCAAACGGAGTCAATTTTACAAATAATAGCCAACATGCATACTGAGGGATGAAAGAAAAAGAATTTCCCTTTTTATGGTGGCTTTTGTCTACCTAAAATAATAACGAAAAAACTATTCTTAGATTTCATAATGTTAACTAATGAAATTCATTAAATAAATTTTGACAATGTTTCCCTCATATATGGTTGAACTAAAGGATTTTCCAGGTTGAAATTAAAGATGTATTTTCCCATCGTGCATTTTTCTATCATATGAGGTGTGTATTGAATTTTATTTTGAAATCAGTCCTAAAATTTTCAGTTTATAAAAAATGTATCAACCAATGACAATTTTTCTTTTTATTAAAAAATTAAAAATTCTAAAACATTAGAACGTAAGTCAAATGATCATGTGAAGTAAAGTTACATACCATCTTAAAGCTCACCTAGAAAAAAACTTAAATAATATCTAACACAATTTGAATTAAGAAAGTATAACATATTTTCAGAGAAAGTGAAATTTCGAATAGTTATGGTGCTCCAAATTACCATATTCTTTTTAATTTATTGTTCTAAGTGTGCCTAGTTTTTCATAAGAAAGTATAATATTTTAATAGACGTGGAAATTTCCTAAAAAGATATCTACCACAACCTCATTGCGCCATCTACCGCCATGCAACCGCCGCCACAGTCAAAAGGAAACATAAGATTTTGGATCTAAGTATAATACTCGAAATTTATAGGGATCTTTTTGAAAAAAATCATCTTCAAGTTTAGCTAAGAAACATGATAAAGTCATAAAACGACCCTCTGCTCTCTACCACCAACTTACTCCGCCGTCTACAGCCACCACCATAAAAAAGAAACATGAGGTTGTGGGTCTAAGTGTAATACTAAAAAATTATAAGTTTTTTTCGTTGAAAAAAAAAAATTTGTCCTCAAGTGTAGCAAAGGAAGCATGGTAAAATCATAAAACCACTCCCCCCCTGCCTTTCCCAACTACCCCTCCATTACTGAAAATAATTTCAATTTTTAAAAGCAAATAAAATTTTAAAATTGTATTTACAAAATTTTGATTTAGAAAAAGTTATAATTTCAGTCAATATGTGCATTGTGTAATTGACGATGATTTTCTAAAATAATATGAAGATATAGACATATGTACCTAAATGCTTAGTATTATTTTTTTCCTTATAATTATTTTAAGAACAAAGGAAATTATATTAAGTGATAAGAATGATTACCTTAGCAAATACCAGAAAGAAGAGCTCCTGATTTTTCAAGCCTAAATACCAAAGAGAAATACAAAAGGTGAGAATAAATTATGGAAACATCATGTATGAATGTAAAATAGTTAAATTATGGAAAATCATGTATAAATGTAAAATAGTTACATAGCGCTCTATCAATTTGGACTTAAGTTTATATTCGAGATTACCAAATTATTGGTTGATTTTTAATATACTGTATTCACAATAAAATTTAAAATCAGACATATAAAAAAATAAAAATTATAGTTGAATTAGAAGAATGATTTACATGTACCTTTGAATATATGGCAGGATGAATATAAACAATACAACAAGAAAAAGAAGAAGAAGATGAGCTCGGTGTCAATAATCCAAGCAAAGAAAATAAAACTAATCGAATTACAGTAAATAGATAGCAAAAATAAATTTATACCTTCGAGGAATCTCGTCTTCTTCGCTCAACTTGTTGCTATTTAGTTATGAAAAATATTACCAAGATTATGAGTCAAAGCTTTAATTTGTTCCTACTTGAATACTTATTTCTCTTTTGCTTTTCAAATTTGAAATCAATAATTTAGTTAAATACAAAAGGTGAGAATAAATTATGGAAAATTCATGTATGAATGTAAAATAGTTAGATTATGGAAAAATCATGTATGAATGTAAAATAGTTAACTTTCGGAAAAATCATGTATGAATATAAAATAGTTACATACCCCTCAATGAATTTGGACTTAACTTTATATTTGAAATTACCAAATTATTGGTCAATTTTTAATATATTGTATTCATAATAAAATTTAAAATCAAACATATAAAAAATAAAAATTATACTTGAATTAGAAGAATGATTTACACGTACCTTTGAATATATGGCAGGATGAATATAAACAATACATCAAAAAAAAAAAAAAAGAAGAAGAAGAAAACGAAGATGAGCTTGGTGTCAATAATCTAAGCAACGAAAATAAAACTAATCAAATTAAAGAAGATAGATATATAGTAAAAATAAATTTATACCTTCGAGGAATCTCATCTTGTTCGCTCAACTTGTTGCTTATTTAGTTATGATAAATATTACCAAGATTATGAATCAAAGCTTTGTTCGTACTTTTTTTTTGAAAAAAAATCGGTCTTATATATTATTAATCAATCGAAAGTTTACAATGCCTGGAACAATACAATTCATATCGGCTCAAACGATATAGTAAGAACATCTGAAACACCAACTATCAAGTTCTTGAAGACAATAAATCTTAAGAACTCACAAACGAATACAAGAAAATTCTTGTACAATTCCTATTCAAAGAGAAATGAAACTCTCATTCGAGAGAGAAATCATACTCTCATACAAGAGAGAAAATAAAATACTAAATAAAATATCTAAAATGCTATATAAAAACTTAAACATCACCCGTCTTCATCTCGTCAGATCTGTCTCTGTCTTTAGATCTGATGTTGGTTCGATTTTACACCAAGAAAATATAGCCAAACAATACTTTTGAACTTATTTTTATATTTGATATGTGGGAATAATAAATTAAAACTAAAAAATGTAGAGAAATGAAAGAAGAACTAAACTTCCTTATTGACTTTGAATATTGAAATACATAAACCCTAATATTTGAAGTAAATACACTTTTTCCTCTTACTAAAATTTGACTTCTTCCAAAATTACATAAAAAATAAAAATCCCCTCCTACTTATAATGAAGTGGACGGTTTTTTGGAGGATGAAGAGTCCTCAATTTGTCTTCCACTCCACTTAGATATTTTAGGGCTAAAAGATAGATAAAATCCCACAATTTGGGATTTAGTAGTTGTGAGGATATTATCCCCTCTAAGAGTCCATGTCCATGCAAGCCTTCTTCTAAGCATTTTGATGATATTTCTTTAGGGTTTTTCTCCTTGCATTCTCCCGAGCATTTCCTCGGGCTTTTCACGAGCTTTCCCATTGAAGGCCTTCTTCAATTTAATTAATTGGGCCCATTCGGAAAAATTAAAAATTATGACCCATATGATAAGCCCCCTACTCTTGACAATTTTGGAATAAAAGGCTCAAAAAGTCTCAAGAGTATGATAAATTGTCATAATTTCAAGAGGGTGAGATCCTTTTTAATACACTTATCACCTCGTTAACAACCTTACCGGGAAAAACCGAGGTTGAGGGAAAAAGAGTATGGGGTGCATTAATTCCTCTTTTATGACGTCTTCCATCAAACTATTTTCATGTTGGTAGCCTCCAGTGTTGATATTAGCAAATGTGTAGAACATGCGAAAAATGCACGTTGAGCTATCCGGGTGGCAAGCTAATAAGTGCGACCTCATGATGAGCTCATGGGCTATCCCATGAGGTGGTGGCCGATTTTTTGGGGGGAGGGGGCCAAAAATTCTCCCATTTCCCTTGCTTTTTCTTCCACTTGTTGTCTTGTTTGATAAAACTCCTCCCTTCCAACTCCTTGTGCAAATAAGACTTTATTTTTCCTGCATTTTATTTTTCCTGCAAGTACTTTGTTTTTGTGCTCACTTTCCGTGACACATATGTTAGTTTTTTGTATCGTGTTCATTTTTGGGGCACGAGCTTTCTCTTTCTTTGAATAATAATAAGAGATATTTGTTTTTTCACCTTTAGTATATGATCTTGATGGAAAATGCCAAATGTATGTGATTTCATTCTCAACAAATATATGCTTTTCATGGAGAATGTATAAATGCAAATTTATTCACAATATATACTTGTTATGCTGCCTAAGGCTCACAAGCAGCCTTTTAGTAGGGCTTGCGTCGCCTAGGTCTTATTTGGAGAATTACCATCTGCCTGAAGTAGTCAATGTCAGGGCTTACACTTCTTGGAGATATACATGGAGAAGCACCAGCTGCTTGACATTGTTAATGTAAAGTTTTACGCCGCGTGGAGATTTACGTGGAGGAGTACCAGCTGCCTGACGTTGTTAATGTAAGGGTTTACACCGCGTGGAGATTTACGTGCAGAATTACTAGCTGCCTGATGTTGTTAATGTCACGGTTTACGTTGCGTGGAGATTTACGTGGAGAATTACTGGATGCCTGATGTTGTTAATGTCAGGGTTTACACCACATGGAGATTTACGTGTAGAATTACCAGCTGCCTGATGTTGTTAATGTCAGGGCTCACGCCGCGTGGAGATTTACGTGGAGAATTGCCAGCTGCCTGATGTTGTTAATGTCAGGGCTCACGCCGCGTGGAGATTTACGTGGAGAATTACCAGTTGCCTGATGTTGTTAATGTCAGGGCTCACGCCGCGTCGAGATTTACGTGGAGAATTACCAGCTGCCGATGTTGTTAATGTCAGGGCTCACGCCGCGTGGAGATTTACGTGGAGAATTACCAGCTGCCTGATGTTGTTAATGTCAGGGCTTACGCCGCGTGGAGAATTACCAGCTATCTGATGTTGTTATCTTATATGTTATCATTTTCATAGCGACATGGAGTTAAAGATAATAACACAAAAACTTCATTATTTGTCAGTTTCATCAGGAGAAAGCAAGCATGCATTTGCATGATAAAAAAAAAAAAAAAAAACAAGAATCAAACTACTTCTAGATTCTTCCAAATCAAGCATTTATTTAGAAAAGTAATAAGCGTACTAACTTCATGTGGATAATCCTTTCTTCAAGTGTAGAACTTTCTCAGATTGTGCACATTCCACGACCTTGATAATTTTTGGCCTTCCTTCTTCATTTCTTCTCTCCCTTGCCTTCTTTGGATACTTCTGAGGACGCATTTCAACAGCTGCCCTATACCGCGGTGGGGTAGGACTCTTTTCGAAGATTCTCATGCTCTTCTCACGATCACGACATATGAGCTCTTGCAAGTGCCCTCATTCTATGAGCCTTTCTATTTCGCTCAATGGGTGCCAACGAGTATTAGTATTATTCCCGTAAGCTTTATGAAAATGACAATACTTTTTGCATTTAAGATTAGTTGGTCCATAAATTGCGCTTCGCGGCCACCTCATTATCTTTTTGTTCTCCTTCTCTATTTCCATAAGAACTTTTTAGGGAGTCACCTTAGGAGGTGTCTGTGCTAGATTCCGATACTCCTCTCGATACCTATTTGAATAGGTGGGATTCTTGATTTCCACCGGGACCTTATTTTCAACCCTAACAGCGGGGTTGCTGCTAGCTAGCTTCGCTTGGGTTGCTTCATCCAGATTCACATACTTCTCTGCCCTTTTTAGCAGGTTGTCAAAATTGACAGCAGGCTTTTTAACCAGGGATCTGAAGAAATCTCCATCCTTCAAACCTTGGGCGAATGCATTAGCTAGAACCTCAGCATTCGCGGAAGGTACCTCCAAAGCAGCATCATTGAATCTCTTTATGTACCCTCTTAAGGGCTTATTAACACCTTGGCGCATATTGAACCAGCTCAAAGAGGTCTTTTGATACCTCTTGCTACTGGCAAACTGATGTAAAAACATCAGGCTGAACTCCTCAAATGAGTGGATCGAGCTAGGAGCTAGCTGATTGAACCACTGCAGAGCAACTTTCGTTAGGGTGGTCAAGAAGACTCGGTACTTCACCCCATCAGTGTACTAATGAAGTAAAGCACTATTCTCGAACTTTGATAAGTGCTCCGTGGGAACCGTTGATCCCTCATACTTCGCAATATTCGGGGTTCGAAAATTATTTGGAAGCTTTTTTGCCAAGATCCGGGGCCCGAACTGAACTCCTCTAGGAGGTGGTGGGGCGTGCCCTCCTAGGCGTTGCCTCATTTCTACCCTTAAGTCCTCTAATCCTTCCATCACCTTTGGGCGCATCATATTGTTGCCCATAAGGTTCACCGGCTGTTGCCTCCAGGGTGTATTACCCATCTCACCAGGGTGCCGGTGACTCCATCCTTGTTGGTTTTCTCCTGAGGTCTCTTTATGAAAACACCACCCCTCCCGTAAGTTTGACTAAGACGGAAAGGCGTCGTAAACAACGTCGCCCCCTTGAACCTTGAGCCACGAGGATAGCAGGGGTGATAGCTGGAGGGGGTGACAATGGAATGCTCACCGAAACCTCTCTCCTTGGTTGTGTGTATCCCCCTTGTAAAGCAGAGGCTATCGCCGTAGTGAATATTCGTCCCCATTGATCCGCGGAAGGGAGGGAGCTCCCTACTGGCGGGACACCTAATGGGATAGCATATGCTACTTGATGAGCATGTTGCTCGTCATTTCCTTCCAATTGTTGACCTCCTTCGCCTACAGATACCTGTCCATGCGCTGGCGGGGTGAGCCCTCCGTTCTCATTGGCTAGTGGTGGATGAGGTGGCTGGATAGGTCCCTCCAAGTTAGGAGGGGATCCGTGACTTGCTTCCTGATGACGTGTGTATACACGTGGGATACTCGGCGCGACCACCTGCTGCAAGGGTAAGCTTCCTTTAGGCAATGATTGAATGAATACCGATGCAACAGTGGTGTTTTTTGAAATGGGTAACACGGAAACCGAAGCAGGCTCGGGATTTACCATCAACAACTCCCCTGGTGCAACATCGGGCTGCGTGGTGGCCGTGGGAGGCGGGGCCTCTTCACCTGCCGCCGGGTCGGCGGCTGTCCTTTCTTGTGCCGCTGCTGCCGGCGGTTGGACGACGGCATTTTTTGATCCGAACGTCTCAATCCATGAACTCCTTCAATTTCAATGCAATAACTCACGTCTTAAACTCCTTCTCCCACAGACGGCGCCACTTGAAGTTGGTTCGGTTTTACACCAAGAAAATTCAAATAGCCAAACAAGACTTTTGAATTTATTTTTATATTTGATATGTGAGAATAATGAATTAAAACTCAAAAATGTAGAGAAATGAAAGAAGAAATAAACTTCCTTATTGACTTTGAATATTGAAATACATAAACCCTAATATTTGAAGTAAATACACTTTTTCTCTTACTAAAATTTGACTTCTTCCAAAATTACATAAAAAGTAAAAATCCCCTCCTATTTATAATGAAGTGGACGGTTTTTCGGAGGATGAAGAGTCCTCAATTTGTCTTCCACTCCACTTAGATATTTTAGGGATAAAAAATAGATAAAATTCCACAATTTGGGATTTAATTAGTAGTTGTGAGGATATTATCCCCTAAAGAGTCCATGTCCATGCAAGCCTTCTTGTACGCATTTTGATGAGATTTTTTTGGGCCTTTCTCCTTGCATTCTCCCGAGCATTTCCTTGGGCTTTTCACGAGCTTTCCCTTTAAAGGCCTTCTTTAATTTAATTAATTGGGCCCATTCGGAAAAATTAAAATTTATGACCCATATCACATATCCGTCTCGTCAGATTTGAAGATGTGATGTACAACTTGAAGAAGGCACAACCCGCTGATGATGGTGGTGGTAACAGTGGTGAAGTAGACGACTACTTTCCTAAGCCATCGCCGGTGGAGAAAAATAGAAGAAAAAAAAACCTAGAGTTTAGAGAGAAATGGGGAGAGAGAAAGAGAGATATATTGAGTGACTTAAGTTTTTTGAGAAGGAAGAACTTTAGTGAGATATGATATCACTTTGTAAGCTTTGTTCTGAAATACTTATTTCTCTTTTGCTTATCAAAACTGAAATCAATAATTTAATAAATAGTGCTAATTGTAGGCCGAGATTTGACCCTTTCCTTCTTCAGTTGTAAACATGAATTAGATCAAGAGTAAAATATAGTTGTTCATTCCATAGGTGCCAGCCGAATTTGGGAGTAAAATTTGACCATTCTTTATAGAGAAGCTATTGTTAGGAATTACAATTGAGACTAAATTTGGTTTCTCCATTTTCATTGCAATTCATAATTTAAATATTGGAATGAAATTTGTTCTACCCATTTCGGTTGTAAGCCATATAATAGGAAAGTATCATTTAGTGTTGATTGGATGATTTAAGATATTAATCAATCTTAAAGAATTTAAATAACCAATGAGAATTTTTCATTGTATTAAAAAAATTCAAAATTCCAAAAAAATTGGATTCGAGTCAAAATTAGCGTTGTGGTCAACTGACCGCTTTGCTATAATATATATATATATAATAGATACATGAAACTAATAATTTTTATTTATATATATATTTTTTTTAATAAGTAGGGTGGGGTTACCCAAAACAGAGTACATTAGCCCGACGACTCGGGCTGATAGTCACAAAACGAGGTCAAGTGAGGCTATCTCTATCATTGTCCAAAAGCTAACATATTTGTGAAATAAGTGCATCGATGTGATGCATAGGGGTGTTAATGCCCCATTTAGCTAACGCGTCTGCTACTTGGTTGCATTCGCTCCAAATATACTAAAAGGAGGCATCTCAGTCCCGAGCTTGCACCCTATGAATGCTAGAAATCACCTCAAACTGGTGATGTGCCGTGGAGGCATCCACAATGCTATTAAGTGCTGCCCGACAGTCCGATTCAACAATGACTTTTTTCACTCCTGAAGCCCACGCCAGTTCCAGTCCCAATAGAATGACATGCATCTCCGCCTCCAGTGACGAACACGAGTCAATGTGACCACTGAAGCCCCTTAACCATTTTCCATGTTCGTCCCGCAGAACCCCCCCCCAAAACTCTCACTTGATGACCATGTGAGTTCGCATTGTCAGGCACCACGACGTCTACATTGAGTTTAACGTTTATTAAATACATGAAATTTATATCCTATTATATTACTTTTTTGAGAGTTTTTATATTTAATTTCATAATTATTTCACCAGAAAGAAAAATGAAAAGGAAAGTCTCACTCGTGAATGAAGAATTATTGACTTTCGTTCTTTGAGTTGCAGAGAGAAGATTATTATTGGAGAAACCGACAGAGTAGGTAAGGTAAGATAGGAAGTGAAAAAATTACCAACTGAGTTTGATTAGAAAGGGGAAAAGGGTTTCTTTTCTTGTTTTTCCTCCGGGATTGCACTCCCTTGGCGTGCATGACCGAATCTGATAATGGTCAGCCGCCTCGGGCTGACAAGGAGGCGGAAAGGAACAACAAAAACTCAAAAGAAGGTATGAAGATGAAACGAAAATTCCTTCACCATCTCAGCACGTGAATGATATGGATACGAATATGGAGAACACTGATACTCCAAATTGGAATGAACCAAGTAATGCTTGGCAATCTGGAAGACTGCACAATTCTTGGACTGAAACTACAACAGTTAAGAAGTATTATATGGGTGAAGGTGAATCTGACGAATGGGATGAGAAGATCATATCTGAAATTAAAAACAAAGGAACATCTTCTACGAAACATAATCCCGCCTCATCGGTCCCGGAGGTCTCTGTCACGGTTGAGGAATGGCTGGAGTTTTACAGACCATATCGACGGGCATTGCTGGTCAAGGTATTGGGTCGGAAAGTGGGATTCGTTAATTTACGACAACGCATGCGCACTTTATGGCGCATTCATGATTTAGAACCGGTAGATGTGGGTAATGACTACTATCTAATTCGATTCACCACGAAAGAAGATTATCTGAGGGTGCTTGAGGGTGGGCCTTGGACAGTGATGGGGCATTATCTAACTATTCAAAAATGGAAACCAGATTTTCAACCTGCAAAAGCTCACATACAATCGACTTTGGTTTGGGTTAGGTTTCCTGAAATTCCCATTGAATTATTCAACTATAAGATTCTTTCAAGAATGGGAGCTGTTATTGGCCGTGTGGTCAAGGTTGATAAACACACAGAACATTCCCTACGTGGGCGCTTCGCTCGGGTGTGTATCGAGATTGATTTTGCGAAATCTTTAACACCTTTTATCCTCCTTAATGGTCAGCTCCAATCAGTAGAGTACGAGGGATTACACTTAATTTGTTTTGAATGTGGTTCGTATGGCCACCGGAAGGAAACTTGTGGAAAAAAATCGAAGCCAAACAACACGCCGGAACATCAATCTACTTCCGAAGACGGACGTCGAGAAGAAGAAAACACCACAGAGTGTCATGTCCAGGAGACTACCACGTACGGGCCATGGATGATGGCCCAGACAAGGGCCCGAAAATATTCATTAAATATGAATGTTAGTGGGGGACATACTAATATGGGCATGAAAGTTAGTGGGGAACATACAAATATAAATATGAAAATGAAGGTTAGTGGGAAAGTTAGTGGGGAACATACAAATATGGAAAGTAATATTTTCAATATGGAAAGGCACGAGGCAGCTCACTCTTCCTCCTTTAATGCGGCTGGACAGGCTCCCCATCATCACGGTAATAAAGAAGGAAAATCCAAAGCTCTACCCACTAAGAAATGGCAACCAATAATTAATAACATCCGTGAATCTCGGGGAGGGTCCAGGTTTAGCATTCTGGAGGATGACCCAATTCAAGAAGAGGCCCAACTTTTGTTTAATATGGGACCGGCCCAGGTTCTAAGCGACCCAGCAGACATAGGGACATCTCGACCCAAGAGATCTAACAATAAGACTGAGATAAGTAAAAATAATTCAAAGCCCATCAGCAGAGTGTCCCATAGTGGGCCAAAAGCCCGTGTTTGGCATAGTAGAGCGGATAAAGAAAAATCGGTGCTGAACTCGGACCAGGTAACTGACAAAGCCCAACTACCACGGTTGGCTAAAGGTAATACTTACCCAATTATTAATAATTCCATAGGGCCTACCCCAATTGGAACCAAGGATAATTTCTCTGCCCCTTTTACTCTGGCCCAACATATTACACAAAATACACAACCTGATGCACAAATAACAAATATTGCTGACCCATCTGTTAATTTGGGTATCCCACCCTCCTTGATTTTTATAGCGGGTTCAAAGGATCTATTTAATTCGGGTCAGTTTGCACCGGGTCTAGATAACGGATCTTATTCAGGTGGGTCAAGTCAACCCGACTTGGAATTTACCGATATTGCAGATAACTCTATTCCTCCTGATATAAGTCCTAAGGCGTACATGAACTTCGAACTCCTGGATAATCCAACGTTTGATGTTATGGGGGGTGCTCACCCCCCCGAGGTATGATCCTCCTTATCTATGTTACTCCTCCCGTTTTATATTTTTTAATGAATTTAATATTTTGGAATTGTAGGGGAGCTGGAAAACCGAAATTTCTTAACAGTCTTCTGGATATTCTCCACACCAATGATCCCACCATCCTTGTTCTTATGGAAACCCGGGTCCAGAGTGATCGTGCGAATATTATCCTCCGTCGGAGCCGTCTTGATAAACTCGAAAAAGTTGAAGCTAGGGGATTTGCAGGCGGTATTTGGTTATTTTGGAAATCTAATGAGGTGGAGTTAGAATTTATTGAGGCAAATGATCAGAGCATTACGATTATTGTCAGAAAACCCGGTATCTCAAATTGGGTTTTGACGGCTATTTATGCTAGTCCGCAGAAGGAAACTCGGGACCACCTATGGGCCTACATCAAACGGTTAGCTGGTGTTATTAGAGGACCGTGGCTTCTAGTCGGAGATATGAATGTTGTAACTTCGGCGAATGAAAAATCAGGGGGTGCTCCGATTGACTTTAGCAAGTGTCGCAAGTTTATGGAGTGTATCGAGGATTGCGGACTCATTGACCTGGGGTTTGTTGGAAACCCGTTTACTTGGGTCAAAGGGGGTAACTCGATCCTCCAAGAACGTCTGGACAGAGCTATTTGTAACTCGGATTGGAGAGTCACTTTTCCATCTGCGGTGGTTCGTCACTTAACGCGTACCGCTTCAGATCACGCGCCTCTCCTTCTCTCTATGACTGGGGATCACAGTAACCACAAAACCCCTACCAGATCTCATATTCAAGCTGCTTGGTTTACAGACTCCTGCTTTCAACAGTTTGTGGCAACCCAATGGCCGAAGTCTAGTAACACTGACATAGTGGAACAAATTGCGGATATTACAGTACAGGCGAGTAAGTGGAACCAGGAAGTTTTCGGTAATGTCTTCAAACGTAAAAGGGAATTGATGGCTCGGATAGGGGGCATTCAGCGTGCCCAGAGTCATAATTTCAACAGATATTTACATAAACTTGAAAAGAAGCCTTTAACTCAATATCATGAGACTCTACGACAAGAGGAAATTCTATGGAAACAAAAATCCCGAATTCGTTGGCTTAAAACTGGGGATATGAATACTCGTTTTTTTCACCTTGCAGCTGCCAATAAGAATAGTCGTACCAAAATCAGTACCCTTGTGCGGGATGACGGTGCCTGGATTACTGATGAGTCGGAGCTTAAGGATATGGCAGTCAATTTTTATCACAACCTTTATGGTTCAGGCGACCCCGTTTCTCCTTACAAGCTGACTGCGAATTTTCCTAAGTTGACGGACCAGCATGTGTCGGCTCTCCTTTTTCTGGTTACTAAAGAAGAAGTCAAAAGTGTTCTGTGGGAAATGCATCCGACCAAATCACCAGGGCCAGACGGACTCCAACCTATCTTCTTTCAGAAATGTTGGAGCACTGTAGGGGACGACATCACTAACACGGTTAGAGATGCTCTCCGCTCAGGTATAATCGATCCTCGTCTTAACGAATCTCTTATTACTTTAATTCCTAAAGAAAAGAATTCAACACATCTCTCGAAGTTTCGCCCAATCAGCCTTAGCAATGTACTTCTCAAAATTATTATCAAGACGCTAGCTAATAGACTTCGTGATATGCTTGATAACCTTATTCCTCAAACTCAGAGTAGTTTTATCCGTGGTCGTCAGACTATTGATAATGTGATTATTACTTAAGAGGTTATCCATAATATGAGACGTATTAAAGGAAAAAAAGGGTTTTTCATTTCCAAAATTGATTTTGAGAAAGCTTATGATAGGGTCGATTGGACATTCCTTGAAAATGTGTTGAAGGAGATGCGATTCCCTGTCAATTGGATTAACCTTATTTTGAGTTGCACCACTACAGCTAGACTCTCCCTCCTTTGGAATGGAGAAGCCACAGAGTGGTTCAACCCAAAACGAGGACTTAGACAGGGCGACCCGCTCTCCCCTTATTTGTTTGTGTTTTGCGTGGAAAAATTAGGATCTCTTATCAGCGAGGCGGTTCAAAATAAGCTTTGGAAGCCTATCCCCACTTCTCGGTTAGGCCCTCGTGTCTCCCATCTGATGTTTGCCGATGACCTCATTTTGTTTGGCGAGGCGTCTGACTCCCAGATTGATATCATTACTCGCATCCTTGAGACCTACTGCACAATGTCGGGTCAACTTGTGAATTTGAATAAATCCAGGATGTTCTTTTCTCATAATGTTCCGGGGTCCATGGCTCGAACTCTTAGTCGGCTGGCGAAACTTCAACTTACTCATGACCTGGGGCGCTATCTTGGAGCCCCGCTGCATCATTCCCGTGTTCGGCTCAGCGATTATAATTTCCTTGTGGATAGAGTTAAGAAAAAATTGAATGGATGGAAGAGGAAACATCTTGCGATATCAGGCCGGACTACGCTTATCAAATCGGTTACCTCGACTATCCCCTCGTATTGTATGCAAACGTCTCAAATTCCGATGGGCATATGCAATCAAATTGATAGAGCTAATAGGCGATTTTTGTGGAGAGGCTCAGATGAGATTCGTAAAATCCACCTTCTATCTTGGGATAAGATTTGCCAACGAAAGATTCACGGAGGGCTTGGTATTCGTGATACCCGCATTGTTAATATGACTTTTCTTGGAAAACTCGGGTGGCAGTTGCTCACTCAAGATACTAAGCTCTGGGTTCAAGTTCTCAGACACAAGTATGTTCATCGTAGTCGAGCTCGAGCACGTAATGCTACCTCGCACACATGGCGAAGTATACAAGCTGCTGCCCCTCTTCTCGAACGCGGTATTCGTTGGAAGATCGGAAATGGCAAATCGATTAAGTTTTGGAGCGACCTTTGGTTAGGAGATGTGAGCCTACAACAACGTTCGGGAGGTAATATCAATGATACGGATTTGAATAGAACGGTGTGTAGTTATTGGCATCAAAACCTTGGTTGGAAGTGGACTGAACTTTCTGTTCTGGATAACGATACTAAAAATGAGTTGGCTAGAATTGACCTCAATGCTCATAACCACCTTGATGATATCATCTACTGGTGCCTTACTAACAAAGGCATCTACTCATGTAAGAGTGCGTATGACGCACTCACAAACACTACAATAAATGGAATGCACATTGAGATAGATAATTGGAAACGGATATGGCGTCTCCGGGTTGCTCATCGACGAAATTTTTTCCTTTGGCTACTCCGACATAATTGTGTTCTTACGAATCTTGCTCTTCTAAATCGGGGCATTAGGACTAGCTCGGATTGCAATTTTTGTGGCCATCATTCCGAGTCTGCTTTACACGCCCTTCGTGACTGTGATTGGGTGGCCAATATTTGGAGACAGCTTGTGGCTCAATGCCACCATACGAAGTTCTTCGCGCTCAACCTCACGGAATGGATCGACTGGAACATTACCTTAATGGCTAACAGGTATGCGTGGGGGTGTGAGTGGTCTATTATTTTCACTGAGACGGTTAATGTTTTATGGCAAGAACGTAATAAATCTCTACATAATGAGGATGACTCCCGCCATACGGTGACACTTGATCGCATTCGAGCTCGAGTGGAAGAAACTAAACACCTGGTTTTTGAAGACCCCGAGGTGCTCATGGAAGCTAGAGAAGTGGGATGGACTCGTCCGAGGATAGGATGGCTTAAGCTTAATGTGGATGCCTCTTTGCGCCTTGCTCATTCTTCTCATCCAGATGCGGCTGCCATTGGTGGTGTGTTTCGAAATTCTGAAGGTTTTTGGTGTCAAGGTTTTTCGGGGTATATTGCCCCAACTTCTGTTTTAGAGGCGGAGTTGATGGGCATTCTACATGGCCTCTCGATAGCATGGGATAAGGGTATCCGAAGAATCGAAGTGGAAACGGATTGCTTGGAAGCTGTTGAAGACATTAAGACAGGGACCCCGTCTCATATCTATTTCTGGCTTATCACCAAAATTCGTGACAGGTTAGCTCTCTCTTGGCAAGTGGAAATCTCGCATATTTGGAGAGAGGCGAATAAGGCGGTCGACATGTTGGCTAATGACGGGCTCGAGCATGCCCTTTTCAATCACATACATGCCCCTTATGGTTTACAAACTATTTTAGATCAAGATCGCGCTGGCGTCACTTGGACTAGATACATGACCTCAACCTCGAATGTGTCGAGATAGGTCATTAGGGTAGTACCTTTCTTTTGGATCCAAAAAAAAAAAGGGGAAAAGGGGGATTAGAGAAACTTTGCTCTGGTATCATCCGCAGCCTTAAGTTAATGATCATCAGCGCATAAAGAGTCTTGGCAGAGGGTAAGAATGGCATTTACCAGGATCTTGCTCTGGCGTTGTGATTTTTGTTCTGGCATTATCAGCAGCCGTATATATATGTTCAATTGTTCTTTTTAATTAGAACATTGCGTGTTGTGCAGAATTATATCCAGGAGGGTTTTACTTAATGATTTTTACTTAAATGAGTAATTCAATGCTCATGTGTGTAGATAATTCTTATTGACCACATTCTAGTCAACTTTGGCGGATGGAAAATTTAAAGGGACTATGTTTGAAATTTTGTATACTACTTGTAAACAATGACTTGATTCTTTGAATTATAATAAACTTTTTATCTTGATCTTATAAATTACAGATTTGATATTATTAAAATTTTGTAAGCTTTAATTAACTTATGAGATGTTGGAATTAAATCTGTTTGTATTTCGGTCCCGAATTGATATTTTATTTCATGTTCAATTTTCCCTAGATTGTTCACTTTTTGATTTTGGTCCCATTGGATAGGGATGTGCCACATTTAGTCTCATAAATCAAATAAAATCTTAATATTGGTCTCATTGGATAGGGATGTGCCACATTTAGTCCCAAAATCAAATAAAATCTCAATGTTAGTCCCATGGGCAATCTGGTTTTCCATTTTTTGTAAGCCAATTTTTCAGCTCATTTCAATTCAAGAAATGTATTTTTCCCTCTAGTTATTATCCCTAACTGAAGTGTGCAATGCACGCGCCTTATTCCGTTTAATTTTAGACGACAACTTGCCCATGAGACCAACATTGAGATTTTATTTAACTTATAGAACTAAATGTGACACATTCCAATCCAATTGGAGCAAAATCGAAATGTGAGCAACTTACGGGATGAAAATTGCAATTTTTCCTATAGAATGTGAACGCTTTTGCAATAGTTAATTTATTTGGATTGTCGTTATAATATACGTATATCATCAGTTTATTACGATTTCAAGTAAAAAAAGTAAGTAGTGATCATACATACACGTTGACGAGCATTCTACAATGGGCTGCCAAAATAAACCAAACAGTCGATAATCAACAAATTTAATTATGCGCTTGCAGTTGCAGTCAGCAACATTTCCCCTTATTGAAAATTCGTTTAATTGTTTTTGAATTTATATTGTCAGAGAAGTCCTACCATGCATGCTAACTTGGTCTGTTGGTCATAATTATTGAACTCCGGAAGCTGGATATATATATATATATATGTATCTTTTATTTTTATATTAGTGAGGCATTGAAGAACGTAACAATGAACCTGCAAGAGGAGTTGAGATTAATTTTCTGCGGAGAAAAAGATAAAAAAAAAAGGGTATTTAATTTAATGTACCCAAGACAAGGTCATATAAGGCTTGTTTTCTAAGTCCTCCTATGACTCAATGATTTACTGGTTGTGCCGGATATTTTATAGAATCTTAACATTACAAGAAAAAATATCGTGTCAAAATATTAAGCGACAATTAATGATGTTAACTAACGCCTAGAAATTTATCATTATAACCAAAAATCGGATGATTCCTTGAAAATTGTGACAACTGACGAGGCGCCCCCTATGCGCCTTCACTATTGAATTATTCTTTCTTGAACTTTTTTCAAGCTTAATTATTAAATTCAAAAAAATTGTAGCTAGACATTTTCTTAATTTTATGCTCTTCAAATTTATCAGATTTTTGTATTTAAATAAAATATATTCTTTATAAATAATTTTACATTTATAATCATTTGTAATTCTTTTAGATTAATAAGTTGGATTTTAATTTAATTTTTTTATTAAATTGTTAAATCTAAACCGTTTATCAGTATTAGTTGTTATTTTTTTATTTTCTTAATAATTAGCATATAAATATAAATATAATATATATTAAACCATTAAAAATAATTCTAACTAATATCTTTCTATTAGTCGGCAATAAAAAGCAGAGTTTAGCAATTATATATACAAAGTTGAAATAATAATTTCATACTTTTAAAATTTCACATTTTTTATATCATGTGAATGATTGCAATTTCACATTTTAGATTTTTTTTTAAATCTCAGAGACACAACACGCCATCCGATCAAAGCCAAAATGCTTGTTTATTAGTTTTGTTTTCCTTTATTTTATTCTTCACAAATGGACCATCCTTTTGTTTTTTGTTTCTCTTTTCTTTTTCTTTGTTTTCTTTTTCCTTTCCTATTTATGTGTTTTGAACTGTTGGAGTTTTTTTCCAAAATATTACTCTTATAAAAAATAATTCTCAAACTAGTATGCATTATTTAAAAATTAATTCCCAAACTATTACTCTTAGTGCCACATATATTGCCATGTTTACAAACTAATTTAGTTGGAATTTTTTATTTTTTTCTACTTTAATAGCCCACATAAAATTACTATTTATAATATTTATCACTCATTTTCTATCCTTATCCATCTCCAATTTTTTTGTTTTGTTTCTGTTATCTGTTTTTTTCTCTTTTCAATTGCATTAGTTTCTCATTACTTATACTTACCAAAAAAAATTCTACTTACTTATAATAATTAACATAAAATCATATGTGATATTAATGTTTACATAATTTAATTTCAAATAACACTTAGTATTGAGAAATTTCATATTACAAAATAATAAATGAATTAATATTCTAATTTATAAATTTTAAAGAATTAAGCATCGCATCGAGTGTGCCGGTATGAATATACAGTGGTACAACTCCGTGAAATTGGTATCGAATGGTGAACCCAACTCCTTGACCGGATTGAAAAATTGGTGGTGTATACCAGAGTGAAAATCCGAGCACCAAAGACTGAAAATAGCCATAATATTGACAAATTGATAGCAAGAAAATGAATTGGGGACACAAATTTTATAAAAAAAATTAGATATCGAGTGTATAGACCGAGAAAATTAGTGTCACTCACAAAGCAGTTAGAAGTTGGAAAATACTCCCTCCATCTCTAATTTTATTCTAAGAAAACGAAAAATGTAAGATGTTAAAAAAAAAAAAAAACATAAGCAACGATGCTAACATTATACTTGAATTGTTGTTTTCTGTATAGCATTAGTATTAGTTTGTAAAATAATTAAGAAAAATTATGTTTCTTACTTTATTCTAATTAATCATAATGGCACAATCGATGCATGTGCTAATTCTTTAAATTAAATTGATAAATTAGAATTTAATTCATTTATTATTTTGTAATATGAAAATTTCTCAAAACTACATGTGTTGTTTGTAATTATGCTAACATAACTTTTACATATGATTTTATGTTAATTATTATTATAAGTAGTTAGAAATTAGTGCAATAGAAAAGAGAAAAAAAAAAGAATATTTGGAGAGACAAAGATTAAAAATGGTGAGAAATATTATAACTATTAAATTCATGTGGGTCATTAAAGTTGGGAAAAATATAAAAATTTCCAACTAAATTACACATGGCAATACATGTGGAACTAAGAGTAATACTTTGAGAAATATTTTTTAAATAGTACTAATTTGTGAATTAATTTTCCTCATAATCTCTTCTTATTAAAACATTACAACTTTAAAATTTGCGGCCAAATTAGCTTTTGTATGGACTTAGGAGTTTGCTTAATGCTACTAAAGTTGCCACTTTGAACGCCAAGTAGAAAATTTCATAAAAGTACAAATTAATTATTCATATTTGAATGTATTGTAAATCAATAAATATTAATTAGATTAATTTATTAAACAAATAAAATAAAAATTAGAAATTCTAACATCTTCCCAGCACTCGGCCCTCGCCTCACCCTACTCTCTCCTGAACTGTGTCCGTGTATCGTGTTCAATTGTGTGTTGTGATATGACTGTACTTTTAGTGTTATCTTCTGGAAGTTACTGAAAATATGCTCTTCGGCGACCACCGCACCACCGGCAAGGGCTTGGGGCGGGGTGGGGTGGGTTGGTGGGGGGGGGGGGGGGGGGGTGGCCGGACATATACACTACAACAAAAAATAATATTAGTGACAAAATTTGAAGTGACAATGTTAAATTTTTCACTATATATACATAATGATTGACAATAATTTTTGCTTTGTTACAATAAAAAATTTTAGTGACAAGAGTTTTTTTAAAGTTGTCACTATTGACAATTAGTAACACATGTATAGTGACAATACAAATAGATTGATAACTATAACTGTTGTTATTAAGTTGTTACTAATTGTTAATAATGACAACAACTTCCTTGTCATTAATCACCAAGAGTAACAACTTTTATATAAATCTTATCACTATTAAATATGTAAAGCTTATTTTTGTGACAAAACAAAATTTTTTGTCACAAAACAAAATTTTTTGTCACAAAAAACTTATAATTAGTGACAACTTTGAAATTGTCACTTCACATTTTGCCACTAATATCATAATTTTTTGTAGTGATAGTTGGGGAAGACGAAGAATACTATTTATATATCACTAAAATATTATATATTTTTAATATTTAATATTTTCTAATTTTTAAATATTATTTATAGTAAGCAGTTTGATATTAAGTTATATTATTTTTTTTTACCAATAACAATATAAGAAATTTTAATTTTCTAGGTTTCCAATTTTTTACATAAAAAAATTATTCGTTGCAATTTTTTTTTATCCAAATTCAAAAACTAGTTAAAATATATAATTTTGTTTCTTTTTGTTACAAATTTCTAATGTTCATCAATCTTTTCTTTTTCTTTTTTTTGGTATTTGGAATTTTTTATATTTTTTAAGGATGTTTTCCTTATGTGACATTTTAAATTTAATGATATGTCTAGGAAAATTTCCCCTCCAACATAACATCTATGTGGTGACCGTTAACCCACATCGCACAATTTTAACAATGGCCGGAAAATAAAAATAAAAAAATCATTAATTGGGAGAGTCACATGCTCACTTATTTCCGCAAAATTAAAATATGTGGGTCTAATTTAGACTAAATTAGTGAACTTTCAAAGATATTCTCCCTAAATTGTCAGTGACACAAAAGAGAGGGCTACAATGGTATCCCAAACAATGTGAATGCATTTGGTTGTGCAGTTTATAATAGGATGTAGGAGTGCCCACGAGCCGAGCTCAAGCCGAGTCTAGCCAAATTTCTGGGCTCGAACTCAAGAATTTCGAGCTCGAGCTCGAGCTCAGAAAATAAAAATAAAATAATAATTTCCTTTAATTAATATATATATTATTAATAATTTTGTATTAACACATATAATTAAATATAATCATCATAAATATTTTATATTTAATAATTAATACATATATAATATTATAAGATATTATATTATATGTATGTATATAGTAAAAAAATAAATAAGATATTATATATATATATATATATATTTAAAAGAATAAAAAAAAAAAATTTAATCTAGCTCGCGAGCCTTAGAACAGTTATAGTTGGGCTTGAACTCGGTTCGACGGAAAAGCTCGGCTCATTAGACTCGACTCGAGCTCGAGTTGAGCTTTTTTCAAGCCTGCTCGGCTCGTTGCACACCCCTAATAGGATGTAGTTTGTATTCCAAATTTTAGATGGCCAAGGCTAATTATTTATTTACCAAAGTTCCAATAGCAAACAATGAACTACCAATCATTTGGTTCAATACCCAATACTTGTTAGTCTAGTAGTATCAGTTTCCACTTTCATATGAGAGGTTCTGAGTTCAATTTCAGGTTGTCACAAGTTGTGACTTTTTTCTCCTTGTTTGGAGTCATATAGGGTCTATGTGGCCCATAATTAAAAACTATCGTTTCGGGTTTGTCGGGGGTATCCCTTCATCTAGATTTAAGAAAAAAAGTCACTTGGTTTAATAATATCGGCTTGTAAATAGAAGAAAGTGACAAACAATTAATACATGTATTAGATTAAAAAAAAAACAATTTATTTCATAAAAAATGAACAATTGATCATGTCTTATCGG
Source organism: Buddleja alternifolia (assembly GCA_019426215.1). Taxonomy (NCBI): domain Eukaryota; kingdom Viridiplantae; phylum Streptophyta; class Magnoliopsida; order Lamiales; family Scrophulariaceae; genus Buddleja; species Buddleja alternifolia. The sequence goes on along the minus strand of CM033392.1, from coordinate 12,572,426 downwards.
AAACGAAATACGTGAAAAATACCAATGGAGAATTATGGACATATTTATTTCATGTTACTCAAAATCAAATGTTGTAACACTAAATTCACTTGGTAAAGACACAAGACTTTCATTCACCCAAACTCCTTATTCAGTCAGTAGACAACACGAGACTTTATTCATCCTTATTCGGCTTGTAAATAGAAGAAAGTGACAAACAATTAATACATTTATTCGATAAAAAAATAAACAATTTATTACATGAAAAATGAACAATTGACCCTGTCTTATGGGAAACAAAATACAACATGTGAAAAGTACAAATGGAGAATTATGGACACATTTATTTCATGTCACTCCAAATCAAATGGTGTAACACTAAATTCACATGGTAAAAACACAGGACTTTCATCCACCCAAACTCCTAAATTCAGTCGGTAGACAACCACAGGAATTCATTCATCCATATTGGTATCTTTATCGAATTCTACATTGTCACAGGTTCAACGAGTACAAATTTAATAAGCTCTTTTATCTCAGCTAGCTTTTGAATTTGTATATCCATCTCCATCTTTATAAAGAAGATGTATCACACTAGCAGAATTGACGGCATCGAAACCGCAGTTGGATAAAGACATTCTTGATATATATCCTTCCAAGCTTTTGAAACTTGGTTCTGAAGTTCATCAAATGCCTCTCCCTTTGACGCACACTTTTCTTCTATGAAACATTCCACTGCATCAAGTTTTTTCTCAAACTTCATCAAAAACAAAAAGTAAAGTATTAATGCAAATTGTTTTGACCAAAATATTCAAAAAGAAAAGAAAAGAAATTGATCGACTTAAAATCTTAACTAAAATTTTCTAAAACAAATATTATAATTTTAATAAGAATTTTTTTTACCCGTAACCTGCCTTATCGTCCATTAGTCTAGCTATTATCGCTGATGCACACACAATTTTCGCCCTTGAAATCCAATCAAAATCTTCGATTGTGACTAAATTTCTCATTCCGACTAAGGATGTCGATACGACCATTATATAGCCAGAAGATTGAACTGTCACCTTTATATACTCTTCCGTTGTTGGAATGTGATCAACTAATAAGTAGATAGGCAACATTTACATAAATCACTAATATCAGACGGGATCATCTGTTGCAACAGCGTGTTGCATCCCCTGTTGCACGCTTGGATGAAGGCCACGTGTCCCCAACTGACGGAAGTTCTAACGGAGTGCAAACAAAACTTCTAATGCATCTTCTATGGAAAGTTCTAACGGAGTGCAAACAAAACTTCTAATGCATCTTCTATGGAAAGTCCTAACTCGGCTGGAATTAATTCTTGGACTTTCCTAACTGATCGGAAGAGATTGACGAGATTGACTATCAGTTAGGAAAGTCCAAGAATTAATTCCAGCCGAGTTAGGACTTTCCATAGAAGATGCAGTAGACGTTTTGTTTGCACTCCGTTAGAACTTTCGTCAGTTGGGGACACGTGGCCTTCATCCAAGCGTGCAATAGAGAGGATACAACACGCTGTTGCAACAGATGATCCCATCTGCTCGGAGTAAGTTTCATATATGAGCTTTAAGGATATGTCTGTTTCTTTTCCCAAATGATAAGCCACTCCGAGGCGTTGGATTGCATCAATGAGTTCTAATTTGTGCACCGATTCATCTGGTGTTGCGATCAAGACCTTCCTCACATCTTCCCTGAGTTTTTGAAGCTCTTTCTCTTCATTGTGCGATAATTCCTGGTACCATATTCGAAGCATGCAACTCATATGTTAGTGCTCAACTAATTTGGAACATAAGCATATCTAGATATCAAAGACAATCATGTGCACATTCTACTACAATTTCTTTTTTTAATAAAACACGGGTTTGGATCAAAACGTTTCACGACAATTGCTATCACATAAGCCCGACAATTTCCTCCCAACAACTAATCCTCGTGCGTGGGAAAACAAACTTTATTAAAACATTACCAATTGTAGAACAGAACATTAATTTAGCTATAATTGTTAGCAATAACAACTGAAATGTTTTAAAATGAATGAAAAGAATAATTATACCGTAGGGTCTGAAGCATATGCAAGAAAATAGTCCCCCCAAACGTTTGGATGATAACTTACTGATCGACGAACGTCCTCCAAATCGACGTTCTTGGTTGAAGTAGGAGCAGCTGATTGATACATTTCCATTTCTTGTGGAGTGATTATTGATAAGCTGGATGTAAAGGGAGGCTTGTAATGATTGTTACTTTAGCTATTAGGTATTTATAAGCCTCTCCAGGGGGATTGGTACTGCTTGTAGGGTCGAAGACTAATCGCAAAGCTGGCACACAATGTTTTACAATCACAATATTCAAATGCATTTGTTTACGCAATAAAATAATTTAGACTTTCGAATTACAAAGCTCAAACTATAGAAATTCGAAAAGAAGAAAATTGGGTCCACAGGTAGGTAAGACAAGGCCCAATAAACTCAGAAAATGCAAAACATGGGTTGAATTGATAAAAGCCCAAGAATCGAATATGAAGAAATAGAAAGAGCCGAAAAGGCAATAATCTGCATTCAAGAAAGACGCGCTAAAAAGAGATTTGAAAGAAGCAATTGAAGGCAGTTCCCAAGGAACGTGGGTTCCCCAATGCCAAGACATATGCGGCCAGGAAGGAGGAGAAGATGGATCATCATCAGAATCATAAACTCTACGCTTTCATTTTCTTAGAATTAACTCTAGTCTTAGGAGTAGCTCTTAGCATAATTTAGGAGTAGTGGTAGTGTAATTTGGTAGTCACTTGTCAAGAGTCGCTGGGATTTGTTGTATCCACAGTTGCTTGTAATTCTCACGATCGAAGGCTCTCATGGAGGTATAAGTTACCCTTTTTTCAGATTTAAGTATTTGATAGGTTAATTTTATCTTGACTTGAGTTGTTCGATTCATTGTTGTTACATTCGAAATCAATAACCAAAAGTTAATTAAAGACTTGAACCACCATCCAGCGTATCGAACGCAGGGGTTGAAAGATAATCTCAAATTATAGATTATCACGGGGACGACCATTTGGATCCATCTCATTTTGATTTGTTTTATCGCGAAACAGCATTACTAATTAATTAGAAAACTCTCCAGAGTCTCCACACTCTAATACATATAGAGAGATGTCACGTTTTATTTCAAGCTCCCAAGCTTGTTCTGTACAACTGATAGCCACTTCAAATTCATACATAACTTCAAATCCTATAATTCCATAAAAAGATCAAATCAAAATTGAACCTAACAAAATAGATTTATATATATATTATATATATAGACACACACACAATTCACAAATAATGGGAATATACAGTACCATATAACACAATATACAATATCTTATAACCCGTTATACAGTGTGTGTTTATACATAACACGGTTAGTCTTATAAACTATAATACAATACATTACAAGCCAATATACAATATAATATAAACCAATATACATTATCATATAACCCATTATACAGTAAATACAATAGCTAATAAATACAATTTCTTATAATCAAATATACAGTAAATACAATGGTGATATACAGTGTATGATTAGTGACATACAATAAGTGATTTCAAACTATTATATAGTATAATATAAACCAATATACAGGATATTATAAGACAATATACAGTGTGAGTATACATCATATAGTTACAATCCCATAAACCATTATATATTATTTTATAACCCAGTATACAACATCATATAACCAATTATACAGTGTGTGTTTGCATATCATACAGTTACATTACACCAACTAATTTAACAATATACAACATGTGTATTGTTAAGATATTATGTTCTGGAGAATACAACATTATTATTAAGATATTATGTTCTGGAGGACAAAATGCAAATTTCCGGAAATGATGAATCGAGCTTGTATGGATGAAGAATTGACTATGATGTTGAATCGATCTCGATGATTACTTGAGTTCTGTGCATCAATCTTTAACTTCTGTGTATCAATTTTATGTTATTTGCATTCTTTGCGTCATACGCATCAATATTTCTGCAAAAAATTTACATTCTTTAATTGGGAAGAAGAGAATTAATTGGGGGAAAAAAAATCTGTTATGGGTGGATATAATGGGATTTGATTTGATCTTGCATGTTATTTGCATAAATTTGTTAGACCTATTCACCAAAATGCCCCCATCATCATTAAATTAAAATCCGAAATAATGGCTTTAAATATGGACCCTGGGATCAAATGGTTTAAATGGCCTAGATTGAGTCTTACATCTTACCTAAACTATAGGGATGTATTTGATCCATACTCTATATATATATATATATATATATATATATATTAAAATATTGCGTTGTGTGCCGAAAATCTAGGAGGGTTTTATTTGTGCTCAAAATTGAGCAAAAGGACTCAAAATTTAAACTACTAACGATAATGAATATCGTCTGGTGAAGTTGTAGTGGATATAAATATTGCTAATTACTATTACATACTGGATTTAGAAAAAAGATAATTGCTTTTTTCACTTTGTTTCACCTTTTCCTCTCTGGTTATTAATTAGATTCTCGGCGAAGAAAACTCAAAATGAAGGAAAATTTCTTCTTCTTTATTTCTGCAAACAGAAAATTTTGTTCTTCAATTAAGTTCATCTTTTACCTGTTGAAAAGTTGAAATGTTTTTTTAATCTGGTCTGACCTATGTTTCGGAGTTTTCAAATGAATTACAAAGACCGGCTACAAAGAAGAGTGAGACAAAAGGAAAAACAACTCTCTATGAAAGAAAAGTGGGCGTGTTTACGGCTAAAAGACGAACCAAGCCCATGAATATTTTATTTGAGCTTGATCACTAAAAATTTGTTTGAGCTCAATTCGTTAATTTATCTAACAAAGCTTGAATAGTTTTTTTTGTGTTCAAAATTTTTCAAAGCTCGTATCCATTAATTAGTCAAAAATGATAAAGTATGTGTAAAAAGATCAAGTTATCCGAGCTTGATTTGCGTTCGGCTCGACTAAAATTTGTTTTCGACCAATAATCAAAGCAAGCTCAAACACATATTTTGAAACTCTCCATAATAATTGAAACAAACTTGAACAGCTGCTCATACGATTCGTTTACAGCTCTATCGTATTTGGTGTAGAGAGAGGTCGGAACTCTCGAAAGGGGAACGTGACAAATTTTTTGGTGGACTATCAAATCAAATATTTAAAATTAAAGAAACATACATCTACCTTTTTAATTTTTTTGAACATTGAAACATAAATCTATTTGATAGTCATACTACAAAACTCAAGTACTTGATGACTTTTACTCAGACAAACTAGATAATTCTTAATTACCACATTCTAGTCAACTTTGGGGGACGGAGAATTTATAAAAAGGGACTACGTTTGCACTTTACTTGTTCTTGTGAAAAAAGTGACTTGATTTTTAGAATTGTAATAAACTATTTAATCTTGGTAATGAAAATTATAGAATTAATAATATTAAAATTTTGTGAGCTATATGAACGTTTTTCATCTAAACATTTGAAAACTTGTATCCAAAATAATACCCAAACACTTGTAAGTAGTTCTACTATTACGAATCTGGTACGCTTTAAGAATTAATTTTGAGATATTGGAATCAGCGTGGATACTCTTTTCCAAACTGGTATTTATTTTATATTTAATTTTTATATGCATGATAAATATAATATATATATATATATATATATATATATAATATCTCCTTAGATAAACATATGATGCGAATTATAAATGCATATTATATGCACATATGAAGTTGGATACTAAACGAAACATGAAGTTAGAAATTAGAATATTGAATGTGAAAGAATTGCAATAGCCAAATCCCTTTGAAATAATCATGTCGTATTGCTTTTTTTGGAACGTCGTTGTAACTCATTATTTTGTTAAGTGTTAACAAAAATATTTTTTTGATATGATATACACAATGGCAAAAAGACCTTTTTGGTACTTTATCTTGGAGTGTTCGCAATTTTGGTACTTTAATGTGGGGGCTGACAATTTAGGTACAGTAATGATATAAAAATTGGCAATTTGAGTACAATTTGCCGGAAATTGATAACATGGCGACAAATAATACCGGAAATTGTTGACGTGGCTGCTGAAAAATGTGAAAATTGGGAACTTTTTAAAATTGGAGGGAAAATTGATGATGTGGCGCCAAATGTATAATGGGTCGGTGACATGCCGGCCAAATGGAAAAATATTGAAATCTTTTGCTATCAATGGGATTTGAAGCCATGACCTTGGAGATAAAAATTTGTACTCCCACCACTCCACCACAGCAAACAAGTTGTTTTATTTACCTTCTGTATAGTTACTTATAAGCATTTTTATTTTTGACATAGAAATATATGAATAAATTAATTATAATTATTTACATAGATTATATTTAATATAATTGCATATTTTATAATAAATCGTAGATAAAATAATTATATATTTGACATATATATATATATATATATCGAATATTAACATTAGAAATTAACTATATATGTCTAATATATATTTATTTTTTTACTGTAAAATCTGCAATTAGATTAATTATAATCTATGTGAATAATTATGTAATTATATATTCGACATATATAATTAAATTTTCCTGGAAAAATATTTTAATTATATGATAACTTATTAACTAAAATATACAATTAATATTGAAAAATAAATGATAAATTATTAATAAAAATATATTTCTGGAAAATTCAATTATATGGTAAATCAAATAATATATATTATTATTAATAATTAATGTAAATGTATTATTATTAATAATTAATGTAAATGATTTTTTTTAAAACTCATTAAATGCTTAAATATATTTGTTTTAAAATCTTTATATGTATTTCTAATATAGATATGTTTTATTAAAATATCTTTATGTTAAAAAAAATTACTTTAGAGAAGAATATTAACTAAATGAAAATAAATAAATACACAAGGTGGTATTTGGTGTAGTGGTGGGAGTGCTAAATTTTAGTTCAAAGGTCATGGGTTCGAACCTCATTTCAAACAAAATTTTAAAATTTTGTCCAATTGATTGCCATGCCACCAATTTATTATCTAGTTGGAAGCCACATCATCAATTTTCTTTTCAAATCAGAAAAATTTCCAAATTTTGATGTCACATAATTTCCAGTCAATTTTCAATTTTTCGGCCAAATTTGTACTCGAATTGCCACTTTTTGTATAATTACTGTACCTAAATTGCCATCTTCCCATATTAAAGTACCAAAATCGCGAACGCCAAGATAAAGTACCAAAAAATTTTTTTTGCCTATACACAATCATCAACATTTTCTTAATTTCAATTCATTTAGAGATGTATTAAAATGATCTGAAGAGTTCTAAATGATCTGGAAAAATTGCAACATTCATACACTATGTTGGCGTGTACATTTTTTTAGTACACTAAGTTGACCTACTAGCAATTTGGGTACACTAACTTGAAAAAATTAGCAATTTTGGTACAAATTGGCCGGAAAATTTGTGGATTTTGATTAAAATTGGGAATTTTGACTAAAATTCGGGGGTTTTGACTGAAATTGAGGATTTTGACTTAAATTAGGAGAATTTTGACTGATTTTGACTTAAATTAGGGGGATTTTGAATTAATTTGGGATTTTTTATATTAAATATAAACTAAAAAAAATTATTATTTCATTAAAAAAAAAACCCACCCCACCCCCTGCATCACCATGTGTGTGTGTATATATATATATATATATATATATATATATACTTAAAAGAAAAATACTTATATTTGTGTGTGTGTGTGTGACCAGGGGCGAATCTATGTAGAGCCCGGGGGGGCAGTGCCCTCACTCAATTTTTTTTTTTAATATATACAATTTTTTTAATTTTAATTTATAAATTACATAATGCCCCCACTCAAATTTTTAAATGCCCCCCCTCAATTCCAATTTCCATCTCACTCCCCCCCTAAATTTTGAAAAATTATTTTTTTACCTTATAAAATTTTTTATATTTGAATTTTGCCCCCCCTAAAGATCGAAAATTATCACGTTTTCTCCTTTTATTTTGAGTTCGTTCCCCCTAAAACCCAAAATCCTGGCTATAACGAAAGAGATATAAAAGTATAAACTATGTCAAAAGTTGTAATTGAACGTTCTCTCCATAAATATAGCGTACCGTACCGCGGGGAACAAGCCCCCCGCACCCCCCTTAAATCTTTCATCTTCGCCCCCTCAATAAAATTCCTCGTTCTATTGCTAGTGCCCCCACTGAACTTCAATCCTAGATATGCCACTCTGTGTGTGTGTATATATATGTGTGTGTGTGTGTGTGGACTGTGTGGGGGTGGGGTGGGGAAGATGACCCTCACTTTTCCTTTTTGCTTTTTTTTTCTTTTTCTTTTTCCTTTTCTTTTCTATTTTATTTATAAAATAATATATTAAATAAGTCATTTATTTTAAAAATTAAGTTTATTAAAAAAATTACTTCAAATCAATCAAAATCCCTAATTTCAATCGATATCCCCAAATTTTGGTCAAAATCCCCAAATTTTTGGGCCAATTTGTACCAAAATTGCCAGTAGGCTAACTTAGTGTACTAAAAAAATGTACATGCCAACATAGTGTATGAATGTTGCAATTTTTCCTAAATCATCATGTATATTATATTATCAAGATTTCAGGGAAAAAGAATTAATTTTATGACTCGATAAACCTAAACGAGCATGAGAAGACTATCAAACAGTCTATAATCAAGTTGAAGTAACAATAAAATACGCCCAATAATTCGTACATGTGCAAGTGGAAAAATTGTATTTGTATTTTGATTAGATTTATAGATGACCGATATATGTGTCAATGATGTTTTGGTCTAGTCGTGAGATTAATGTCCTATGATTTAGAGGTCATGAGTTTGATTTCACAAAATGCGTGATTTGTTTCTCTAGTTAAGTAGCAGTTCAATAATTCTAGTTTGTAATAGAAATTGTCAGTTGATGCTAATTAGTTCAATATGCAACGTAATTGAGGTAAACATCTCGTTAAAAAAATATGACCTGCATGCTCTTGTATTTATTTGACTATTCTCTAATTTATTTTGTCTTCATGTGCAGAGAATTCCGCCCATGCATGCTAACTTGGTCCGTTGTGATAGTGATATATATATTGTGAGATTAGAAAAAACCTCGTAGGGAACTTGTATTACTGAGTAACATATTTATAGAGTTACATGAGAGAGAGAATACAAGAAAACCCTAAATTATAAAGAAAGTAAAAGATAACTAAGGTAATATAAGAATACTAATCTAATTAGGAAAGCAATAATAATACTAATCTAATTAGGAGAGCAATAATAATATCTAACATATATATATATGTGTGTGTGTGTTAGTGAGACATTGAAGAACGGTGAACCAGGCGGAGTTGAGAATCTTTTCAGGAGAATTTTTTTTTTAAAAAGATGACAATGTCAAAAAAGGCTTGTTTCCAATGAGTCAACGGTAAGGGTGTAAGGTGAGTCGAGCCGGCTCATGTGCACGGTGAGCCGGCTTGAGTGGAGCTCAGCTCGAGCTTTTTCGTGAGAGCTTAAGCTCAATTATAGTTGTTCATATGCTCGTGGGCCGGTTTGTGAGCTTTTATTATCATTATTTTTAATTTTTAATATATGACTAAAAATACTCGAAGTTCATAAAAATAATAGTTACAATTTTATATACATAATTTAATAATACTTAAGTTTATTTTTTTCTTTTTGTTTAAATCGTGCAAAACAACAACAACAATTATAAGATTATATATTTTAGTTGATATGATATACTTTTCTATAAAATAATTTAATGAAATCATGTTTTCAAGACACTCTACTTATTGAATATAAGATATTTTACTTATTATTTATCTTAATAATACTTACTGTTTATCTGAATAATGTATACTATACATTATTAACGTATTGTTATAAGTAAAAAAGCAGAATATATTTTATTTTATTTTCTTCAAAAAAAAATTAAATTAATTTTTACTTCAAGCTCGAGCTCGACTCATCTACTTTGTGCTTAAACTCGAGCCCTAGAAAATGAGGCTCGTCGAGCTCGAGCCTAAAAATTTTATCAGGCTCAGCTCGAGTTTGACTCGTTTATAGCCCTAGTCAACAGTTTACTGGTTTTTAATAATGTTAAATATCAAGAGATAATTAATAATGTTGTTCTTCATATATCTTTTTATCATTATAACCCAACAAACTACTCAAAAAGCGCTCTATGGCGGGTGCCTTTTTTTTTTAATACTCTCTTTTTATTTCTTAAAAATTGTGACAATAAGTGAAGGCACGTTCATTTGTATTATTTTTTATTTTTTAATTCATTCATCTAATTATTAAATTAAAAAATTGTAGTTATTCTTTTCTAATTTTGAATCTCTTTAAGTTCATCAGATTTTTGTACTTGAAAAACTGTTCTTTTGTTAATGATTTTACATTTATAATCGTTTGTATTTTTTTTTACATTAATTAGAAACCCCATATGAATTGGATTTTAATTTAATCTATAGTATGAAATTGTTATGTTTAACACGTTTATCAATATTAATTGTTAAGACTATTCTTATTACTTTTCTTAATAATTAGAATATGCATCTGATAACTATTTAACAATTAAAAATAACATTAACTAATATTATTCTATTAGTCGACAATAAAAATCATAATTTAGCAATAATATATACAAAGTCAAAATAATAATTTCATGTTTATGAAATTTCGCATTTTTCTGTACCATATAAACATGATAGTACTTGTCTCAAAACTCCTAAATATAACCCCAAGTACACAAATAGCAAGAAAAAAGATGAAAAGGAGATTAAATTCTACAAAAAATTAAATTTAGTGATCTTAAAACATCTAGCAAAGATGTCAATGTTGAGTGGAAAAATGAAGCCTAAAATAGTAGTAATAGAACTTTATTAAAGGTTAATATATTGCATATATGAAATAAATATGTTTATAAAATATAATTATATAATAAATGTACTTAAGAAAACTTGAATCAATAGATTTTTTTGTTCTTCATTTCCACTAAAATCCTTAATAATTTTTTTTCTCAAAAAGTATAATAAAAATTGAGCTAATAGTGGTATATACACCATAATTGTACTTTAACTATTATTTCAAGTTTGTATTCATTATTTAAATTATATTTCTTTTACTCAGCCGATGAGAATAATATTAGTTAGATACGTACTAGTTTTAAATGTCAAATATATTAAATCTACATGTAAATGCTAATTATTAATAATATAAATAAAATAAAAAATGATATTATTACGTAGGTTAAATTTTATTTCACAATATGAATAAATCAAAATTGAATTCAGAGGAGTTTTTTATTACTGTAAAAAAGGTTGCATTGTGGTTATATTATGAAAATCATATAAATTTAATGTATAATATAAAAAATACGATTATGCACGGTAGATTAAGTAAAACTAGCAATTATATTATTCGACAATTGTCTAGCTAAATTAGTTGCATTAGGTTATTAATTAAGTGCAAATTAAATAAAATCTTAAAGTTTCAAAATCTTTAACTTCAAAAAATTTAATTTGTCCCAAGTACATTGAAAAGAATGATAAAACTAAAGGCTATTATGCTTAATTGTATATTGAAAAGAGATTAAAAGAAAAAATTGAAAACAAATTATTCTTTCGAGAAACCAAACAACTCCATATGTAGAGTTGAGGACGAGGAGGACAGATTAAAGGGTTAAATGCATAAAACTCTCATGTGTTATATCGGGGAAAAAATTTTGTGTTAAAAAAAAAAAGCCTAATCACCCCCTAAGTTATTAAAAAAGTTTGTGCGAAATCCAAATTCCATTAGAAACACTACAAAAAAGTAATACATTAATAACAAAATGTAAGTGACAATGTAAATGTTGTCACTAATTGTAAAGTATTAGTAACAAGATTTCTTGTTTTGTCATAGGAATAGGTTTTACATGTTTAATAGTGACAAGATTTGCATAGAAGTTGTCACTCTTAATACCTAATGACAAGGAATTTATTATCACTATTGACAATTAGTGACACACTTTTAGTGATAACCTAGTGACAACAATTATAATTGTCACTCTATTTGTATTGTCACTATACGTGTGTCACTAATTGTCAATAGTGACAATTTTAAAGAAACTCTTGTCACTAAAAATACTTTTTTGTGACAAAGTAAAAATTATTGTCACTCATTATATATATCTAGTGACAATATTTAATATTGTCACTTACAATTTTGTCACTAACATTACTTTTTATTGTAGTGAAATGAGCGTGTTTTTCATATTTCTCATCTTTATATAGTTGTTCATTTGACATTAATTTATACAGTCTCCATACAATATAAAATGTAGATAGTGTTATTTCACCAAAAATATACAAATTTCCTTCTATCTTTATAACAAAATTTGAATTTCGTGCAGATTTTTTTAATAACATAAGGGGTGATTTTATTAACACATGGGTTTTCTTTTACATTTTCGATATAACATAGGGGGATTTTATGCATTTAAGTCCAAATTAAAATACACCTCTACTGCTTTTACGTTGGTATGATACTAAAATAATAATAAATGTCTAGCAAATAATATTTTTCTTAATATTCCCATTGATCGGAAGATCCATAATCATCCCCAATTCAATCAATAACTAGTGTACAAATGAGAGATGTTTATACATAATTCAAGGGGTATATATATATATATATATATATATATATATACACTAGCGTATCCCCGTGCTACACACGGATAAAGATTTCTAAAATTATTTCGTCGCAAGGGAAATTCGAATGTGGATGTACATCCATTTAGATATTAATATCTCTAACAGTTACATGAGAAAAAATTGATCAAAGGCTATAACTAATTATTTGAGGGATGGGAAAATTTGACAGTTTTGCCTTTACAACAAATCATATTTCAATTATTTTCTTTTTCCTATATATTTCATATTATACAGATAACCTCAAATAAAATGAAAAAACATTAAGCTTGTATAAATCTATACTCTTTTATAATTGAAGAACATTCACTCAGTGTGCCCATCAATTATGGTGTATCAAGTTAGGGTGTCTTTTTTTTTTTTTTGGATGGACAATTTGAAGTTCTATTGTAACCGCCACTTTCTCACATGAGTTAATTTGGCAACGCTTTAGATCCGCAGCCACGTTTTAGTATTTGTCATTTGATTGTAACAAAGAAAACATTGTTGTTTCATATCTTCCATCTAGGACTGTCAACGAGCTCAAATCGGCTCAAAACTCGTAAGTTCGGCTTGAAAATTTCAAGTTTGAGCCAAAAATTAAGGCTTGAATTCATATTCAATACTTGAATTGGGTTTGAGCTCGTTTAACTAAATAATATATATTATATTATATATGCAGATAGTAAAAATAATATACTGACCTGAAAATTATATAAGTATGATTCATAGTCTATTAACTAAAATCAATTCATAGAATACGCCAGGCTACAGAAGAGTTGATGCATTGCCTTAAAAGTTTGTTTTCTCGGTATGCAAAGGCTTCAGGACAGGCGAATCTGGTGAGAATTCTGGGAGTGCAACTGGCTGAGAAGCATGATAAATATTTGGGACTACCGGCTGTGGTGGGGAAGTCGAGGAAGGAAGTTTTCGCATTGATTCGCGATCAAGTCCACTCTAGATTGGATGGATGGAGTTCCAAGTTTTTGTCTCAGGCTGGGAAAGAGGTTTTATTGAAGGCGGTTATTTAATCAATTCCCACGTATGCCATGAGTTGTTTCACTCTTCCTAATTTTCTACTGCGGGAAATTGAATCCTCCATGGAAAACTTTTGATGGAATAACCGTGAAGTGAAAAAATTGCATTGGGTCGCATGGTCCAAATTGTGTGGGAGAAAGGAAGAAAGGGGCATTGGCTTTAGAGCTTTGAAAGAGTTCAATTTGGCTATGCTAGCCAAGCAGGGGTGGCGATTGTTACAGAATCTAAATTGTCTCTTCGCTAGACTGTTACAAGCCCGATACTCTCTTGATTCTGACTTGTTTGGGGCGGATGAAGGGTCCAATGACTCATATACATGGAAGAGTATACGGGCAGCTTGTTACATTTCAAAAGGGGGGGGTGTAGGTGGAGAGCAGGAATGGGAGAGAGGATAAATATTTGGAATGACCCGTGGATTCCGAGACCGTGACAATTTAAGTTAATAACGCCATGGCGAGAACTGCTAGAAGAGACTCGAGTTAGTGACTTGATTGATGAGGAAACAGGTTGGTGGAATGTCCAGCTGCTGGAGGATTATTTTTGGCAAGAGGATATAGAGTGTATCCAGGCGATCCCTTTAGGCTCCTGCAATAATGAAGATAAATTGGTCTGGCACTATATAAAAAATGGCCAATTCTTGGTAAGGAGTGCCTACCATCTAGCAAGAGATCTGTCGGCGAAGAATAAGGGTTCGGGGTCAGGAATGAAGGAGGGTTTGGGCCAGCCATCTTGGAAGTTTTTGTGGAATGCGAAAGTGGCTCCTAAAATCAGATTGTTTTGGTGGCGAGCATGCAATCAGGCGATTCCCAAGGTGTGCAACATGCGACGGCGAAGAATGAGAGTGGATGCAGCTTGTCCCTATTGCGGGTCACAAGAGGAGGATACTAAGCATGCACTAATGGCGTGCTCTTTTGTGAGACAAGTATGGGCTATCTCGAATTTACAGTGGTCTATTATCTCGGGTTGGTATTTGGATGTGGAGAGTTGGCTCAGACATTGTCATGCAAAACTGGAAGGAGAGGATTTCCACCTTTTCATGACCATTAGTTGGCTCATTTGGAACAATCGGAACTCGTCAGTTATGGATAAGCTTATGGGGTCTCCGGAGATTATAGTGATGAGAGCAAGGGCGTTCCGAGCTGCGCATAAAGAGGCGATCGAGGAATGCCATCGGCTAAACCGAGAAGCTCATGCTGCGAGATGGATTCCTCCGAATAGGAGTGTGATCAAGGTTAACTTTGATGGAGCTGTGTTCACTAATCCTAGGGTGAAGGGTTCGGGGTGCATTGCTAGGAATTCAAGCGGACATTGTGTGGAATGGATGCAACATCGTCGTGGTTTTGCTTCCACGCTGGAGGTTGTGGAGGCTCTGGCCGCTTTATTTGCATTGTTATTGGCTAGAAGGAGAGGATGGCGACAAATTCAAGTGGAGGGTGATTGCTTGCCATTGATTAACAAGCTTCAGGCGAAGATGCGGGATCTTTTTTTGTGGATCCTTTCGTTAAAGATATTTTAGATTTAATTCCATTTTTTGATTCAGTTATGTTTTGTTTCGTGCGTCAAGTAGGAAATAAACCTGCACATTTGTTAGCTAGGTCGGCTCCGGTGGAGCTTGAAAGGGATATAGTGTTACCTTCTCAAGTTCTTTCTGCTTGTTTGGATGATTCTTTTCAATAATAGTTAACCGTTTCTTTTCAAAAAAAAAAAATTGTTCTGCCCATTTCGGTTTTAAGCCATGTAATAGGAAAGTATCAATTAGTTTTGATTGGATGATTTATGATATTAATCAATCTTAAAGAATTTAAATAACCAATGAGAATTTTTCATTGCATTAAAAATATTCAAAATCCCAAAAATTTAGGATTCGAGTCAAAATTAGCATTGTGGTCAACGGACCGCTTTGCTAGAATATATACTAGCTTGATCCTCATGCTATGCACGACAAATTATTTTAAGGCTTTTCTAACAGAAAAGACTAAACATATAAAAAAATATGAAATATGTTATGATCTACGTAATTTATTTAAAATATAATATTATTATTTCACTCATATTAAAAATAGAAACTTTTTCCTTGGAATATAAAGGAAAGTCAACAAAGGTACAAAATATAAAATAACAACACAACTCAATTTGAATAAATAAATATGGATACCCAATAAATTATAAAAGCAACTGAATATATACTTATTGGTTTTTTGTGTTTCACCCGAACAGTTAAAATTGTTCATACGTACGCCAACATATATAAAATAAAATATAATACCAATAATCCATTTGAAATTTTTGAATGGAAAAACTCTAAATTACGATTATTTCTCAAGTTTTAGACTCATTATCTCGTAGATGTAACCTTTTAATTGTATAAGAAAATACATTTCAACATTTGTAGCTTAGGTAACTTTTGTATTTATTATAATGATTTTCTTAGTAAGAAGAGATAAAGAAAATCATTACATGACTAATCATTTTATGTACTTAAGATACTTATTTCTGTAAAATTCTTCAAATGGGTTTCTATGCAATTGGGTGTGATACTTCTTGATTAATTTAAATTAAAACATATAAGATTTTATATGGAACTTGTGCATTGTGGGACATTTTGCTAAATTGGATTCTTTATTTTTTTTCTTTCATTTTTCATTCAACTCAATTATATGATGTCTTTGAAGAATGAGTGTTCTCATAGAAAAACCAAAACATTGGTGCTACTACAAATATAACCCCCGTTTAATTATTTATCATGACTCGAGTATGACATAAATACTAATAATGTCTCTTACATTGTTAAATGTTATTTATGTTAACTTATCATAAATCAACATTGAATAGTGTTAATTACGATCCTTATCATACATTGTCGTAGTTCCATCGCATATTTTCTTTTAAGGGAGAGATCCTGTTTCAAACCGTGTTTCCATACACCAATGAAAGCGATAAAAATGGGAAAATTTTAAATATTTATTTAGTAAGAAAAGTTTAGTTACACATGAGGTTGGTTATAAAACTTACATGAACACCAAAAATAGGAAAAAAAAATGACAAATAAACTATTTACGTCTTCTTAGCTTATGAAACACAAAAATAAAATAAAAATACAACTAATATTACTTTATACCTTTCTAAAGATATGCGACTATGATCGTAACCATATAATGGTTATAGGTCTTGGAATAATAAACAAAACTTCACCGTTGTTAGAAACGTAAAAAAGGAAATTACACAGATGAATTTTCACTTGATTATATAGAAATTACGAAAAATATAGGTAATGGAAGCTCAAAGAAAATGCAAAGTGAAAAAATGAATAAGAATCGACATGATAGAAAGAATAATTCAAAATACAAAATTAAAATATAACATATGACCATAAAAATATATAGAAACAAATAAAAAAATGAAATAAAAATTTAAGAAAAAAAGGGTCATTGTAACTGGAAATTATTAAACATTAAACCATGCAACCATAAGACAAATAGAGCATAACAAAGGAAAACATAATCATTTAAATTAAAAGATAAAAATATTCAATCAAAGGTATGCCAGAACATTTAGAGAAAGTGCAAAAGTACCAAGTCAATAAATTCAGATAAATGTGAAATTACAAAATGAGTGGTTCTTGTTACAAATGATCGAAAGAAGTGTGAAAACATATAACATTGAAGTAAATAATATTGTCGTAAAAACATATAAAAATAAATTAAATAAAAGATATTCAAACGTAATCGATCCAGTGTAAATTACAACAAAAAGACTAATAATTATTCCGATTTCCAAATCATATCAAAAAATATAATGTAGAGAAAAGAAAATCTATTTAATTATTAAAAAAATATTTAATTAAAGAATTCGGTGGGTAGGGGGGACTTGGAGAAAATGCAATACTACCAAATGAAAAATATAAATCTAAATAGAAACCATAAAAACATAAGAAATAAATTAAACAAAAAGTTGGAACTAATAGTATTTGAAGACAATAGATTAATAAGAAAGGAAAAATTAATAAATATTAGAATCTTTCAAACCAAACGAAAAATTGAATGTAGAAATGTAATCAGTTAAATGAAAAATAAAAAATATTTTATTCAAATAGTACTTACATATAAAGGAATTAAAGAAAAAACTTCATGAAAATGGATGAGGAAGAAACTCCAAACGTGCAAAGTAGAGTTGTAGGACATTCAAATTGTAACAATTTCTTAACTTTTCAGCTAATTTTGTGGAGTGAGTGGGTTACTATCCTCATTCCTTATTTATGGGCAAGTCAATCAACAATTTTTTTTTTAATCAAATCAAAAAATTTAAAAGTGATTTATTCTTTTTAAAACGTCATTTCTCTTAGATGGTGATATGAATTAATGGATACGTATGAATTACTCCATGAATCAAGGAATCCTTACAATTTGAACTTTTTACAATAAAAATAAATCAAAATTCTAGAAAATTAGAATTTGAGTTCAATTGAGTCAAATTGGTCAAACACCTCCTTCAAATATATAATAGTATCAAAAAATTTCTTTGTTAGTCTGCTTTTCTTTAGCGTGAAAATTTCTTCCGTTATTATGGCTTGCCAAAAAATGTGATTGCATTTGCTTGTGCAGTTTATAAGGCTAATTATTTATTTACCAAAGTCAAGTGACAAACAATGAGCCAACAATCATTTGACTAAATAGTATCAGTCTTTCACTATTAAGTGAGATGATCTGTCTAGTTTAGAGTTCAATCATCACCTCTACATTGTCATCTTTGTAAACAAAAAAGAAACTGACAAAACAATAAATATATTATTTCATGAAAAAATAAACAAATGCCTCTCCAAAACAATCAATGTGACAATACATTCACGTGGTAAAACACAAAACTTTATTCACCCAAGCTCTTATTTCAGTCCCTAGAAAACCACAAGACTTTAATCATCCATATTGATACCTATATCAAACTCTAAATTGCCACTGGCTCAACGAGCACATATTTGATAAGCTCTTTTATCTCATTTTTTGAATTTGTATATCCATCTCCATCTTTATAAAGAAGATGTATCACACTAGCAGAATTGACCATTCGCATGAGAATCGGCATTGAAACCGCAGTTGGATAAAGACATTCTTGATTTATATCCTTCCAAGCTTTCGAAACTTGGTTCTCGAGTTCATCAAATGCCTCTTCCTTTGACGCACCTTTTTCTTTTATGTAACATTCCACCACATCGAATTTTTTCTCAAACTGCATCGAAAGCAATAGATCAAGTATTAATGCAAGAGGCTTCAATGCAAAATGTTCAATGTAGTATGTACAAACAAGAAAATTTAGCTCCTTATTCAATCCAACTAATCATAAGACAAATATCATAATAAAATGTATCTTGTATTGTAACAATCTTTTTGGATGCATATCGATTGTAAATTTAGTAAGAAATTTATGTGTTCATTTTTACCCCAAATCCTGCCATATCGTCCATTAGTCTAGCAATTATTGCTGATGCTCGTACAATTTTCGCCCCAGAAATCCAATCAAAATCTTCAATCGTGACTAAATTTCCCATTCCGACTAAGGATGTCGACGCGACCATTATATAACCGGAAGATTGAACGGCCACCTTCATATACTCTTCCATAGTTGGAATATGATTATTAAACAACCATTTGGCCTCTTCAAAATATGCAACGGCTAATTTTTTCATCTGCAAATTTCAGGTAAAAACTTTTAAATGTGTTCTTTCTAAGTTGCGACTCATAAGTAGATAGGCAACATTTACAAAACTCATTAATATTAATTACCTCTTCTCTTGCATAGCGTGCACGGTATGATTTGCCAGTTTCTTCTAGTTCTTCCATTTCATCATAAACGTCTAAAAGAGCCTTGTAAAATACTCTCATATACGGTGGCAGTTCTACCATGGAGCCAATATCCCACCTAACCATTTCGTCGTATTCAGTTAAGAACTAGTGAATAATATTTAATGTATATAGATCGTACATGTATTTTATGTTTCCTTTTTCATGAATAAAGCATAAGTATATTAGAAATGAATAATGTTAGCTGTATATATAATTTATAATTATATTTAAAAAATGGATTTTACCTTTGGATTGCATCTGTAAAAAGTTGGAGGTCAGGTAGGGTACCATAAACATCGTAAATATCATCCATAGTAGAAGCCAAGACAATTACTTTGGACAGTATTTTTCTAGCTCGTTGGTATTGGGGCTCAAAATAGATACCCAATATCCAAAAGTAGCATTCCACCATCCTATCTCTTGCAAAGGGCAATTTATTTTTGAAGTCTAAGTCGTTCCACCACCTATACATATATATACATATCAAAATAAAACTTTAGCATCTTAATTTTACGTTAAAATAGAGGAATGATCGTAAAATATGTAACCTTACCTTGTAAGATCACTTAGCTCCTTCTGATTGATTTTTTGAAGAAAGTTGAAGTCCAATTTCGCAAAGTTGAGTAGTATTTCATTATGCGATTCATTTTCTTGGTAAACAGACATGAATTTCCTCGCTTGGAACCTTGTCAAACTCTTTCTGATCGGAATCTGCAACGCTTCATTAACTTGTGCAGCAAGAGAATTACTCATGTCGTGGACTCTAGACTCAAGAACAGAGGAAGAAAATCCTAATGCGTTTTCGAGAATTTCTTCTCCATGTACTCTGCAATGTGCTGCCTCATATAAGCTTAATATCCCTTGCACATTGTTCGTCAATGACTCCTCAAATTTTCCTTCATGGTCTAGGAATTTGTTGAACACGTCGGCTATTGAAAAAATAACATATAAAGCATATTAATTGTTAAAAGCGCAAATAATTTAAAAATATCTCACGTGTCTGTGTGGAAGTTTTTTGTTTATTTGTAATTTAACCATAAGTAATACTAAATAATTAATACTCACCTGAAGAGAGATTATAACCTTGTTGTCTAAGTAAACGAAAACAAAGAGCAGCAATATAGAGATCATCGTCTTCCTTGCGATTGCATTCTGAGTAAGTTTCATATATGCGCTTTAAGGATATGTCTATTTCTTTTTCAAAATGATAAGCCACTCCGAGGCGTTGGATTGAGTCAATGAGTTCTAATTTATGCAACGACTCGTCTGGTGTTGTGACCAAGACTTTCCTCACATCTTCTCTCAATTTCTGAAGCTCTTGCTCATCACTATTTGATAATTCCTGGTACATATTTGAAGCATGAAAATTATATGTTAGTGCAGAAGCTTGGAACATAAGCACTGTGACGCTACCACGAGAACATTTGTTACCAGTTAATTACAATATACAAAACCCTTACTGTTAACAGCGTATAAAAATAATTAATGTGAATGAAAAGAATAATTATACCATATTGTCTGAAGCGTATGCGAGAAAATAGTCCCCCCAAACGTTTGGATGATAAGTTACTGATCGACGAACATCCTCCAAATCGAGGTTCTTGGTTGAAGTATGAGCAGCTGATTGATACATTTCCATTTTTGTGGAGTGATTATTTATCAGTTATGTTGGATAGGTAGGCTTTTGTGATTGATTGTATTGTAACCAATGTGTTTTGCTGATAGGTATTTATAACCCTCTCCAGGGGATCGGTGCTGCTTGAGGGTCAACACTAATTGCAAAGTCTGGCACGGAACACAATGTTTTACAACAAGTCTATTCAAATGCATTATATAGAAAATTCTGCACATTCTAATATATTATATATAGAGAGATCAGATATATCACGTTTCATGTGTCAAGGAGTATTTATGTGTGTATATATATATCACGTTTTTTAATTAGGATACTGCATGTTGTGCCAAAAATCTAGAAGGGTATTGGTGTGCTAAAAAAGTTCATTTCTTGAGCAAAAAGACACAAAATTTAAACTACTAACAATAATGAAAATCGTCTGGTGAAGATGTGGTGAATATCTTATTGCTTACTATTACATATATTTAGAAAAAATAACTGATCTTTTGTTTTGCATTTTTCACTCTGATTATTAGATTCTCGGTGAAGAAAAATTCAAAATGAAGGAAAATTTAATCTTCAAGTACATCTTTTACCCATTATCAAGAAAAGGGGGGAAAAAAATTGATCTGGTCTCTCACTCTTGGATTTTCAAATGAGTTACAAAGACTGACTAGAAAAAGTGTAAGATAAAAGAGAAAAATGCTATCCAAGAAAGAAAATTGAAAAGGCGTGTTTGGTTTAAAGATGAAATTCTCTCAAAAGGGGAACGAATGAAAAATATTTTGGAGTGGCACATAAAATAAAATATTTATGAAAATCATATATGAATTTGATAGTAATAACAAAACCAAATACTTAATAATTTTTAAAGTTTGCTTATAACTTTGACGGATTTATACCATCATTTTTTTAATGTTTCTAGATTTCACAAGAAATTTGAATTTGATGGAATTAATACATCATTACTTTAAAATTATAGGAAGATCGAGAAAGAGTCATAGTATTAAAATGGTGATATGTAGCAATTTTCTAATTGTGAATGACCCCTTCTAGTCAACTTTGGGCCGGGTATGGAGAATTTATAAAAAGTGACTATGTTTGGAGTTTGTATGTTTTTATATATCCAACAAAGTATAACTTATAAATATGAGAATCATAATAAACTATTTTATCCTGCTAGTATATATTACAAAATTGATATTATCCAAATTTTGTGGCTCTATATAAGAATTTCATCGATCCAAACACTTCAAAACTTGGTACCAAATTACCACCAACAATTTGTAGACTATTTATGGTAACAAATCTCATACATCGTACAGTTGATGTGGATAGATTGTGTTAGAATTTTGACTGGAATTAATGATGACCTACGACGTACTTAATAGATCGACGGCTTCAATTTTACGCAATAAGTCATACTTGCTAGGGGTCAACAACTTTCACTGTTGTATTAATTTGTTTAATTGTTTTTGAATTTATTTTCTCTTCATGTGCTATAGAATTCCTACCATGCATGCTAACTTGGTCATTATTGAGCAGCGGAAGTTAAAGGGCTGTTTTTCAAAAAAATAAATAAATAAATTAGTGACACATTGACGAACAATGAACCTGAGTTGAGATTAGTTTTTCGCCAGAGAAAAAGAGAAAAGAAAGGGTATTTAATTTGACCCAATTCAAGGTCATAAAAGGTTTGTTTCCTTTGAGTCAATGGTTTACTCGTTTGTGCAAGGATGATTTTATGGAATTTTCAATATTTCTTTAAGGAAAATCAACCATTTAATTTTATTCAATAAAATGTTTACAACGTCAAGAATAATACAATTTAGACTGTCTCTAACGATGTAATTAAGAAAAATTGAATCACTAAATATCATGATTTTTCAAGATAATAAATCTTAAGTAATAACAAACGAAAACAAGAAAAAGATTGTGCAAAAGACCACACTTTTATTCAAGAGAAATGAAAAAGAGAAAATATAAACTCTTATTCTAGAGAGAAAACAAAATATTAAACTAAAAACTATATAAAATCTAATTTAGCGTCCGTCTTCATCTCGCCAGATCCATCGCTATCTCGTAAGATCCATCTCCGTCTCGTCAGATTTAAAGCTGTGCTACACAACTTGAAGGAGGGTGCGCTAACTCAGCCTGCCGACGATGGTGGTAGCACCACTAGTGATGTAGACGACTGCTTCACAAAGCCATCGTAGGCGGGAAAAAAGAGTGAAAAAAAGAAGTTAAAAATTTAGAGAGAGAGAGAGGCCGAGCGACTTATTATGTCATCATTATGGAATTTTTAGTTATTAGATTGGTTGTTTTGAGTAATATTCTTTTCAAATAATCTTAACACTACAAGGAAAAATAACACTAATTAGTGTCAAATAATATCTAGTGATAATTACTAATATTGTTCAAGTTGTTATTATAATTTTTTTATTCAATATAAACCCAAAATGAGGTGTATTTGTCAAAATAATCCTATTTTTCAACATTTAACAAACTAATCTAATGGCGCCCCATTGAGGCACGGTGCGCCTTCTTGTTTTTTTTATTTTTCACACTTGGTTTTTATTTCTTAATTAGTTTACTTAATTGTTAAATCAAATTTTTTGTAATTTTTTTTAAATTTTATTCTCTTTAACTTTATGTTTACACCATAAAATAATTTGGGTTTTCGAAATACAGAGCCAAAATAGCCCAAACTGTAGAAATTCGAAAAGAAGGAAATTGGGTCCACAAAAAATGGCAGCTCGAGTCAAGTGCTCGAGCGCTCCAGCTCGAGCATTTCAGTGGAATTACCCTGCTCGAGCAAGTTGAAGACGGTTGAAAGCAGTTCCCGAAGAAAATGAACGTGGGTTCCTTGAAAATATTTGAAGGAGCAGTTGAAGACGGTTGAAGGCGGTTCCCGAAGAAAAGGAACGTGGGTTCCTCAAAGACCCCTATATATACGAGCCGCGGAGAAGATAAAAAGACACCACAAGATCATCAGACTTCTGCATTTTCATTTTCTTAGAATTAACTCTATTCTTAGGAGTAGTTTTAGCGTAATGTAGGAGTAGATCGTAGCATAATTTAGGAGTATCCGTAATGTAATTTAGTATTAGACTCGATGGAATTTGTCTTTTCAAGGCTTGTATCGGCATTCACTTGCTTGTAATTTTTCAGAATTGAAGACTTTCATGGAGGTATAAATTACTTTGTATTCAGATTTAAGTATCGATAGGTAATTTGTATCTTGATTTGAGTTTTTCATTCGCCATTCTCATACTCGAAATGAACAACTAAAATGTCAATTAAAGACATGAACTACCGTTTAGCGTATCGAACGCAGGGTTTAAAAAATAATACATTCGATCTAGAGATTCTCATGGAGGTATAAATTATCTCGTATCCAGATTTAAGTATCGATAGGTAATTTGTATCTTGACTTGAATTTTTCCTTCACTATGCTATTATTTCATTCGAAAACGATAATTATTTTCATCAATTGCGGTCCACTCGAAGAAGATGAAGAGAAGTTCGAATACATTTAATCAACGTTTAGTTTAAGATTTGAACCACCGTTTAGCGTATCGAACGCAGGGGTTGAAAGATAATTCTAAGTTGTGAATTATCGCGGGGCTTGGAACGACTATTCGGATCCACCTCATTCGTGTTTGTTTTATATTCGAAACAAATTTTTAAAAAATTTGTTTCTGGAAAAAGACAAATTGAATAGGGAAGAATCAATACGATTGATTCGAGCCCCGTGATAATTCTCCACTTAGAATTATCTAACAACCCCCGCGTTCGAGTTCGATACGCTAGACGGTGGTTCAGACTTTAACACTTCGTCGTGTTGTTTAAAATTGTTATTCGGACCGCAATTCTTAATTATTGATTTCGAGTATGAAAAACAGTGAATCGAAAGATTCAAGTCTTAAATTAGAAGTTGATTATTGTTTTCGAATGCAATAATAAGATGAAAGATAAGATTCAAGTCCAGATTATCTCTCAGATACTTAAATCTGACAAAAGATAATCTTATTCCTACGTGAGAATCTTTCTTTAGATGTATTATTTTTCAACCCCTGCGTTCGAGTCGCATTAATTGAAGTGTTAGTTGTTCATTTCGAATATGAGAATGGTGAACGAAAAACTCAAGTCAAGATACAAATTACCTATCCGATACTTAAATCTTAATAAAAAATAATTCATACCTTCATGAAAGTTTTCAGTTCTGAAAAATTACAAGCAAGCGAATGCTGATACATGCCTTGAAGGAAAATTCTATTGAGTCTAATACTAAATTACACTATAGCTACTCCTAATTTACGCTACGATCTACTCCTACATTACGCTAGAAACTACTCCTAAGGCTAGAGCTAATTCTAAGAGAATTGAAAATGTAGAAGTCTGATGATCTTGTGATGTCTTTTCTCCTTTCTCCGCGGTTCCTATATATCTTGTCTTCGGGAACCATCTTCAACCCATGCTCCTTGTTTTCAGGAACCGTCTTCAACTGTCCTCAACTGCTCTTTCAAATCTTTTCAACTTAGCGCACCTCTGCAGATGATTGGAAATTAGGTTCATTATGGACCTAATTTCTTTCTTTTTGAATGCCTACAATTTGGGCTATTTGGACCTTGTAATTTCGACAGCCCAAATTATTTTATGGTGTGCTACTCGAGCACTCGCTCGAGCTGGAACTGAGCAACCTACTCGAGCTGAAATGGTCCGAGCACTCGAGCACTTTTTGTAGTGTAAACACACAGTACAGTCCACATCCATAGCCTACTTTAACATCCACAGCCTACTTTCAAAATTAAAGTTTCATTTCCAATAATTCCAAAGCTATGGCCGTAGATCCACTTTTCAATAATGTCAGAGTATTATTCAATTATAATAGTCCCATAGCATAGGTAAAGTTGTACTTTTCAACCTCATTCTCTACAAATTATAATAATACTTCGAGCTGAAATGCTCGAACTGGGGTGCTCGAGCACTTTTTATAGTGTAAACACTTTATTAGATTTTTTATATTTAAATCGAAAATGTTGTTCTTCTTTTCAATGATTCATACATTTGTAGTTATTTGCATTTTTAGTAGGGAAGTCAATCCGAATTCAATCTTAATCTTGTTTTTATTGTAAACATATTAACTGAATTCGTTTCGTAATATAATTAACAATTTTTATTTTTTTTATTTTCCTTGTAGTTAGCACTTAGCATATACATGTAAATATAATATATTTTTAACAATTAAAAATATATTAACTAATATTATTCGAGGAGTCAACAATAAAAAAAATATAATTTAGCAATAATATGCAAAGTTGAAATATAATTTGATGTTTCTGAATTTTATTTTTTGTACCATATAAATTATTGTGATTATATACGGGATTTTCGATCCTTATAAGTCCTAATAAAAGATAACTGTTGGAATATATAATGTTCCATCAAGTTTCGGACTTTTTGATCTTGAAGCCCACATATATCGCAATCACGCCCTTGCACTTAAGGTCAACCTCAAATTAACCCCAAGACTAAAGAAGATGGGTTGCATAACAAAGAGAATCTTGGGGTCAATTTCAGGTTGACCTTAAGTGCACGGGCTTGATTGTGATATTTGTGGGCGTCAAGATCAAAAACTCGGAAGCTTGCTGGACCATTATATATTCCAACAATAACCCAACACAATAGCATGAAAAAGGGTCAAAATTCTACAACAGGTCAAATTTGGTGGTCTTACAGAACACCAAAACAAGATGTCAACGTTAAGTAAAAATGAAACCTAAAATAGTATCAAATTTGGTGGTCTTACGGAATACCAAAACTACGTGAATATATTGCATACATGTATCAAGGATGTATATAAAAAATGATGAAACAATAAATATACTTGATAAAAATTGAATGAATAGTATCCTTTTGTACTTCATTTTCTAAACCATCCTGAACACTTTTCTTCTTAACAGAAGAAAATTTCATTTTTATCCCATACGATTTCGCACATTTTAATTTTATTTCAATCTTAAAGTTGCAAATTTAGTCTTATTGAACTAAAAAAGTTTCAATTTTGGTAAATACACTATTACAGCGCACCTACTACGAACGGAGGTACGGGCTCCTCGGTTCAGACCTATTACAGCGGTTCCGAGGCGAACCGCTGTAGCCAACATATTACAGCGGTTCAGAGACGAACCGCTGTAATATGTCCGTTAAAAATATATATATAAAAATGGGCCTATTACAGCGGTTCGGGTTGAACCGCTGTAATATGTTCGGGCTGTGACAGCAATTCGAACACGAACCGCTGTTACATAATTTCAAAAATAAAAAAAATAAAAAACCGCATATTACAGCGGTTCGTTTATGTAACCCGGCCGCCTCCCCCCAAATTCCCCAAAATTTCAACTCTCTCTCTCTATTACACCATCACCACCACCACCACCCCCCCACCAACACCACCGTGCACCACCACCACCGACCGCCTCCACCACCACCGGCTCTCTCTACTCGGCCTCTTCTCACCCGCCGCCATCCACCTTCGCTTTCGGTATCTCTCTCTCTCTCTATATATATATATGTATATATTCTATATATATATATATATATATACAAACACCGCCGCTTCCTCCGCCGCCGCCACCATCACCATTTAGTGGGTAATTTTTTTAGAAAAATATATATGTATACACACACATATAGAGTATAGAGTTTGAGTTAGATAAATATTTGTGTATGTATATTTGTGTATATGTTTGAGGGTGTATGTATATTTGTGTATATGTGGTTGTATGTATATATATTTGTGTATGTGTGGGTATATGTATATTTGTGTATTTGTGTATGTGAGGGTGTATGTATATATATTTGTGTATGTGTGGGTGTATGTATATTTGTGTATATTCTTGAGACTTGCCTATTTTTGTGGAAAATTTAAAGGAAATAGGGACTTGACTGAATTTAGTGTTAATTTGGGTTAGCCTAGTGTTAATTACGTTTAATTTGGGATTAAATTGTGGTTATTTTGTAGTTTAGGGTACATTGATCCAACTGGTGATCTATATTTATACTTAGTTGTTGAAAATATGATGCTTTATTTGTAGTTTTATGTGATTTATGTGATCCAACTGGTGATCAATATTTGTAATTACTGGATATATGATGTTTTATGTGATCCAACTGGTGATCAATATTTATAAAATGATGCTTTATTTTTAGTTTATGTGATTTATGTGATCCAACTGGTGATCAATATTTGTAGTTGCTTGAAATATGATGTTTTATGTGATCCAACTGGTGATCAATATTTTCGTATAGTGAGATCGACATTTTGGGTTTGTTGTGGGTGAAAGATTAGAATGTTGGGTTTGTTGTGGTTGAAAGATACAAATTTTGTTGGTTGCAAATTTGGGGGAAGATTAAGTCGAGAACTTGTTAGAAATTTTTGCGTTGTTACTCTGCCGAATTTTTTCTAGGATAATGGGAAATAAATTAAAATAAAAATAATTTAATAAATTCAACTCAACTGATGTTAAAATTATTTAATTTAATTAATTAAGGTCAAAATTGGATTTAGCTGATCGTAAGATCCGAATTTTGTTGGTCGCAACCCACCCGGGTAAAGATTACGTCGAGAACTTTGTAGAAATTTTGCGTTGTTACTCTGCCGAATTTTTTCTAGAATAATGGGAAAAAAATTAAAATGAAAATTATTTAATTAATTAACTATCAACTGATGTTAAAATTGTTTAATTTAATTAATTCAGAATCAAGATGGATCGAAGTTGGATTTTAGTGGATCGTATGTCGGAACAGTATGAGAAAGGGGTGAAAGAGTTCATAAAGTTTGCGGTTGAGCATGCACCAGATCGAACTAGGATCACTTGCCCGTGTTTACGTTGTTGTTTTGGAAAGAGAATTAGTCCACGTGAGTTGGAACATCATTTGGTGTGTAATGGAATTGATAAAAGCTACACACGTTGGACAAGACATGGTGAAAACAATGTCACGTCAGATGATTTGGGTGGTACATCATATCCATTACAGGATTTCAACATGAATGATTATAAGGCTGATCGTTTGGAGGAGATGACAAATGTGATTGAGGAGGATTTGCGAAATTGTCCTAAAATATTTGACAATTTGACAAGTGATTCAAAGACACCACTGTATAATGGTAGTAAAGTCACAAGATTGAAAGCAGTCCTAAACCTATACAAGTTAAAAGCCAACAATGGGTGGAGTGATAAGAGTTTCACAGACTTACTTGGTCTATTAAAAAGCATGCTACCCGAGGATAGTGTGTTACCTAATCGTACTTATGAGGCTAAACGGATGTTAACCTCAATTGGCATGGGATATGAGAGGATACATGTTTGTCTCAATGATTGCATATTGTTTAGAACTGACTATGCATCATTGAAGGTTTGTCCGAAATGTGGCGCCTCACGGTACAAAAAGAATGGATCTGCTCCTATCAAAACCATGTGGTATTTGCCCATAATACCACGATTTAAGCGCATGTACAGTAGTAAAGAGTTAGCCAAGGACTTGACATGGCATGCTGATAGAAAGCTTGAAGAAAGGATTGAAGATGACAAGATTCGACACCCCTCAGATTCTCCTCAATGGAAAAAGATTGATGATGATTTCCCTGAATTTGGCGAAGAATTAAGAAACCTGAGCCTTGTATTGGCTACAGATGGCATGAACCCTCATGGGTTGCAAAGTAGCTCACATAGTACATGGCCGGTGATTTTGATGATCTACAACCTTCCCCCATCTCGATGCATGAAGGGAGAGCATATAATGATGGCTATACTCATTTCTGGGCCGAAACAACCTGGAAATGATATAGATGTCTACTTGACTCTTTTAATTGAGGATTTGAAGGTGTTGTGGGAGACCGGTATTCAAGTATATGACGGGTTCAGAAAAGAAAATTTCAATCTCAGAGTCTTGTTATTTGGAACAATCAATGATTATCCAGCAAAATCAAACCTCGAGGGATATGGTGTACATGGCCAACGTGGATGCTCCATATGTGTCAAGAGTACAGATCAATATCGATTGGCACACTATCAGAAATATGCATTCCAAGGGCATCGGAGATGGCTAAATCGGAACCATCGATATCGTCGGTGGAAGAAAGCTTTCAATGGGAATATAGAAGAAGGCAGAGCTCCTAAGTGCTTGACAGGTGAAGAACTATTTGAGAATGTAAAAGACTTGGAGGTCAAATTTGGAAAGACTTTTGCAGGTGGGCTTGCAAAAACTGGGTGGAAAAAAAGGTCAATTTTCTTTGAGTTGATGTATTAGACGTCGTTACATGTTAGACATTTTCTTCATATTATGCATATTGAGAAAAATGTATTTGATAGTGTCATTGGTACACTTCTAAATGTGTCCGGAAAGACAAAAGATGGCGTAAAGGCAAGGTTAGACTTGATTGAAATGAAGATAAGAGGAAAATTGGCACTAACAAATAGGGGGGAACGTACTTATTTGCCTCCAGCAGCTCACACTCTATCTAAGAAAGAAAAAATTGCATTATGTGAGTTCCTTAATGGAGTGAAAGTTCCAGAAGGGTATTCTTCAAACATTAGCAGTCTTGTATCAATGAAGGATTTGAAGCTAAAACGCATGAAGACTCACGATTGTTATGTAATCATGGATTATTTGCTACCAATTTCTATAGGGGCCATTTTTCCAAAAAAAAGGTGAGAGACACGATAACTAGATTGTGTTTCTTCTTCAAAGCAATGTGGAGCAAGGTGTTTGATCCTGAACAATTTCCTGCACTTCAGAAACAAATTGTCATCACTTTGTGTGAGCTTGAGATGTATTTTCCACCTGATTTTTTGATATAATGACTCACCTACCTATTCACTTAGTTAGAGAGACACAACTATGTGGACCGGCTTTTATGAGATCTATGTATCCGGCTGAGCGTTATATGAAGGTATTGAAAGGCTACGTGAAGAATCGTAGTCGACCGGAAGATTGCATTGTTGAACGGTACATAGTTGATGAAGCCATTACATTTTGCACAGAGTATCTGGCAGATTCTAATGTTGCAGAGCTTCCAAAATCCCATGTTGTGGGAGAGGGAACAAAAGGAAAAAACGTAATTGGAAAGCAATTAGTTAGTGTTCCTATTACACAAAGGGAGCAGACACACTTTTATGTGCTCCACAACACCGATGAGGTTGACCCATATGTTGAAGAGCATAAGAACCAACTTAGGAGATTCAATCCAATTAAAAATGAGAGCTGGATTTCAAGAGAGCATAACAAGAGTTTCATCAATTGGTTCCGAAAGCATATTGAAGAGAAACAGAAAGAGAATCCACTTTCAGTTTCAGATAAATTGACACGATTGTCAATGGGTCCGGACAGACTAGTATTTTTTTATTCAGATTATCGTATAAGTGGTCGCACATTGTATACAAAAGACCAAGATGAATGAAGTACAATGCAGAATAGTGGTGTGAGTCTTGTAACTCAAGCAATGCATATCTCAAGTGCTAAAGATAATAACCCTATCTATGCCGATTTATCATATTATGGGGTGATTGAACATATATGGGAGCTTGATTATAGTTGGTTTTGGGTGCCTGTATTTGGGTGTAGGTGGGTTGACAATAAAAATGGTGCCGATAATAGTGAAATAGGATTCACTCGAGTAGACCTTGAAAGGGTGGGATACAAAGATGAACCTTTCATTTTGGTATCACAAGCTAAGCAAGTATTTTTTGTCACCGATCCTATTGATAAGAGGTGGTCCATTGTTTTATCGGCAAACAAAAATACTTGTATTGATGATGATTATGAAGAAAGTGAAGATGATGGAGAAAATCTTATCTCATTAGGTGATTCACAATCAATTGATAGTGACGATGACTTGGATATAAGTGATGATGAATTGTATATGCGACAAGATCACCAAGAGGGGATATGGATTAATCCATCAGTTCGTCGCCGTACTAAAAAAAATGGTCGTACCGATGGGAAGCAAAAGACTCCTAAGCCAACGACAAAAAGAAAACGATGAAAGGTATTTGAACCTATTTCATAATTGTATGATAGACTTATTTTTTGATCAATATTTATACTTAGTTTCTAGAAAATTTATATTCTTGAGATTTGCCTATTTTTGTGGAAAATTTAAGGGAAATATGGACTTCACTGAGCTTAAGGTTAATTTGGGTTAGCTGGGGGTTAATCACGTTTAATCGGGGATTAAATTGTGTTTATTTTGTGGTTTAGGGTACATTGATCCAACTGGTGATCTATATTTATACTTAGTTGTTGAAAATATGATGCTTTATTTGTAGTTTTATATGATTTATGTGATCCAATTGGTGGTCAATATTTGTAGTTGCTGAAAATATGATTCTTCATGTGATCTCCAACTGGTGATCAATATTTATAAAATGATGCTTTATTTGTAGTTTTATGTGATTTACGTGATCCAACTGGTGATCAATATTTATAATTGCTGGGTTTGTTGGGTTTGCTGTGGTTGCAAGTTTGGGGGAAGATTAAGTTGAGAACTTGGTACAAATTTTTGTGCCGTTACTCTGCCAAATTTTTTCAAGAATAATGGGAATGAACCTAACTTCTATATTTATAACTTCTATTTTAAAATTATTATTGCCAAATGAATCTGCCAAATTTATATGAATCTAACTTCTGTATTTTTTGGCTTTTGTAGGTCGATGGCTTCAGATCCTACTGGTAGTTTCCTGAGGATGATGTCTATGGATCAGATAGCCGTCATGAAAAGGAGATACGGAAAGGTGTCACGGCTATGAAAAAAGTTATCAATGCCAGAAGTAAAGGCATAAGGCTACCTGTCGGCTGGAATGGCAGAGGCCAAGAAGTTGACCCAAACAAATCAACATTTGTTGGTTATATAGGAGTCTTGGCTCGGCAGAAGGTGCCGATTACCAAGAGTGATGGACGAAAAGTCCTGTCACCAATAAAAAGAAACATTTGGCATGAAACAAAGGTAATTTGGATATTATCATATTTCTAATTGTTAATGTATTTATTGTTGATTTAATTTTCTGCAAATTATAATTTCATATATACTTTGTTGTTTGTTTTTTGTAGTTGGCATTTGATATTGAAGAAAGAAGACAAAAGTACGTGCTAGGAGAAGCTGGGAAACTAGCACGTAACTCAGGAGCTACTTGAATAGAGTGTGGGTGCAAGATGATGATGGGAACATTAATTACAACCCATCCTCACAATATGAGATACCTCAATCCGATTAGACGGCATTTGTAGATCTTCGCCTAAGTGAAGAGTTTCAGGTAGCTAGTCATTTTAATTTACGGTTTCATTTGTTGGTTATTGCGTTTATATTTAATTAATAATTTGTTTATGTAATAAACAGAAACTAAGTAGGGAAAATCAGGAGAGAGCAAAGGAACCTGAACATCCTTACAGGAGATCACGTCTTGGACATGCTCTTGTGGAGCAAATTGAGGTACGTAGTTCATTTATGAGTGAATCCTTACAATTTTTTAATAAAAATTCCTTGTTATTAAATATATATTTTTTAATCAAAATATAGATGAATAGAAGAAAGGATGCGGGGTCCGATTGCACAAAGGTGACACGAGCACTCGTGTGGAGGATTGCGCGTTCCGATAAAACAAATCAAATTGATAACGACAATGTTAGAAGAGTAGTGAATGAAATGGTGAGTTATTTGCAATTTTAGCTCTATAATGTGTTGTATGTTTGTTTTGAAATACTATTGAAAGAACAAAGTTCACTAATTTTTTTTATTTTTTAAATGTATTATTACAGGAGAGCTATTCACAAGAGAGTACTAGCCATAGTGGAAATGAGAAGAGTCGAGATGATCTATTGGCTAAAGATCTTAAAAAGAAGGAGCACCCGGGCCGCATTAGGGGTGTTGGCTTTGGGGTCTCACAAAGAGACTACTTTACGGATGCAAAGCCTTCTAAAGAAATGGAGATGGAAAGCTTGAGAAACATGATGAAGAACCTCTCCGAAACTATGCTTGCCATGCAACGCCGGATTGATGATTTGGAAGCGCCTAACTCGCGTCAGCCAAATGAAGATGAGGTGATTTCCTTGAAAGATAGCTGCCGAGAACCAGTTAAGATGCTTCCTGAGGTAATGATTTGAACTTGTTTATTGATCATGTGACTTGCAACTCTCTATTTCTGTAAATCACACAAAACTTTCTAATATAATGTTGTTTATATATATATATATATGTAGGTTATCGCTCCGTGTCAATTAACACTTCCATCACCATCATATTGTGTGGTGGCTAAAGGACAGATGTACAATCGAGTGAATGATAGAATACTTCACAACCGTCCATTAGCCAGCAACCTTGTGAAAGTGCGCGTTGACACTGCAGTTGACGCAGATACACCCCTACCCATCCCTCTCAATGATGAACTGCTCACCATTTCTAGTGCTCTGGGTACCTTTGTTGGTTAGCCAGTGAGTCTTGTCATTGTCACTGATGCACCGATATGTAATTAATAACTAGTTATTAATAAATTATAACAATTGTTTAAAGTTACTAAATATACTTTGGTGTGTAACATTCATGTTTTATTTTCTTTGCTTAAACAGTCTCTTGGACCATCCAAATCATCTGGAAACTAGAAATCAGGGACGTCGAAGCAGTCAGCTGCCAAACCAAAACCTTCAGTGGCCAAGCCTGCACGTTAAGGTGATAGATGTGCAGACCTTGTACTAGATGGACTCCCTGATGACCTTTTATTTTTTGGAAAGTACACGAAGATGATGTCTATTAATGACCAAATCACTATAGACATCGAGGAAAGAATTATGAATTTTGCATTCCCAGAGTATATTGGGAAGGAGGAGATCTGTCACCTTCTGCGTCAAGAAGAGATAGGAGGCTCTCTCATTACAGCGTACATAAAGTAAGTTTTTTAGTTATTTTATTGTATCTGAACTATTATTATTTTCGTTACTCGAAATTCATTTTTTATGCTCAATTTAGGTGTTTGTGGGTTAAGTACGTGATCCCCGAAGGGAAAAAAGCAAGTTTCAGGTTCCTTAGCCCACATTCCATATCTACGGGAACAGGCAAGCATACTGAACAAGTGCAGTACATAGCAAGTGCTATGATACAGAGTGCACAAATGAATAAGTTATTTCTTGCACCTTACAACACCGGGTGAGCTACTAAAGACTCAACTTTAATTTGCAAAACTAGTTACGCAAAATAAATTTTGAACTTATCTTTTGAATGCTTTTTAGGGGTCATTGGTTGTTGCTTTCAATTGATCCATTTCAAGAGGTCATTTACTATTTGGATTCTTTGCATGGTGAGCCGGATTACCGAGATGAGATAACGCAAAAAATCAATCAGTAAGTTTTTCATTCAATCAATGTATCCATTATAGTTAATATTTTTTTAAAGTGTATATTTATTTCACATAATTGCTTATTTTTGACATATTTTCTTGTTTTTTATATTTTTTTATAGGGTTGTGCACATATTTCGTGCAAATCGCAACAACAATTCCAAGAAATCCAAAAACAAGGCCTGTCAATGGATTAAAATAAAGGTTAGCGTTTTCTAGTTTCAAGAGATTATATATTCGTATAGAAGTTAGTGTTCTAATACAACGTAACTTTGATTACTTTTGTAGTGCCCCCGGTAGACAAACGAGGTGGATTGTGGCTACTTCGTTATGAGATTCATGAAAGAGGTTATTAGCCACGGACAATCTATAATCCCAACAACGGTATGCATAATCCTAATATATACTTAATTTCTATCCCTTTTGAAGTTATTAAACCTTTGGTAGGTAATTGAAACGTCATTTGAGTTTGCAATTAATCTCTATATATATCTTGCAGTACTTTCATGATTCTCAATCCTTCCATACTCAAGAGCAAAATGATGAAGTACGCTGCAAAGTGGCATATTACATTTTCTTAGCAGCTCCTTAGAAATTAGGTAATGTATTTTTTGTACATTGTGACTTGTTGTAAATTGTGATTTGATTTATTGTATTCAAATTGTGAGTAATTTAATTAGTTAATTGTACGTGATCATTTGTTGGTGATTATAAAATTTTGTTGTTGGAGGAAATAATTGGTAATATTGAAGTTTGGGGTTTTTGTTGTTTATGTTGAAAATGTTTTATTGTGTAGTTGGAATTTGTTGTGTTGGTTTATTGAATATTACTGTAATAGGGTGCAAAATTTTAAAAAAAAAATCTGAGACCCTATTACAGCGGTTCTAGTCTAAACCGCTGTAATAGGTTTCAAGAATTAAAAAAAATTAAAAAAATTATAACCTTATTACAGCGGTTCCAGCTTGAACAGCTGTAATAGGGTTCTAAATTTTAATTAAAAATAAAAATAAAAATCCTATTATAGCGGTTCGCCTGAACCGCTATAATAGGTTTCGAAATTTTAATTAAAAAAAATATAAAAATCCTGTTACAAGGGTTCAGGCTGGAACCGCTGTAATAGGATATCCCTATTACAACTGTTTTTTATTGAACCGCAGTAATAGAGGACCTATTACAGCGGTTTTTAACCGTTGTAATAGGCCTAAACCATATTACAGTGTTGCCTATTACAGCAGTTAAAACCGCTGTAATTGGTCCAAAAAAACCGTTGTAATAGGCATTTTTTGTAGTGGTGGGTTAAATTTTATTTCACAATAAGAATAAATCGAAATTGAATTCGGAGGAGTTTTTATATTATTTTAGAATAGGTTGCAAGTAACCACAATTGTATATTATGAAAATTATATAAATTTAATGTATAATATAAAAATTGCGAGTATGCACGGTAGATTATAAAACTAGCAATTATATTATTCGACAATGGTCTAGTTATATTAGTTGCATTACGTTATTAATTAAGTGCAAATTAAATAAAATCTTAAAGTTTCAAAATCTTTAACTTCAAAATTTTTGGTACATTGAAAAGAATGATAAAACTAAAGGCTATTATGCTTAAGTATATTGAAAACAGATTTTAAAAAAAAATTGAAAACAAATTATGCTTTCGAGAAACCAAACAACTCCAAATGTAGAGTTGAGGACGAGGAGGACAAATTAAAGGGTTAATTAATGCATAAAACTCTCATGTGTTATATCGGGGGGAAAATCCATGTTAAAAAAATAGCCTAATCACCCCCCTAAGTTATTAAAAAAATTTGTGCGAAATTCAAATTCCATTAGAAATGAGCGTGTTTTTCATATTTTTCACCTTTATAAAATTGTTCATTTGACATTTATGCAGTCTCCATACAATATAAAATGTAGATAGTGTTATTTCACAAAAAACACACATATTTCCTTCCATCTTTATAACACAATTTGAATTTCGTACAGACTTTTTAATAACATAAGGGGTGATTTCATTAACACATGGGTTTTCTTTTACATTTTCGATATAACATAGGAGGATTTTATGCATTTAAACCCGAATTAAAATACACCTTTACGGCTTTTACGTTGGTATGATACTAAAATAATAATAAATGTCTAGCAAATAATATTTTTCTTAATATTCCCATCGATCAGAAGATCAATAATCATCCCCAATTTGATCAATCACTACAAGAAAATAGGGCATCAGAGACGGAATTTTAGAGACCGGCTGAATTCGGTCTCTAAACAGAAACCGAAATTGAGACCGAATTCGGGTCGGTCTCTTTTTCTTAAAAAAATATCCAATGGGGTAATTTAGAGTAAATTAGAGACCGATTCAGAGACGGAATTAGAGACCGAGTGATTTCGTCTCTAAATCGGTAGCTAAATGGTTGATTTACTTGCCTAAGTTAGAGACGGATATTTTCGGTCTCTAATTTTCAAATTAGCGACGGAATTTAGCGACCGAGATGAGCATCAATTTTTCATTATTATTTAGCGACCGATTCGGCGACGGAATATGAAATTATATTTTAGAGACCGATTCAGAGACCGACTAATTCGGTCTCTAATTAGCGATCGAATAATTCGGTCTCTAATTTTCAAATTAGCGATGGGATTTAGCGAACGAGATGAGCATCAATTTTTCATTATTATTTAGCGACCGATTCCACGACGGAATATGAAACTATATTTTAGAGACCGATTCAGAGACCGAATAATTGAGTCTCTAATTCGGAAATATCCGTCTCTATTTTGTAAATTAGAATAAAAAAAAAATATCAACAGATTTCGAACCTCGGATCACTTCTAAGGTTTTGATGGCGAATGCCACTACATTATATTATATATATATATAACATATATGTAGATACGAAATTAATTAGGCAATTAGACCCAAATAGCCTATTGGATCCCTGTGATAGTGGGCTATTTATCCCCAGCCCAATCTCATGTCACTACAAGAAAAACATCGAATAGGAACAAAAAATTAGGAAGCATAGTCAATTTGTTGGCAATTGGCTACAATTTTAGCAAGCAATGTGATTTAATGCTCTCCTACAAACTTAACATCAAATGATTTTGTTGCAGAAATTAAAAACAAATTTATTAGTTCCCAAAATTTGTAGCAAACTTTTTGTTCCATCAAAAAATGGAGGCAAACTTCCCTCCATTTTTCTTGTTCCTAAATTTGTAGCTAAATATTCTAAAAAAATAAATAAGAAATCACTAAATTTTGCCAACAAAAATATTTGTTGGAAAATGAGAGGAAATATAATATTATTTTTTAGGAACTACGCAATTATTGCTAAATATCCTTATGATTAAAATTAAATAATAAATAAATGTTAGTAATTTGCCTAATAGATTTAAAAATATATTATGGAATATATTATAACATGAAGCTATTGTTAACAAAAACGTAAAAAACACACACGCATATATATATATATATATATATTATTTCTATTTTAGATGTTATTTATTTTGAATTTTTTCCTTAAAATTAAGAAACTCGTTATTTATGATTTAGGGTCAGGGTTAAAATTGATCATCTTATAAAATGTCAGTCGCTGTTATTTATGTATATAAAATATTGTTAAATTATTAAATATCCTTAGTACTTTCGTTTATTCTCTAACTTATTAATTCAATGGATTGAGTTTTGTCTATATATATAGTACTATAAGTCTGAGTTAAGTGTCAATAAATATATTGATTTATATCTCTATTGATTTATTTATTCATTGTTAACTTATATATTGAGCATGCTCATATGCTTCTGAACACTTATCATTAAACTCAATCTTAACTTTCTGAAAAAGCTAGAGCTCTAGCCAACTTGGTCCGACTCAATATAATATGCGGCCCTATTTCACAAATTTTGTTTCATTTGTTTGAACCATTATCGAGCTACAAAATTTGTGTTTGAGTTTGATTTGATGTTCATTGAGCTGAGCTCAATCATTGAATAACTTGATTTGTATTTCAGCCTTATCTATTTATATAGTAGTAAATAATATACTTATTCCTAGTTAGTATCAATTACACTTACATTAGATTTGTTATCTAATATCAATCATATTGACATTAATCATTAAATTAAGTTTTCATTGTTATAGCTAATTATCCATTTTAGATTAGGATTAAAGTAATGTTGGATTTGAATTATTCATGTTAGAGATTCATATATATCAAATAACAAATATATTATATGATTATAAGTAATATTATTAATAAATGGCTACCTAGGCCCTAAACCCTAAACTCGAAATCCTAAACCCTAAATGAATGATAGATAAACAATTTTTGGAACTTTAGATATATTAAAAGATACTTAACATTGTTAATTGGATTAATATTTGAATTTTGTGTTTTGGATGATATTTATTGACTAAATCTACTTAATTATAATATTTTTTGTTAGTAAATTAAAGTGAAAGGGGCCAGCCCCTAAAATTATAATATTGTTTGTTAGTAAATTAAACTTCAAAAAAAAAAAAGATATTGCTAAGGGTTCAAACCGGCAACCTTCCCCTTAAAGAAGGGGGCACCTGCCACTAGAGCATATGTCAATATGTTACACCTCTCTTAAGCTTTTATAATTACTATTAATTCGAAATCTGAGCAAAAAATAAAAAATAAAAAATTTCAGCGCTAAAACCTTAACACTTTGGCGCTCAAAATTCAGATGAAAAGAATGAGAGAGATGAAAAGAAAAAAGCCCTAGTTCCCTCCACATCCCTGTCTTCCCCTCTCGTCCAAACCACCGGAAGGTGGCGGCGCTCGTAAATGGCAGAAGAACAAGACGGCGGCGCTCGTAACCCATCTCTCTGGTAATATTATTATACCTTTTGAATACTATTTTTTCAGAGAAGAGGGAGAAGACAAAACGAAAAGGGAGATTTTTTTGAGAAACAAAATCATTTTTTGTGTAATTAATTGTTTGAGCTTAACAGAGAAGAGGGAGAAGACGTACCATTTTTTCAGCTTTTTGTGTGATTAATTGTTTGAGCTTATTATTGAATAAAAATCGAATTTTTGAGGTTTGAAATTACGAGAAGTTAAATATCATCTCAAATTATTATAAGGTTACATTTAATTGATAGATTTCAGATTGTGTTGCCTATTGTCAGTTTGTGGAGTGAACATATATGAATTTGTACTCTTGATGCAGATTTAATTTTTTAGGGACATCCTAATAAGTTCAATGAGATTTTGATGGGTATTTCTTCATAAATCTAACTGGATTGTGTCTTTATATGAGAAGATGATATTATTTTTTATTTGAAGAACTTTTATATAGAATTTTGTCAAATTGAAGGGGGGATTTTTTTTTGTATGAAAAATATTCAATTCATACATTATTTTCGCTGTTTGAGTACGAATTTTTATGATAAGTTCCTTAATAATAGAATGGTGTGTGAGAAATTGGGTAATTTGTATGTATATAATATAGTATCTTGTATTATGTGTTTGTATGTGGCTTGAGGTGGCATGTTAATCAATATGGTATACACTTCAAGCATATGATATATGCCAATATAAATTCACTGCACTGCAATTCTGTTTGTTCATAGTCCAAAAATTACACACTGCCCTCCACCTTAAGTTCTAAGTTTTATAATTTGATCCCCAAAGCCTTATATAAATTGTAGTTTAGTCCATAAATCATTATGTCAGTTCAATCCCTCGACATTAAATTTTGGATGCAGAAATTTTTATACGCTCCGAACAAGCTTTCGAAGATCAAGGTGGTTAGTCTCTCAGAAACACAAATACGAACTGAGATAAGCTTACAAGAACAAGAAGTATTTGCATTAGTAGGTATGTTGATTGAAGCTTTATTATGTGTTTAAAGTGAATTCGGATTTCCTTTAGTGCCTTGCACATTGTTTCGTTGCTTATCTATTATGTTGGTTGTGTTTATTTTCTTTAGTTGTAGTATTATGGATAACTTATTGTGAAGTTAAACGATGTCTTGATAGTTTTCTCTATGATTCTTATACTTACAAACTCAGAAATACATTTGATAATGAAATTGAAATTAGATGAATGGTTTTTCTTATGTTAATTTTCTTGAATTAATGGTGTTTATGAGTTTCACATCATCATCTTATTTGGCTTGAGACCTTATTTATGTTCAATGTAATATGTTGTTATACAAATGATAACACTCAAATTTATTGACCACAAGTTGGCTTGCAATTTAACGTTAGGATCTTGAAGTAATTGTGGTAGGAAGTGTTTTAAGAGTTTGAAGGATTAACTTGTGTGATTAGGAGGTATTTTAAGTTTTTCCTTAAATCTGCTCTAACTCGATATGATCACGGCTAAGAGACATATACCACTTGAAATCCCCTTGTATCGAGTTCCTGATACACCAAGTGGAGCTCGGTTACAAATTTTCTACATAAAAATTAGACAATTGTTTTTAAAATCTGGTTGTCAAAGTGTTTTTCCCCTTTCATCGCTCAATTCTATGCTCAAAATTGCTTTCTCTCGGGAATAACTAGGCTGAGGGTCATATATCATAAGAAATAACCATGTTACTAATTTCTAATGAACCAAAGGGAGCTTGGTTTTGATTTTTGTACACAAAGTTATGCATATATTATCAAAATCTGCCATTGTTTTTCGGTTTCTGTTTTTTGGTCCAAGTTTCTACTAAAATCTGCTTTAACTCGGGAGGAACCAGGCTGCACGACATACACCATTTGAAAGCTTCATGTGTGTGGTTTTCATTGCACTAAACGGATCTCCATTATGATTTTTCGACACAAAGTTATGTGCATTATACCAACACTGTCAGTAGTAGCTGTTCTATTTTGTTTTTGGGCCAAGCTACTTCTAAATTCTGCTTTAACTTGATAGGAATCATGCTGAAAGTCATATTCCATTTTCAACTCCCAAATGTCTAGTTTTCAATGCCCCAAGTATGGCGTGATTTCGAGTGGGAGGCACCGCTCAAGATCATTTGAGGACCTCTGATTTCGCCGAATGCAGCGCAGGAGGCTGTTTGTCCGATGAGAGGGAATTGCGGCTACATCTAGGGTTGGAATAATATCGATTCTCTTCTTACTTTGATGAATACTTTGCTTTAGTTTTTTTTTCTTCTTCTTGTCTCTGTGCTTCTTTTCTCTTTTGTTTGTAGTTTTTATCTTGATTTTCTAGTTCCAATGATATGGTAATTAAAATTTTATGATGAAATTATTCTATAGAAGTGTAATTTTCTAGTTTTTGTTCTTGATTTGGTATGTGTTGTCTCTGTTAAAACATACGAGCTAATTATTGAGCAAAATTGAAAACAGAAATGCAGGTCAACTTTCAGAAATAACTGACAATTGTTAGACTTCAAGAAAAAGAGAAAATGATTAAACTTACGTGATTTTGTCTATATGTACATATTGGATTCTATTTGTGAATGATTATCAGATTAGTTTTGTTGTGGACCGAGTTTATGAAAGAAAGAAGAAGGTTCAGACAGGGGAGCAGCAAGGCGGGAAAGAAGATGCAGTTTAATATTTATTATTATCCTTAAGTGTATTTTAATTATTAAGTTCTGTATTTAATTAATTAGTATAGCAGTTTATTAAGTAATATAGCAGTTGGGTAGTTATCGTGTATTGGCTTAAGTAAGGGATATGGGAGTTTGTAAAGGATTATGCATATTTTATGAAAGTATTCGAGCACAGTGCTTGGGCAAGCAATTGTTTCTTGTGAATTCTGATTTACTGAAAATAAGTTCTAACAAATTGGTCCGACTTGCCGGATCCCTACCCCACAATCATAACAAACACACGATCTGCTACTGACAAGGATAATCGAGTGGAGAAATTGGAGGAACAATTCAGCGTGATGACTGAGGACCAGCGAGTGGTGCACAATCAGTTGAAGGAAATCATGGCTGTGTTAACCAGGTTGACCACGACGGCGGCGCCACCACCGCCGCCGCCTGCCAACTCACCGGCGGGCTCTATCGCGCCGAAAATAGGCACCACTGATGACAGCACTGCAGCAGCAACAGGAGCGTTTACAGCGGCACAACCACATATGATATCCATTCTGACTTTCGATGGATCTGACCCCATTGGCTGGCTTGCCCGAGCCGACCAACAATTTGAAATCCATCGCACTTCACCCGATCAGAAAGTGCAATTGGCCATGGTTGCCATGGAAGGGCCTGCACTTCACTGGT
Source organism: Buddleja alternifolia (assembly GCA_019426215.1). NCBI lineage: Eukaryota > Viridiplantae > Streptophyta > Magnoliopsida > Lamiales > Scrophulariaceae > Buddleja > Buddleja alternifolia. The sequence goes on along the minus strand of CM033392.1, from coordinate 12,528,579 downwards.
TTAGATGGTTGCGCCACCGTAAACCGAACTCCAATTGGGCGGATTTTTCACGAGCACTGATGGTTCATTTTGACGAACGCTATATGGGCAGCCCTTATGAATGACTTTCGGCGGTTAACCAGATGGATAAAGTGGACGATTATGTAAATCATTTCGTCCAAATCGCGAATCAAGTACCGGGGCTCTCTGATGACCACTATATGGGCTATTTCATGCACGGGTTATATGAAAACATTCGAAGCAAAATACGATTGTTGCGCCCGGCTGATCTGGAAACCGCGATGCATATGGCACGAGATGCTGAGGCGGATCTTCGCCTACAGACGAGAACGCACGGACAGGTTTGGGACTTCGTCTTTTCGTGGCACAAATTTTACACCACGAAATTCGAATTACAGTAGGGCGCCTCTTTCATTCGTGAGCGGTGGGGGTCGCGCAACTCGGATCGTGAGATAGGGATTAACAACCGAAATCAGCCCACTCGATCAACGGGTTCGAATCAATCCACTGCCCGTACTCAATTCCGTCGTCTCACCCAACAAGAATTCGCAGACTTGAGGGCCAAAGGACTCTGCTTCCGTTGCAAGCAGCCATTCCATCCCTTGCATGAATGTCCAAAGAAAGAATTACGAGCACTCTTGATTGAAGAAGGGGATCCTCCAGGGGCTAAAATTATCGAGGAGAAAGAGTTGGGCGAGTCAAACGAACCAATAATTATGGAAGATGAAGAAAAAGCTGATCATGCAGCGCTACCACTTTACTCAATGGCTGGGTTATCGGGACCTTGAACAATGCGGTTGAATGGGAAGGTAAATGGACACCCTGTCATAGTACTCATCGACAGTGGTGCGAGTCACAACTTTGTATCTAGCACACTTGTAACCGAGCTGAAACTGCTACCGTCGACTACGGAGAAATTCGGGGTGCAATTAGGAGATGGACGGCGACAGGAGTCCGATGGAGTTTGCAAAAAATTAAATATTCAATTCGAACCGTGTACGATCATAACGGATTGTTATGTGTTTCCTCTCGGCGGTGTGGATGTGATTTTAGGAGTCGCATGGTTAAAGACTTTAGGGGATGTTCAAATCAATTGGCAAAAGATGACAATGGCATTTGAGGATGGTGACGAGCTAGTGCGACTCCAAGGAGACCCCCCCTTGAGTCGAACACATGTGGGACTTAAATCTTTATTGAAGACACAAGCTTATGAATTTTGGGCTATCATTTGGCATGAAATGAGCTGTGTAGCAACAGATTTCAGCATAAATGCAATTGAGGCAGATTCATGGCAGGTTGCAAAATTATTGGAAGAATTTTCAGATCTGTTTGGAGAAATCGAGGGGCTGCCACCCAGTCGTCCCACCGACAATCACATTGAAATGAAACCTGGATCGGAACCTATATCTGTACGTCTATATCGTTATGGGCATACACAAAAGGATGAAATCGAACGCTTGTGAAGGATATGTTGTTAGCCGGAATTATACAACCCAGTTCTAGCCCGTTCTCAAGTCCCGTGTTATTAGTAAAAAAGAAAGATGGTAATTGGCGATTCTGTGTCGATTATCGAGAGTTGAATAAGGTGACTATTCCGGATAAATACCCTATTCCAGTCATACAAGAGATGTTGGATGAATTATTGGGATTCGTAATATTTTCAAAGATTGACCTTCGTTCGGGTTATCATCAGATCCGCGTCGCTTCCCCGGATGTGCCGAAGATAGCGTTTCGCACACATAGTGGACATTACGAATTTTTGGTGATGCCGTTTGGATTGACAAACGCGCCGGCCACGTTTCAATCCACGATGAATGACTTGTTTAGGCCCTGTTTGCGAAAATTTGTATTGGTATTTTTCAATGACATTTTGATTTATAGCAAATCAGTTTCAGAGCATATTCAACATTTACGTTGTGTTATGAGCATTCTTCGAGCCAATCAATTTAAAGCGAACCAAAAGAAATGTGCTTTCGGTTGCTCCCATATTGAATATTTGGGTCACATTATATCCACCGAGGGTATAGCGATGGATCCTTCAAAGGTAAAGGCAGTCACGAGTTGGCCAAAACCGAAGTCGCTTCAGGACGTGCGGGGTTTCTTGGGACTCACGGGGTATTATAGACGCTTTATGCGTAATTATGGACTCATAGCTCGACCTTTGACTCAATTTCTTAAGAAAGACGCCATGGGCAAACTCGAGTGGTTGGATATGGCAGATAGGGCATTCGAAGAATTGAAAGCTACCTTAACAGCAGCCCCTGTCTTAGCAATGCCAGATTTCTCGCAACATTTTGTGATCGAATGTGATGCATCAGGAACAGGAATTGGTGCGGTACTAATGCAATCTGGTCGGCCAGTAGCTTATTTTAGTAAAGCGTTATCCAGTAACACGTTAACAAAATCAGCATACGAGCGAGGTGTTGAACCGCACCTTAGAGACTTATCTGTGTTGTTTTATATGCGAACAGCCGAAGAAGTGGGTGGGCTGGTTGGCATGGGTGGAATATTGGTATAACACTTCTTTTCAGACGGCGGCGAAAGCAACTCCATTTAACATCGTTTATGGGAGAGCGCCACCTTCTTTACTTCGATTTCTACCCAAAGAATGCAAGGTTGAGGCAGTGGCTGCTGTTCTAGGGGAACGGGATGAAGTCTTGAACAACTTGAAGTATAACCTCACTCGGGCTCAGCAGATCATGGTTAAATATGCGAATAAGCATCGTCGAGATATAGAATTTCATGTTGGGGATAAGGTATTTCTCAAGATTCGGGCACACCGTCAAACTTCGTTAGTCGAGAGAGCTCATACAAAATTGACAGCAAAGTATTATGGACCTTTCGAAGTTGAGGGAAAAGTGGGCCAGACGGCTTATCGCTTACGACTTCCGGACACGAGTCGGATTTATCCCGTGTTTCATGTGTCGCTATTGAAACGGGTTGTGGGGAATCATCCGGTAGAGGGTGAACTACCATCGAGTTTAGCACTTAAGGACAGTAGCATTTTTGAACCAGAACTGATTATGGATTGGCGAGAACAAAACGTTGGCAGCAAGGTGGTCCGACAAGCCTTAATTAAATGGCATGGTAAGGTGCGCGAAGACGCTTCTTGGATTGATGAAGTGGAGTTGGTGCAACAATTCCCTAATTTATAATATTATTTTGGTGAATGTTAAATTGGTTTAAAAATTGATGGTTATTTGATTATATTAAATTGTTTGGAATCAATATGGTTCGATTTGAATTTTGGAGAAAATTGATTAATTTAGAAATGATTAATTTAGAAATGGCGGTAATTACTTCTAGTTGATTTTGTTGGATCATTTGTAATTAACAGGTTTGACATGAATTTAGCGAATAAAATGCAGCATTTATAATTGAGACGTGCTAATTTTAGAGACCGATTTAGAGACGGATTATAGATATATATTTAGAGACCGATTTAGAGACGGAATCAAAGATGAGTATTCAGAGACCGATTTAGAGACCGAATCAAAGATGAATATTTAGAGACTGATTTAGAGACCGAATCAAAGATGAATATTTAGAGACCGAATCAAAGGTGAATATTTAGAGACCGAATCAAAGATGAATATTTAGAAATCGATTTTGTGTCAGTTAGCGACGAAATTTGGAGACCGGTTGTATTTGAAAAAGTTGTGCAAATAGCTACTGATTTAGCGACCGATTGTTTTCGGTCTCTAATTAGCGTCGAGCAGTTTAGTGTCGGATTTTAGCGACCGAATTTTCGGTCGCTAATTTTTTTTAGAGACCGAATTTGGGCTTTTAGAGACCGATTTTTCGGTCTCTGATACCCTGTTTTCTTGTAGTGAATAACTAGTGTATCAAATGAGAGATGTTTATACGTAATTCAAGGTGTATAATATATATATATACACACACACGCACACTAGCATATCCCCGTGCTACACACGGATAAATATTTCTAACATTATTTCGTCGCAAGGGAAATTCAAATGTGGATGTACTTCCATTTAGATATTAATATCTCTAACAGTTACATGAGAAATTTTTTATCAAAGGCTATAACTAATTATTTGAGGGACGGGAAAAATTGACAGTTCTGCTTTATAACAAATCAAATTTCAATTATTTATTTTTTCCTATATTTTCATATTATACAGATAACCTTATCTAAAATGAAAAAACTTTAAACTTGTATAAATCTATACTCTTTTATAATTGAAGAAACACTCATTCAGTGTACCCATCAATTTTGGTGTGTAAAGTTAGGGTGTCCTTTTTTTTTTTTTGGATGGACAATTTGAAGTTCTATTGTAACCGCCACTTTCTCACATGAGTTAATTTGGCAACGCTTTAGACCTCATTTTTGCAGCAACGTTTTAGTAATTGTCATTTGATTGAAAAAAAATTTATTGTTTCATGTCTTCCATCTAGGACTGTCAATGAGCTCAAACCGGCTCAAAACTCGTAAGTTCGGCTTGAAAATTTCAAGTTTGAGCGTGAGCAGATGTAGGCTCGACTTGAATTGGGTTTGGGCTCGTTTAACTAAATAATATATATTATATTATATATGCATATACTAAAAATAATATACTGACTTGAAAATTATATAAGTATGATTCATAGTCTATTAACCAAAATCAATTCATAGAATACGCCAGGCTACAGAAGAGTCAATCCATTGCCTTAAAAGTTTGTTTTCTTGGAATGCAAAGGCTTCAGGACAGGAAATTAATCGGCAGAAATCGACCATGGTGTTTAGTAAGAATATGCCAGAAGGAGATAAGGCGAATCTGGCGAGAATTCTGGGAGTGCAACAGGCTGCGAAGCATGATAAATATTTGGGACTACAGCTTTGGTGGGGAAGTCGAGGAAGGAAGTTTTCGCATCGATTCATGATCTAGTCCACTCTGGATTGGAAGGATGGAGTTCCAAGTTTTTATCTCAGGCCGGGAAAGAGGTTTTACTGAAAACGGTTATTCAATCAATTCCCACGTACGCCATGAGTTGTTTCACCCTTCCAAATTTTCTACAGCGGGCAATTGAATCCTCCATGGAAAATTTTTGGTGGAATAACTATGAAGTGAAGAAATTGCATTGGATCTCGTGGTCCAAATTGTGTGAGAGAAAGGAAGAGGGCGGGCATTGGCTTTAGAGCTTTGAAAGAGTTCAGTTTAGCTATGCTAGCCAAGCAAGGGTGGCGATTGTTACAAAATCCAAATTGTCTCTTGGCTAGACTGTCACGAGCCCGATACTACCCTGATTCTGACTTGTTTGGGGCGGATAAAGGGTCCATTGACTCATATACATGGAAGAGTATACGGACAACTTGCTACATTTTAAAAGGGCAGTGTAGGTCGAGAGTAGGAACGGGAGAGAGGATAAATATTTGGAATGACCCGTGGATTACGAGACCGTGACAATTTAAGTTAATAACGCCATAGCAAGAACTGCTAGAAGAGACTCAAGTTAGTGACTTGATTGATGAGGAAATGGGTTGGTGGAACGTCTGACTGCTGGAGGATCATTTTTGGCAAGAGGATGTAGAGTGTACTCAGGCGATCCCTTTAGGCTCCTTCAATAACGAAGATAAATTGGTCTAGCACTATACGAAAAATGGCCAATTCTAAGCAAAGGGGTGTGCTCAAGTGGTCCACAAGGCATTCGCTGTGAGAACCCATCCCGGGTTCGAAACTCAGGAGAAGGGATGGGGGGATTACTCCTACATCCTCCCCTGGGGGGCCCTACGCTTATTGAGCCCGTCACCTATGGGTAACCTAGGGTGGATTATCCCCATACGTGGTTTGCAGGCTATTGCATATGGGCATGTTTGCTTTGCTGGGTGACTAACGGAGATTTACCCTGAGATTTCAAAAAAAAAATGGCCAATTCTCGATAAGGAGTGCCTACCATCTAGCAAGGGATCTGTCAGCTAAGAATAAGGGTTCAGGGTCGGGAATGAAGGAGGGTTCGGGCCAGCCATCTTGGAAGTTTTTGTGGAATGCGAAAGTGGCTCCTAAAATCAGATTGTTTTGGTGGCGAGCATGCAATCAGGTGATTCCCACGGTGTGCAACATGCGATGGCGAAGAATGAGAATGGATGCAACTTGTCCCTATTGCGGGTCACAAGAGGAGGATACTAAGCATGCACTAATGGAGTGATCTTTTGTGAGACAAGTATGAGTTATCTCGGGTTAGTATTCGGATGTGGAGAGTTGGCTCAGACATTGTCATGCGAAACTGGAAGGAGAGGATTTCCACCTTTTCATGACCCTCGGTTGGCTGATTTGGAACAATCGGAACGCATTAGTTATGGATAAGCTTATGGGTTCTCCGGAGATTATAGTGGTGAGAGCAAGGGCGTTCCGAGCTGCGCATGAAGAGGCGATTGAGGAATGCCCTCAGCTAAACCGAGAAGCTCATGCTGCGAGATGGGTTCCTCCGAATAGGAGTGTGATCAAGGTTAACTTTGATGGAGTCGTGTTCACTAATCCTAGGGCGACGGGTTCGGGGTGCATTGCTAGGAATTCAGGCGGACATTGCGTGGCATGGATGCAGCATCGTCGTGATTTTGGTTCCACGCCGGAGGTCGCGGAGGCTCTGGTCGCTTTGGATGCATTGTTATTGGCAAGAAGGAGAGGATGGCGACAAATTCAAGTGGAGGGTGATTGATTGCCATTGATTAACAAGCTTCGGGCGAAGACACGTGATCTTTCTCCATTGGACCCTTTCGTTTTGTTTTGTGCGTCGAGTAGGAAATAAGCCTGGACATTTGTTAGCTAGGTCGGCTCTGGTGGAGCTTGAAGGGGACCTCAAGTTCTTTCTGCTTGTTTGGATGATTCTATTTAATAATAGTTAACAGTTCCTTTTCGGAAAAAAAAAATTGTTCTACCCATTTCGGTTGTAAGCGATGTAATTGGAAAGTATCAATTAGTTTTGATTGGATGATTTAAGATATTAATCAATCTTAAAGAATTTAAATAACCAATGAGAATTTTTCATTGCAGTAAAAAAATTCAAAATTCCCAAAAATTAGAATTCGAGTCAAAATTAGAATTTTGGTCAACGGACCGCTTTGCTATAATATATATAATACTATAATAGATAGATAATAACTAGAGGAATAAGAAAGTGACAGGGGACGCGTCACTCGTATTTAGCATCACGGATGGATCTGGATCCTCTTTGTGAGTCTGCTTTTCTTTAGCGTGAAAATTTCTTCCGTTATCATGGCTTGCCAAAAAATGTGATTGCATTTGCTTGTGCAGTTTATCATAGGATGTAGTTCTGTATATCTTAAATATATTATTTCATAAAAAAATAAACAAATGACCATGTCACTTCATAGGAAACAAAATACAACATACTGGAAATACGAATTGAGAATTATGAATACATTTATTTCATACCTCTCCAAAGCAATCAATGCGACACTACATTCACATGGTAAAACACAAGACTTCATTCACCCATATTGATACCTATATCGAAATCTAAATTGCCACTGGCTCAACGAGCACATATTTGATAAGCTCTTTTATCTCATTTTTTGAATTTGTATATCCATCTCCATCTTTATAAAGAAGATGTATCACACTAGCAGAATTGACCATTCGCATGAGAATCGGCATTGAAACCGCAGTTGGATAAAGACATTCTTGATTTATATCCTTCCAAGCTTTCGAAACTTGGTTCTCGAGTTCATCAAATGCCTCTTCCTTTGACGCACCTTTTTCTTTTATGTAACATTCCACCACATCGAATTTTTTCTCAAACTGCATCGAAAGCAATAGATCAAGTATTAATGCAAGAGGCTTCAATGCAAAATGTTCAATGTAGTATGTACAAACAAGAAAATTTAGCTCCTTATTCAATCCAACTAATCATAAGACAAATATCATAATAAAATGTATCTTGTATTGTAACAATCTTTTTGGATGCATATCGATTGTAAATTTAGTAAGAAATTTATGTGTTCATTTTTACCCCAAATCCTGCCATATCGTCCATTAGTCTAGCAATTATTGCTGATGCTCGTACAATTTTCGCCCCAGAAATCCAATCAAAATCTTCAATCGTGACTAAATTTCCCATTCCGACTAAGGATGTCGACGCGACCATTATATAACCGGAAGATTGAACGGCCACCTTCATATACTCTTCCATAGTTGGAATATGATTATTAAACAACCATTTGGCCTCTTCAAAATATGCAACGGCTAATTTTTTCATCTGCAAATTTCAGGTAAAAACTTTTAAATGTGTTCTTTCTAAGTTGCGACTAATAAGTAGATAGGCAACATTTACAAAACTCATTAATATTAATTACCTCTTCTCTTGCATAGCGTGCACGGTATGATTTGCCAGTTTCTTCTAGTTCTTCCATTTCATCATAAACGTCTAAAAGAGCCTTGTAAAATACTCTCATATACGGTGGCAGTTCTACCATGGAGCCAATATCCCACCTAACCATTTCGTCGTATTCAGTTAAGAACTAGTGAATAATATTTAATGTATATAGATCGTACATGTATTTTATGTTTCCTTTTTCATGAATAAAGCATAAGTATATTAGAAATGAATAATGTTAGCTGTATATATAATTTATAATTATATTTAAAAAATGGATTTTACCTTTGGATTGCATCTGTAAAAAGTTGGAGGTCAGGTAGGGTACCATAAACATCGTAAATATCATCCATAGTAGAAGCCAAGACAATTACTTTGGACAGTATTTTTCTAGCTCGTTGGTATTGGGGCTCAAAATAGATACCCAATATCCAAAAGTAGCATTCCACCATCCTATCTCTTGCAAAGGGCAATTTATTTTTGAAGTCTAAGTCGTTCCACCACCTATACATATATATACATATCAAAATAAAACTTTAGCATCTTAATTTTACGTTAAAATAGAGGAATGATCGTAAAATATGTAACCTTACCTTGTAAGATCACTTAGCTCCTTCTGATTGATTTTTTGAAGAAAGTTGAAGTCCAATTTCGCAAAGTTGAGTAGTATTTCATTATGCGATTCATTTTCTTGGTAAACAGACATGAATTTCCTCGCTTGGAACCTTGTCAAACTCTTTCTGATCGGAATCTGCAACGCTTCATTAACTTGTGCAGCAAGAGAATTACTCATGTCGTGGACTCTAGACTCAAGAACAGAGGAAGAAAATCCTAATGCGTTTTCGAGAATTTCTTCTCCATGTACTCTGCAATGTGCTGCCTCATATAAGCTTAATATCCCTTGCACATTGTTCGTCAATGACTCCTCAAATTTTCCTTCATGGTCTAGGAATTTGTTGAACACGTCGGCTATTGAAAAAATAACATATAAAGCATATTAATTGTTAAAAGCGCAAATAATTTAAAAATATCTCACGTGTCTGTGTGGAAGTTTTTTGTTTATTTGTAATTTAACCATAAGTAATACTAAATAATTAATACTCACCTGAAGAGAGATTATAACCTTGTTGTCTAAGTAAACGAAAACAAAGAGCAGCAATATAGAGATCATCGTCTTCCTTGCGATTGCATTCTGAGTAAGTTTCATATATGCGCTTTAAGGATATGTCTATTTCTTTTTCAAAATGATAAGCCACTCCGAGGCGTTGGATTGAGTCAATGAGTTCTAATTTATGCAACGACTCGTCTGGTGTTGTGACCAAGACTTTCCTCACATCTTCTCTCAATTTCTGAAGCTCTTGCTCATCACTATTTGATAATTCCTGGTACATATTTGAAGCATGAAAATTATATGTTAGTGCAGAAGCTTGGAACATAAGCACTGTGACGCTACCACGAGAACATTTGTTACCAGTTAATTACAATATACAAAACCCTTACTGTTAACAGCGTATAAAAATAATTAATGTGAATGAAAAGAATAATTATACCATATTGTCTGAAGCGTATGCGAGAAAATAGTCCCCCCAAACGTTTGGATGATAAGTTACTGATCGACGAACATCCTCCAAATCGAGGTTCTTGGTTGAAGTATGAGCAGCTGATTGATACATTTCCATTTTTGTGGAGTGATTATTTATCAGTTATGTTGGATAGGTAGGCTTTTGTGATTGATTGTATTGTAACCAATGTGTTTTGCTGATAGGTATTTATAACCCTCTCCAGGGGATCGGTGCTGCTTGAGGGTCAACACTAATTGCAAAGTCTGGCACGGAACACAATGTTTTACAACAAGTCTATTCAAATGCATTATATAGAAAATTCTGCACATTCTAATATATTATATATAGAGAGATCAGATATATCACGTTTCATGTGTCAAGGAGTATTTATGTGTGTATATATATATCACGTTTTTTAATTAGGATACTGCATGTTGTGCCAAAAATCTAGAAGGGTATTGGTGTGCTAAAAAAGTTCATTTCTTGAGCAAAAAGACACAAAATTTAAACTACTAACAATAATGAAAATCGTCTGGTGAAGATGTGGTGAATATCTTATTGCTTACTATTACATATATTTAGAAAAAATAACTGATCTTTTGTTTTGCATTTTTCACTCTGATTATTAGATTCTCGGTGAAGAAAAATTCAAAATGAAGGAAAATTTAATCTTCAAGTACATCTTTTACCCATTATCAAGAAAAGGGGGGAAAAAAATTGATCTGGTCTCTCACTCTTGGATTTTCAAATGAGTTACAAAGACTGACTAGAAAAAGTGTAAGATAAAAGAGAAAAATGCTATCCAAGAAAGAAAATTGAAAAGGCGTGTTTGGTTTAAAGATGAAATTCTCTCAAAAGGGGAACGAATGAAAAATATTTTGGAGTATCACATAAAATAAAATATTTATGAAAATCATATATGAATTTGATAGTAATAACAAAACCAAATACTTAATAATTTTTAAAGTTTGCTTATAACTTTGACGGATTTATACCATCATTTTTTTAATGTTTCTAGATTTCACAAGAAATTTTGAATTTGATGGAATTAATACATCATTACTTTTAAAATTATAGGAAGATCGAGAAAGAGTCATAGTATTAAAATGGTGATATGTAGCAATTTTCTAATTGTGAATGATCGCTTCTAGTCAACTTTGGGCCGGGTATGGAGAATTTATAAAAAGTGACTATGTTTGGAGTTTGTATGTTTTTATATATCCAACAAAGTATAACTTATAAATATGAGAATCATAATAAACTATTTTATCCTGCTAGTATATATTACAAAATTGATATTATCCAAATTTTGTGGCTCTATATAAGAATTTCATCGATCCAAACACTTCAAAACTTGGTACCAAATTACCACCAACAATTTGTAGACTATTTATGGTAACAAATCTCATACATCGTACAGTTGATGTGGATAGATTGTGTTAGAATTTTGACTGGAATTAATGATGACCTACGACGTGCTTAATAGATCGACGGCTTCAATTTTACGCAATAAGTCATACATGCTAGGGGTCAGCAACTTTCACTGTTGTATTAATTTGTTTAATTGTTTTTGAATTTATTTTCTCTTCATGTGCTATAGAATTCTTACCATGCATGCTAACTTGGTCATTATTGAGCAGCGGAAGTTAAAGGGCAGTTTTTCAAAAAAATAAAATAAAAATTAGTGACACATTGAAGAACAATGAACCTGAGTTGAGATTAGTTTTTCGCGAGAGAAAAAGAGAAAAGAAAGGGTATTTAATTTGACCCAAGACAAGGTCATAAAAGGCTTGTTTCCTTTGAGTCAATGGTTTACTCGTTTGTGCAAAGATGATTTTATGGAATTTTCAATATTTCTTTAAGGAAAATCAACCATTTAATTTTATTCAATAAAATGTTTACAACGTCAAGAATAATACAATTTAGACTGTCTCTAACGATGTAATTAAGAAAAATTGAAGCACTAAATATCATGATTTTTCAAGATAATAAATCTTAAGTAATAACAAACGAAAACAAGAAAAAGATTGTGCAAAAGACCACACTTTTATTCAAGAGAAATGAAAAAGAGAAAATATAAACTCTTATTCTAGAGAGAAAACAAAATATTAAACTAAAAACTATATAAAATCTAATTTAGCGTCCGTCTTCATCTCGCCAGATCCATCGCTATCTCGTAAGATCCATCTCCGTCTCGTCAGATTTAAAGCTGTGCTACACAACTTGAAGGAGGGTGCGCTAACTCAGCCTGCCGACAATGGTGGTAGCACCACTAGTGATGTAGACGACTGCTTCACAAAGCCATCGTAGGCGGGAAAAAAGAGTGAAAAAAAGAAGTTAAAAATTTAGAGAGAGAGAGAGAGAGGCCGAGCGACTTATTATGTCATCATTATGGAATTTTTAGTTATTAGATTGGTTGTTTTGAGTAATATTCTTTTCAAATAATCTTAACACTACAAGGAAAAATAACACTAATTAGTGTCAAATAATATCTAGTGATAATTACTAATATTGTTCAAGTTGTTATTATAATTTTTTTATTCAATATAAACCCAAAATGAGGTGTATTTGTCAAAATAATCCTATTTTTCAACATTTAACAAACTAATCTAATGGCGCCCCATTGAGGCACGGTGCGCCTTCTTGTTTTTTTTATTTTTCACACTTGGTTTTTATTTCTTAATTAGTTTACTTAATTGTTAAATCAATTTTTTTGTAATTTTTTTTAAATTTTATTCTCTTTAACTTTATGTTTACACCATAAAATAATTTGGGTTTTCGAAATACAGAGCCAAAATAGCCCAAACTGTAGAAATTCGAAAAGAAGGAAATTGGGTCCACAAAAAATGGCAGCTCGAGTCAAGTGCTCGAGCGCTCCAGCTCGAGCATTTCAGTGGAATTACCCTGCTCGAGCAAGTTGAAGACGGTTGAAAGCAGTTCCCGAAGAAAAGGAACGTGGGTTCCTTGAAAATATTTGAAGGAGCAGTTGAAGACGGTTGAAGGCGGTTCCCAAAGAAAAGGAACGTGGGTTCCTCAAAGACCCCTATATATACGAGCCGCGCAGAAGAGAAAAAGACACCACAAGATCATCAGACTTCTGCATTTTCATTTTCTTAGAATTAACTCTAGTCTTAGGAGTAGTTTTAGCGTAATGTAGGAGTAGATCGTAGCATAATTTAGGAGTATCCGTAATGTAATTTAGTATTAGACTCGATGGAATTTGTCTTTTCAAGGCTTGTATCGGCATTCACTTGCTTGTAATTTTTCAGAATTGAAGACTTTCATGGAGGTATAAATTACTTTGTATTCAGATTTAAGTATCGATAGGTAATTTGTATCTTGATTTGAGTTTCTCATTCGCCATTCTCATACTCGAAATGAACAACTAAAATGTCAATTAAAGACATGAACTACCGTTTAGCGTATCGAACGCAGGGTTTAAAAAATAATACATTCGATCTAGAGATTCTCATGGAGGTATAAATTATCTCGTATCCAGATTTAAGTATCGATAGGTAATTTGTATCTTGACTTGAATTTTTCCTTCACTATGCTATTATTTCATTCGAAAACGATAATTATTTTCATCAATTGCGGTCCACTCGAAGAAGATGAAGAGAAGTTCGAATACATTTAATCAACGTTTAGTTTAAGACTTGAACCACCGTTTAGCGTATCGAACGCAGGGGTTGAAAGATAATTCTAAGTTGTGAATTATCGCGGGGCTTGGAACGACTATTCGGATCCACCTCATTCGTGTTTGTTTTATATTCGAAACAAATTTTTAAAAAATTTGTTTCTGGAAAAAGACAAATTGAATAGGGAAGAATCAATACGATTGATTCGAGCCCCGTGATAATTCTCCACTTAGAATTATCTAACAACCCCCGCGTTCGAGTTCGATACGCTAGACGGTGGTTCAGACTTTAACACTTCGTCGTGTTGTTTAAAATTGTTATTCAGACCGCAATTCTTAATTATTGATTTCGAGTATGAAAAACAGTGAATCGAAAGATTCAAGTCTTAAATTAGAAGTTGATTATTGTTTTCGAATGCAATAATAAGATGAAAGATAAGATTCAAGTCCAGATTATCTCTCAGATACTTAAATCTGACAAAAGATAATCTTATTCCTACGTGAGAATCTTTCTTTAGATGTATTATTTTTCAACCCCTGCGTTCGAGTCGCATTAATTGAAGTGTTAGTTGTTCATTTCGAATATGAGAATGGTGAACGAAAAACTCAAGTTAAGATACAAATTACCTATCCGATACTTAAATCTGAATAAAAAATAATTTATACCTTCATGAAAGTTTTCAGTTCTGAAAAATTACAAGCAAGCGAATGCTGATACATGCCTTGAAGGCAAATTCTATCTAGTCTAATACTAAATTACACTATAGCTACTCCTAATTTACGCTACGATCTACTCCTACATTACGCTAGAAACTACTCCTAAGGCTAGAGCTAATTCTAAGAGAATTGAAAATGTAGAAGTCTGATGATCTTGTGATGTCTTTTCTCCTTTCTCCGCGGCTCCTATATATCTTGTCTTCGGGAACCATCTTCAACCCATGCTCCTTGTTTTCAGGAACCGTCTTCAACTGTCCTCAACTGCTCTTTCAAATCTTTTCAACTTAGCGCACCTCTGCAGATGATTGGAAATTAGGTTCATTATGGACCTAATTTCTTTCTTTTTGAATGCCTACAATTTGGGCTATTTGGACCTTGTAATTTCGACAGCCCAAATTATTTTATGGTGTGCTACTCGAGCACTCGCTCGAGCTGGAACTGAGCAACCTACTCGAGCTGAAATGGGCCGAGCACTCGAGCACTTTTTGTAGTGTAAACACACAGTACAGTCCACATCCATAGCCTACTTTAACATCCACAGCCTACTTTCAAAATTAAAGTTTCATTTCCGATAATTCCAAAGTTATGGCCGTAGATCCACTTTTCAATAATGTCAGAGTATTATTCAATTATAATAGTCCCATAGCATAGGTAAAGTTGTACTTTTCAACCTCATTCTCTACAAATTATAATAATACTTCCAGCTGAAATGCTCGAACTGGGGTGCTCGAGCACTTTTTATAGTGTAAACACTTTATTAGATTTTTTATATTTAAATCGAAAATGTTGTTCTTCTTTTCAATGATTCATACATTTGTAGTTATTTGCATTTTTAGTAGGGAAGTCAATCCGAATTCAATCTTAATCTTGTTTTTATTGTAAACATATTAACTGAATTCGTTTCGTAATATAATTAACAATTTTTATTTTTTTTATTTTCCTTGTAGTTAGCACTTAGCATATACATGTAAATATAATATATTTTTAACAATTAAAAATATATTAACTAATATTATTCGAGGAGTCAACAATAAAAAAAATATAATTTAGCAATAATATGCAAAGTTGAAATATAATTTGATGTTTCTGAATTTTATTTTTTGTACCATATAAATTATTGTGATTATATACGGGATTTTCGATCCTTATAAGTCCTAATAAAAGATAACTGTTGGAATATATAATGTTCCATCAAGTTTCGGACTTTTTGATCTTGAAGCCCACATATATCGCAATCACGCCCTTGCACTTAAGGTCAACCTCAAATTAACCCCAAGACTAAAGAAGATGGGTTGCATAACAAAGAGAATCTTGGGGTCAATTTCAGGTTGACCTTAAGTGCACGGGCTTGATTGTGATATTTGTGGGCGTCAAGATCAAAAACTCGGAAGCTTGCTGGACCATTATATATTCCAACAATAACCCAACACAATAGCATGAAAATGGGTCAAAATTCTACAACAGGTCAAATTTGGTGGTCTTACAGAACACCAAAACAAAGATGTCAACGTTAAGTAAAAATGAAACCTAAAATAGTATCAAATTTGGTGGTCTTACGGAATACCAAAACTACGTGAATATATTGCATACATGTATCAAGGATGTATATAAAAAATGATGAAACAATAAATATACTTGATAAAAATTGAATGAATAGTATCCTTTTGTACTTCATTTTCTAAACCATCCTGAACACTTTTCTTCTTAACAGAAGAAAATTTCATTTTTATCCCATACGATTTCGCACATTTTAATTTTATTTCAATCTTAAAGTTGCAAATTTAGTCTTATTGAACTAAAAAAGTTGCAATTTTGGTAAATACACTATTACAGCGCACCTACTACGAACGGAGGTACGGGCTCCTCGGTTCAGACCTATTACAGCGGTTCCGAGGCGAACCGCTGTAGCCAACATATTACAGCGGTTCAGAGACGAACCGTTGTAATATGTCCGTTAAAAATATATATATAAAAATGGGCCTATTACAGCGGTTCGGGTTGAACCGCTGTAATATGTTCGGGCTGTGACAGCAATTCGAACACGAACCGCTGTTACATAATTTCAAAAATAAAAAAAATAAAAAACCGCATATTACAGCGGTTCGTTTATGTAACCCGGCCGCCTCCCCCCAAATTCCCCAAAATTTCAACTCTCTCTCTCTATTACACCATCACCACCACCACCACCCCCCCAACCAACACCACCGTGCACCACCACCACCGACCGCCTCCACCACCACCGGCTCTCTCTACTCGGCCTCTTCTCACCCGCCGCCATCCACCTTCGCTTTCGGTATCTCTCTCTCTATATATATATATATGTATATATTATATATATATATATATACAAACACCGCCGCTTCCTCCGCCGCCGCCACCATCACCATTTAGTGGGTAATTTTTTTTAGAAAAATATATATGTATACACACACATATAGAGTATAGAGTTTGAGTTAGATAAATATTTGTGTATGTATATTTGTGTATATGTTTGAGGGTGTATGTATATTTGTGTATATGTGGTTGTATGTATATATATTTGTGTATGTGTGGGTATATGTATATTTGTGTATTTGTGTATGTGCGGGTGTATGTATATATATTTGTGTAACCTCACTCGGGCTCAGCAGATCATGGTTAAATATGCGAATAAGCATCGTCGAGATATAGAATTTCATGTAGGGGATAAGGTATTTCTCAAGATTCGGGCACACCGTCAAACTTCGTTAGTCGAGAGAGCTCATACAAAATTGACAGCAAAGTATTATGGACCTTTCGAAGTTGAGGGAAAAGTGGGGCAGACGGCTTATCGCTTACGACTTCCGGACACGAGTCGGATTCATCCCGTGTTTCATGTGTCGCTATTGAAACGGGTTGTGGGGAATCATCCGGTAGAGGGTGAACTACCATCGAGTTTAGCACTTAAGGACAGTAGCATTTTTGAACCAGAACTGATTATGGATTGGCGAGAACAAAACGTTGGCAGCAAGGTGGTCCGACAAGCCTTAATTAAATGGCATGTAAGGTGCGCGAAGACGCTTCTTGGATTGATGAAGTGGAGTTGGTGCAACAATTCCCTAATTTATAATATTATTTTGGTGAATGTTAAATTGGTTTAAAAATTGATGGTTATTTGATTATATTAAATTGTTTGGAATCAATATGGTTCGATTTGAATTTTGGAGAAAATTGATTAATTTAGAAATGATTAATTTAGAAATGGCGGTAATTACTTCTAGTTGATTTTGTTGGATCATTTGTAATTAACAGGTTTGACATGAATTTAGCGAATAAAACGCAGCATTTATAATTGAGACGTGCTAATTTTAGAGACCGATTTAGAGACGGATTATAGATATATATTTAGAGACCGATTTAGAGACGGAATCAAAGATGAGTATTCAGAGACCGATTTAGAGACCGAATCAAAGATGAATATTTAGAGACTGATTTAGAGACCGAATCAAAGATGAATATTTAGAGACCGAATCAAAGGTGAATATTTAGAGATCGAATCAAAGATGAATATTTAGAAATTGATTTTGTGTCAGTTAGCGACGAAATTTGGAGACCGGTTGTATTTGAAAAAGTTGTGCAAATAGCTACTGATTTAGCGACCGATTGTTTTCGGTCTCTAATTAGCGTCGAGCAGTTTAGTGTCGGATTTTAGCGACCGAATTTTCAGTCGCTAATTTTTTTTAGAGACCGAATTTGGGCTTTTAGAGACCGATTTTTCGGTCTCTGATACCCTGTTTTCTTGTAGTGAATAACTAGTGTATCAAATGAGAGATGTTTATACGTAATTCAAGGTGTATAATATATATATATATACACACACACGCACACTAGCATATCCCCGTGCTACACACGGATAAATATTTCTAACATTATTTCGTCGCAAGGGAAATTCAAATGTGGATGTACTTCCATTTAGATATTAATATCTCTAACAGTTACATGAGAAATTTTTTATCAAAGGCTATAACTAATTATTTGAGGGACGGGAAAAATTGACAGTTCTGCTTTATAACAAATCAAATTTCAATTATTTATTTTTTCCTATATTTTCATATTATACAGATAACCTTATCTAAAATGAAAAAACTTTAAACTTGTATAAATCTATACTCTTTTATAATTGAAGAAACACTCATTCAGTGTACCCATCAATTTTGGTGTGTAAAGTTAGGGTGTCCTTTTTTTTTTTTTGGATGGACAATTTGAAGTTCTATTGTAACCGCCACTTTCTCACATGAGTTAATTTGGCAACGCTTTAGACCTCATTTTTGCAGCAACGTTTTAGTAATTGTCATTTGATTGAAAAAAAATTTATTGTTTCATATCTTCCATCTAGGACTGTCAATGAGCTCAAACCGGCTCAAAACTCGTAAGTTCGGCTTGAAAATTTCAAGTTTGAGCGTGAGCAGATGTAGGCTCGACTTGAATTGGGTTTGGGCTCGTTTAACTAAATAATATATATTATATTATATATGCATATACTAAAAATAATATACTGACTTGAAAATTATATAAGTATGATTCATAGTCTATTAACCAAAATCAATTCATAGAATACGCCAGGCTACAGAAGAGTCAATCCATTGCCTTAAAAGTTTGTTTTCTTGGAATGCAAAGGCTTCAGGACAGGAAATTAATCGGCAGAAATCGACCATGGTGTTTAGTAAGAATATGCCAGAAGGAGATAAGGCGAATCTGGCGAGAATTCTGGGAGTGCAACAGGCTGCGAAGCATGATAAATATTTGGGACTACAGCTTTGGTGGGGAAGTCGAGGAAGGAAGTTTTCGCATCGATTCATGATCTAGTCCACTCTGGATTGGAAGGATGGAGTTCCAAGTTTTTATCTCAGGCCGGGAAAGAGGTTTTACTGAAAACGGTTATTCAATCAATTCCCACGTACGCCATGAGTTGTTTCACTCTTCCGAATTTTCTACAGCGGGAAATTGAATCCTCCATGGAAAATTTTTGGTGGAATAACTATGAAGTGAAGAAATTGCATTGGATCTCGTGGTCCAAATTGTGTGAGAGAAAGGAAGAGGGCGGGCATTGGCTTTAGAGCTTTGAAAGAGTTCAGTTTAGCTATGCTAGCCAAGCAAGGGTGGCGATTGTTACAAAATCCAAATTGTCTCTTGGCTAGACTGTCACGAGCCCGATACTACCCTGATTCTGACTTGTTTGGGGCGGATAAAGGGTCCATTGACTCATATACATGGAAGAGTATACGGACAACTTGCTACATTTTAAAAGGGCAGTGTAGGTGGAGAGTAAGAACGGGAGAGAGGATAAATATTTGGAATGACCCGTGGATTACGAGACCGTGACAATTTAAGTTAATAACGCCATAGCAAGAACTGCTAGAAGAGACTCAAGTTAGTGACTTGATTGATGAGGAAATGGGTTGGTGGAACGTCTGACTGTTGGAGGATCATTTTTGGCAAGAGGATGTAGAGTGTACTCAGGCGATCCCTTTAGGCTCCTTCAATAACGAAGATAAATTGGTCTAGCACTATACGAAAAATGGCCAATTCTAAGCAAAGGGGTGTGCTCAAGTGGTCCACAAGGCATTCGCTGTGAGAACCCATCCCGGGTTCGAAACTCAGGAGAAGGGATGGGGGGATTACTCCTACATCCTCCCCTGGGGGGCCCTACGCTTATTGAGCCCGTCACCTATGGGTAACCTAGGGTGGATTATCCCCATACGTGGTTTGCAGGCTATTGCATATGGGCATGTTTGCTTTGCTGGGTGACTAACGGAGATTTACCCTGAGATTTCAAAAAAAAAATGGCCAATTCTCGATAAGGAGTGCCTACCATCTAGCAAGGGATCTGTCAGCTAAGAATAAGGGTTCAGGGTCGGGAATGAAGGAGGGTTCGGGCCAGCCATCTTGGAAGTTTTTGTGGAATGCGAAAGTGGCTCCTAAAATCAGATTGTTTTGGTGGCGAGCATGCAATCAGGTGATTCCCACGGTGTGCAACATGCGATGGCGAAGAATGAGAATGGATGCAACTTGTCCCTATTGCGGGTCACAAGAGGAGGATACTAAGCATGCACTAATGGAGTGATCTTTTGTGAGACAAGTATGAGTTATCTCGGGTTAGTATTCGGATGTGGAGAGTTGGCTCAGACATTGTCATGCGAAACTGGAAGGAGAGGATTTCCACCTTTTCATGACCCTCGGTTGGCTGATTTGGAACAATCGGAACGCATTAGTTATGGATAAGCTTATGGGTTCTCCGGAGATTATAGTGGTGAGAGCAAGGGCGTTCCGAGCTGCGCATGAAGAGGCGATTGAGGAATGCCCTCAGCTAAACCGAGAAGCTCATGCTGCGAGATGGGTTCCTCCGAATAGGAGTGTGATCAAGGTTAACTTTGATGGAGTCGTGTTCACTAATCCTAGGGCGACGGGTTCGGGGTGCATTGCTAGGAATTCAGGCGGACATTGCGTGGCATGGATGCAGCATCGTCGTGATTTTGGTTCCACGCCGGAGGTCGCGGAGGCTCTGGTCGCTTTGGATGCATTGTTATTGGCAAGAAGGAGAGGATGGCGACAAATTCAAGTGGAGGGTGATTGATTGCCATTGATTAACAAGCTTCGGGCGAAGACACGTGATCTTTCTCCATTGGACCCTTTCGTTTTGTTTTGTGCGTCGAGTAGGAAATAAGCCTGGACATTTGTTAGCTAGGTCGGCTCTGGTGGAGCTTGAAGGGGACCTCAAGTTCTTTCTGCTTGTTTGGATGATTCTATTTAATAATAGTTAACAGTTCCTTTTCGGAAAAAAAAAATTGTTCTACCCATTTCGGTTGTAAGCGATGTAATTGGAAAGTATCAATTAGTTTTGATTGGATGATTTAAGATATTAATCAATCTTAAAGAATTTAAATAACCAATGAGAATTTTTCATTGCAGTAAAAAAATTCAAAATTCCCAAAAATTAGAATTCGAGTCAAAATTAGAATTTTGGTCAACGGACCGCTTTGCTATAATATATATAATACTATAATAGATAGATAATAACTAGAGGAATAAGAAAGTGACAGGGGACGCGTCACTCGTATTTAGCATCACGGATGGATCTGGATCCTCTTTGTGAGTCTGCTTTTCTTTAGCGTGAAAATTTCTTCCGTTATCATGGCTTGCCAAAAAATGTGATTGCATTTGCTTGTGCAGTTTATCATAGGATGTAGTTCTGTATATCTTAAATATATTATTTCATAAAAAAATAAACAAATGACCATGTCACTTCATAGGAAACAAAATACAACATACTGGAAATACGAATTGAGAATTATGAATACATTTATTTCATACCTCTCCAAAGCAATCAATGCGACACTACATTCACATGGTAAAACACAAGACTTCATTCACCCATATTGATACCTATATCGAAATCTAAATTGCCACTGGCTCAACGAGCACATATTTGATAAGCTCTTTTATCTCATTTTTTGAATTTGTATATCCATCTCCATCTTTATAAAGAAGATGTATCACACTAGCAGAATTGACCATTCGCATGAGAATCGGCATTGAAACCGCAGTTGGATAAAGACATTCTTGATTTATATCCTTCCAAGCTTTCGAAACTTGGTTCTCGAGTTCATCAAATGCCTCTTCCTTTGACGCACCTTTTTCTTTTATGTAACATTCCACCACATCGAATTTTTTCTCAAACTGCATCGAAAGCAATAGATCAAGTATTAATGCAAGAGGCTTCAATGCAAAATGTTCAATGTAGTATGTACAAACAAGAAAATTTAGCTCCTTATTCAATCCAACTAATCATAAGACAAATATCATAATAAAATGTATCTTGTATTGTAACAATCTTTTTGGATGCATATCGATTGTAAATTTAGTAAGAAATTTATGTGTTCATTTTTACCCCAAATCCTGCCATATCGTCCATTAGTCTAGCAATTATTGCTGATGCTCGTACAATTTTCGCCCCAGAAATCCAATCAAAATCTTCAATCGTGACTAAATTTCCCATTCCGACTAAGGATGTCGACGCGACCATTATATAACCGGAAGATTGAACGGCCACCTTCATATACTCTTCCATAGTTGGAATATGATTATTAAACAACCATTTGGCCTCTTCAAAATATGCAACGGCTAATTTTTTCATCTGCAAATTTCAGGTAAAAACTTTTAAATGTGTTCTTTCTAAGTTGCGACTAATAAGTAGATAGGCAACATTTACAAAACTCATTAATATTAATTACCTCTTCTCTTGCATAGCGTGCACGGTATGATTTGCCAGTTTCTTCTAGTTCTTCCATTTCATCATAAACGTCTAAAAGAGCCTTGTAAAATACTCTCATATACGGTGGCAGTTCTACCATGGAGCCAATATCCCACCTAACCATTTCGTCGTATTCAGTTAAGAACTAGTGAATAATATTTAATGTATATAGATCGTACATGTATTTTATGTTTCCTTTTTCATGAATAAAGCATAAGTATATTAGAAATGAATAATGTTAGCTGTATATATAATTTATAATTATATTTAAAAAATGGATTTTACCTTTGGATTGCATCTGTAAAAAGTTGGAGGTCAGGTAGGGTACCATAAACATCGTAAATATCATCCATAGTAGAAGCCAAGACAATTACTTTGGACAGTATTTTTCTAGCTCGTTGGTATTGGGGCTCAAAATAGATACCCAATATCCAAAAGTAGCATTCCACCATCCTATCTCTTGCAAAGGGCAATTTATTTTTGAAGTCTAAGTCGTTCCACCACCTATACATATATATACATATCAAAATAAAACTTTAGCATCTTAATTTTACGTTAAAATAGAGGAATGATCGTAAAATATGTAACCTTACCTTGTAAGATCACTTAGCTCCTTCTGATTGATTTTTTGAAGAAAGTTGAAGTCCAATTTCGCAAAGTTGAGTAGTATTTCATTATGCGATTCATTTTCTTGGTAAACAGACATGAATTTCCTCGCTTGGAACCTTGTCAAACTCTTTCTGATCGGAATCTGCAACGCTTCATTAACTTGTGCAGCAAGAGAATTACTCATGTCGTGGACTCTAGACTCAAGAACAGAGGAAGAAAATCCTAATGCGTTTTCGAGAATTTCTTCTCCATGTACTCTGCAATGTGCTGCCTCATATAAGCTTAATATCCCTTGCACATTGTTCGTCAATGACTCCTCAAATTTTCCTTCATGGTCTAGGAATTTGTTGAACACGTCGGCTATTGAAAAAATAACATATAAAGCATATTAATTGTTAAAA
This sequence comes from Buddleja alternifolia, assembly GCA_019426215.1. Classification (NCBI taxonomy): domain Eukaryota; kingdom Viridiplantae; phylum Streptophyta; class Magnoliopsida; order Lamiales; family Scrophulariaceae; genus Buddleja; species Buddleja alternifolia. The sequence goes on along the minus strand of CM033392.1, from coordinate 12,505,050 downwards.
GCGCAAATAATTTAAAAATATCTCACGTGTCTGTGTGGAAGTTTTTTGTTTATTTGTAATTTAACCATAAGTAATACTAAATAATTAATACTCACCTGAAGAGAGATTATAACCTTGTTGTCTAAGTAAACGAAAACAAAGAGCAGCAATATAGAGATCATCGTCTTCCTTGCGATTGCATTCTGAGTAAGTTTCATATATGCGCTTTAAGGATATGTCTATTTCTTTTTCAAAATGATAAGCCACTCCGAGGCGTTGGATTGAGTCAATGAGTTCTAATTTATGCAACGACTCGTCTGGTGTTGTGACCAAGACTTTCCTCACATCTTCTCTCAATTTCTGAAGCTCTTGCTCATCACTATTTGATAATTCCTGGTACATATTTGAAGCATGAAAATTATATGTTAGTGCAGAAGCTTGGAACATAAGCACTGTGACGCTACCACGAGAACATTTGTTACCAGTTAATTACAATATACAAAACCCTTACTGTTAACAGCGTATAAAAATAATTAATGTGAATGAAAAGAATAATTATACCATATTGTCTGAAGCGTATGCGAGAAAATAGTCCCCCCAAACGTTTGGATGATAAGTTACTGATCGACGAACATCCTCCAAATCGAGGTTCTTGGTTGAAGTATGAGCAGCTGATTGATACATTTCCATTTTTGTGGAGTGATTATTTATCAGTTATGTTGGATAGGTAGGCTTTTGTGATTGATTGTATTGTAACCAATGTGTTTTGCTGATAGGTATTTATAACCCTCTCCAGGGGATCGGTGCTGCTTGAGGGTCAACACTAATTGCAAAGTCTGGCACGGAACACAATGTTTTACAACAAGTCTATTCAAATGCATTATATAGAAAATTCTGCACATTCTAATATATTATATATAGAGAGATCAGATATATCACGTTTCATGTGTCAAGGAGTATTTATGTGTGTATATATATATCACGTTTTTTAATTAGGATACTGCATGTTGTGCCAAAAATCTAGAAGGGTATTGGTGTGCTAAAAAAGTTCATTTCTTGAGCAAAAAGACACAAAATTTAAACTACTAACAATAATGAAAATCGTCTGGTGAAGATGTGGTGAATATCTTATTGCTTACTATTACATATATTTAGAAAAAATAACTGATCTTTTGTTTTGCATTTTTCACTCTGATTATTAGATTCTCGGTGAAGAAAAATTCAAAATGAAGGAAAATTTAATCTTCAAGTACATCTTTTACCCATTATCAAGAAAAGGGGGGAAAAAAATTGATCTGGTCTCTCACTCTTGGATTTTCAAATGAGTTACAAAGACTGACTAGAAAAAGTGTAAGATAAAAGAGAAAAATGCTATCCAAGAAAGAAAATTGAAAAGGCGTGTTTGGTTTAAAGATGAAATTCTCTCAAAAGGGGAACGAATGAAAAATATTTTGGAGTATCACATAAAATAAAATATTTATGAAAATCATATATGAATTTGATAGTAATAACAAAACCAAATACTTAATAATTTTTAAAGTTTTGCTTATAACTTTGACGGATTTATACCATCATTTTTTTAATGTTTCTAGATTTCACAAGATATTTTGAATTTGATGGAATTAAGACATCATTACTTTAAAATTATAGGAAGATCGAGAAAGAGTCATAGTATTAAAATGGTGATATGTAGCAATTTTCTAATTGTGAATGACCCCTTCTAGTCAACTTTGGGCCGGGTATGGAGAATTTATAAAAAGTGACTATGTTTGGAGTTTGTATGTTTTTATATATCCAACAAATTATAACTTATAAATATGAGAATCATAATAAACTATTTTATTTTGCTAGTATATATTACAAAATTGATATTATCCAAATTTTGTGGCTCTATATAAGAATTTCATCGATCCAAACAGTTCAAAACTTGGTTCCAAATTACCACCAACAATTTGTAGACTATTTATGGTAACAAATCTCATAGATCGTACAGTTGATGTGGATAGATTGTGTTAGAATTTTGACTGGAATTAATGATGACCTACGACGTGCTTAATAGATCGACGGCTTCAATTTTACGCAATAAGTCATACATGCTAGGGGTCAGCAACTTTCACTGTTGTATTAATTTGTTTAATTGTTTTTGAATTTATTTTCTCTTCATGTGCTATAGAATTCTTACCATGCATGCTAACTTGGTCATTATTGAGCAGCGGAAGTTAAAGGGCAGTTTTTCAAAAAAATAAAATAAAAATTAGTGACACATTGAAGAACAATGAACCTGAGTTGAGATTAGTTTTTCGCGAGAGAAAAAGAGAAAAGAAAGGGTATTTAATTTGACCCAAGACAAGGTCATAAAAGGCTTGTTTCCTTTGAGTCAATGGTTTACTCGTTTGTGCAAAGATGATTTTATGGAATTTTCAATATTTCTTTAAGGAAAATCAACCATTTAATTTTATTCAATAAAATATTTACAACGTCAAGAATAATACAATTTAGACTGTCTCTAACGATGTAATTAAGAAAAATTGAAGCACTAAATATCATGATTTTTCAAGATAATAAATCTTAAGTAATAACAAACGAAAATAAGGAAAAGATTGTGCAAAAGATCACACTTTTATTCAAGAGAAATGAAAAATAGAAAATAAACTCTTATTCTAGAGAGAAAACAAAATATTAAACTAAAAACTATATA